>CM057813.1:126372978-126737978 GCA_030067965.1 Latrodectus elegans
TTCCTGAAACGCATCCCGAACACTAAAACTTTCTGTCATTATCAAGAAAGGAAGTCATAAAACAAAAAAATAACTGTCCGGATAGAAGTGCAAGCAAAAAAAAAAGTTTAAAAAATGTTACCTTGTTCATTAGTAATTAAGTAAATCTGTGAATTTCCACACCGAAGACTGATATCTACCTCTAGGACGCAAAATAAAAAGCTTATTTTAAAGCTTTTTATGAGTACTTATAATTATTGGTATAATCGGTAAGGATTACGGTGGCATTATGATCTTAAGCGTAGAAAATCTAAGACTCGATTCTAATCACTACTGAACAAAAGTAGATGGAACTGTATTTCTGCATAAATCTTTCGAGGTGAATTATCGTACTTTTCTTTCTTAGGATTAGTCAATATGTTTTATTACCTATGAAAATTCCTTTCGGAAAGCATGATTCTCAATCTCCCTCCTCCCCGCACAAAGTGGTTGTTTCTTTCGTTCCAGTTGAGATCACGATTACGTCACTTTATTACATTGGTTTAAAATATATATTACATCAGATAACGCTTCATCTACGTCACATCGTATTGAGACAGTGTCATCAATACGACTTGTCGATAAAGTTGCTGCCTGCCTTCAAATCGCATTCTTCGAGAGGCATCAAACAAGGCGAAGTTCACCATCGAATGTCTGAGAATAATGTCGAAGTTCACCATCGAATGTCTGAGAATAATGTCGAAGTTCACTTTGTCAATAAAACCATTTCTTACATAAAGACCAAAGAATCGGTTTGAGAAGCCGTTTTCCATTGATGTAAGCCATTAACACGTTGCCAATAGAACAGAAGAAAGAGCAAAATGAAAAAAACAAGACAAAACATCCACTTTATAATTAGTTTAAATCAGAGAGGACGATTTAAATTTTTAAATTTAATAAATTACATTTTAAATTAATAATTGCAATACTTCGTTTTTTTGTTATTTTTTTTGTCGCGCACACTTTTAATGACTTCAAAATTTGGCGGGACAAAAAGAAAAAGATAAGATTAAAAGTTGTTTATCTACCAATAATTCACTGAATAAAATATAGTTTATAATAATAATTTTGAATGTAAAATAAAATATAACATGTAGTACAAAAACACACAACAGAATGTTACTTTACTAGAAATAAAAAAAGCATAATGATTTTTACCACGGATATTTCTAAAATTTGATGACACACGCATCCCGCAGGGGTTATAAGAATTACTGCTGTAGAGTTTTAGAATACAGATACAAGTATTTTGGTTTCTTTCCTTTCTTGATTTTTATTTCAAAAACATTCATACTGTGGCAATTTACTCGATTAACTTTTCTAAGTAAAAAAAATATTCTATATACACTCGTAGAAAAAGAAAATTCTGCTTATTTTCCCTTATATGTGAGAAAGAGGTAAACAAAAATTATTGGTTATGTACATACAGTAATTATTTGTGATTGATTTGTGACATTTGATTTCCAAAAAGTTCTATTTCTAACAAAAATACTATTTCAATGCAATCAGAATTTTTTTTTTAAATGGTTTTTTAAAAGAAATACATCAATGAATTTAGAGGAGAATAAATTTAATATTCTCTTAAAAATAACGTTTATATTAGTGTATGCATCAATAATTTTACTGCATATTTATTCCAGATATTTTCAAACACAACTGAAAGATATTGGTAATAAGAAACAACTAGATTACTGCAGATCCTTATTGGGAATCCGCATCTCAGGAAATTAGAAGTTTCCTTTTTTTAATCTAGCCCCCCCCCCCCAGAGGAACTGTACAGAGCTGAACAAGACCATATAGTGTTATATTTTCCTAAAACCCCTCCACTAGTGTGAGGTGAAATTTGAAGAATAGGGTACCAACTGAAAAATACAGAATTTTAACTTGACTACGATTCAAAATGAAAAATTGTTTTGCCCAGTTTAGCAATTTCAGGTGTCAGAAATAGGCACTCAGAAAAGAACTGAAACAACCCAACTTAATTATTTAATAAACCCCACAGAAACATGGCAATGTTACATAGAATAAGATAATGAACATACCCTGCCTTCTACTGAAATGGTAAAAATGTTACTTCTTTTTAATTGTTCTTGTGTTAGCGAATTTATACGTTTTTCAGTAATTCATAATTCGGTCACAATTGCAGATTTATAGATCTAAAATACCTAGACTCTATAATAAGTATGTTAATTTTAAGCAAAATCATTTTTTTCTCTTTTTGAATACAAATCTTCCTGCGAGGTTAAGGACTAAACCAATATATTATTGAGTCAAGGAGAAATTCGACTTTGAGTTAAAGGGACAGTTTAGCATGTAGTTTTGAATTTAATTTTTTAAAACTGCAAAAAAATAAATAAATAATAATAATAATCTAGCGATTGCTGTGCATTATGAATTCGATATAATCTAGTTGGTGTGCACTTTTTGGAAAAGAAGATCGCAAATGGATCTTGTTCTGTGGGACAAAGGGAAATTATGTAGAATTGCTAATTTTTACATGTACATTATAAGGATAATAATTTAGTAAGTTTGTCACTCGATGGTCATTTTGGGCTCTGTAGACAGGAGAACCTACAATTTAAATGAATTCCAAACCATTATATACACCAATAACGACACGGAAATCGAACCCATGAACCAAAGGCCAAAGTGGGGTTTACAGAAAGCAAATTTAATGACCAGACTGCCAAATCAACACAGTGTAAGGTTTTTTTTTTTTTTTTTAATTTTTATACACGAGTTAAATTTGGTTTAAATAGTTTAATGTTTTACACTCAATGGTTATTTTCGCACACGAAGTAAGCAGCAATATTTTGTCATTTGTATTTCCCAAGCATATTACCAAATAACATGATATATTTAAAAATAAATCCACTGTTTTTTTTTTTTTTTTTTTTTTTTTTTTTAAAAATATTGCATACAATTTTAAACAGATATTTGAACTGATTGAAATAAGTTTTAGTCAATCTTTTCTTAGATGTACCAAACATGAGTATAATCTATTTTTAGTGACTTCAAAAGAAGACCTTCAAATTACAATGACACTTATGCTAAATCTAAGATAAAAACTAGCATTCTTTTAAAAAATTTTATTTAAAGATACAAATATGTACATACATTTACAAAAAATTCTTTATTTTCAAAGCTAAATATAAAAAAAAAGAATATGAAAATTAAGCTATTTTTCTCATGATCTCTATAATTCTATTAATATAAACACTAATTTCATAAATTTTAGAAAATTTAATTTTTCCCATAATTTTAAGGAATCAAGATTTTGAACCTAAAAATTCTGTAGTTTGAAAATTACGAATTTTTTAATGAATTAGACATTCCACATAATATAACAGCAACATTAATAATGTAACAATTTTTTATTTGGAATGCCACCAATAGTTTATTCCAAGAATTATCTTACTCAAGTAACACAACCACTTATATTTTCTATTGTTAAATTCTCAGAAGGATGATGACACTGTTCTACGACAGGTGGAAACCTTGTCAGTGCATCTGCTGCTATTAGATTACCTTCAGTAACATGAACATTCAATCGAAAAGCAGGTATGCTATCATCAGTTATAAAATACTCATTAGAATTTTCATCTGGGCGAGAAATAAACCATATTTCATGAAAAAATCTTTTAAAATAATGACTTGGAAACAAACTCTTGTCCAATGAAGCCATGTAGTGGCAGGGTTCCCCTCTGCAATAGAAAATTATTTCTCAATAATTCAACCGGTATTCGATGAAGAAATGAGGCAAAGGAACTGGTTAATTAGAAATCAGAATTTAATAAGGGATCAAAATAAAAGTGGCTAAATTTTATTGTTAACACAAAAAATTAATATTATGAAATGAAGATTAAAAATTTTGTAATTTATTCAAATTTTACTAATAAAATTTTATAATACAGTTTAATTAACTATTAGCACCAAACTGTAATCTGTCATTCTATAGTTAACTTTTGCACACAATAATTAATTCAGCTGACACCTACAATTTAAAGTAGACCTTTAAATATTCATGCTTGTGGTGATATTCGAACTTACAAATTGCTGAATGGAAAGCCAAATCACTAAACATACAGCTGCTAGATCAACTATTGAGCTATAAATAACAATTAGTTTTTATCAATGTTCATTTTTAAAAGTGCTCAGTAAAAATTTAACACTTATTTGCTTATTAAATACAAATGAAAATTTTAAATTCAGCATTTTTTGATATCAATGAATTTATATCCTGTTAATAATCATAATATTTATATATAATTACCAAAAATATGTCAAACAATATATATATATATTTATAAATTAAATATAATTTTATAAACAATATTATATTTGAGCAATTACCTGTTTATCACAGATTGTCTATAACAGCCACTTTATAACAGATATATATTAATCCCAAAAACATATCATGAAACAGTTTCCACTGTTTAATTCTGTTCATTTAAGGTGTAGTTTTAAAAAATAATCTACAACTGTATACAAGAAAATACAAAAATCTTACTTATGCTTTAATTCAGATAAATATAATTGAATATTTTGATTATTTCCACTTTCCATTTTGATTTTTATAGGCTTGTTTTAGAGTTATTTATTATTCTATAATATTTTAAGTTGGAAAATCTGTTCAAGTGTTGGAGTTTGCAGACAACATTGCACTGTAGTCAGAAGTAAAAAATACTTCATAGAAGCCTTGAGAAGAAAGCCAGACCAGCAGGGCTTGTTGTTAATCAAGTTAAAACTAAGTATTTCCCTGTAACTAGAATCCATTTTACCCAAACTCATTTACTCGTAGGCGATTATAAATTTGAAATAGTTGAAGAATTTATCTATCTTGGCTCAATGTTTAACAAAAATAATGACATTCACCCAGAGATTAGAAGACGTTTAACTGTAGCTAACAAAGCCTTTTTTGGCCTAAGACATTTATTAAAAACTAATTTTTTATCACGAAAAACAAAGTTACAGATCTATAGAACCCTTATCTGTCTCGTTTTGACCTATGCCTCGGAAACCAGGACTTTGACTGTAAGAGAGGAGAGGCTGTTGGGCCTATTTGAATGCAGGATTTTAAGAAGGATCTTTGAAGGTATGAAGGAAAATGGTATCTGGTGCAGAAGATACAATACAGAAATCTAACGAATCTACAAGGAGAGAGATGTTGTAGATAGCATTAAAGTAAGCCTTCTTAATTGGGAACATGTTATTAGAATGAAGGACATAAAACACTAGGAAAATGTTTTTTGCATAACTCATCAGCGTAAGAAGAAGAAGACCAAAACTGAGATAAGCAGATGCAGTCGAGAAAGACTGTAGAGTCCTTGGAACAAAAAATTGGAGGAGTTTGGCTGCCAGTAGAGGTGGCAGGAACAAACTTGTTCAGAAGGCCTTGGACCAACCTGTGCTGGTGCGCCATGAATGATGAAGAATATTTTAAGTAAATTCAATTCAATAATTTAAGTAAATTCATTTTGTGCTCAAATGGCACATTTACAGAGAGAGATAAAACATTGCAAAATATGTGTACAATTGATGCATAATTTTGCAGACCATAATGGTTATCAACAAAACGAATTAAAATTATCCTGAACAAAACATAGCCATAAAGTAAGGATTGGCATATCTATATCTCAAATATTGGAAAGCAATTTTTCAAAGAAAAGAGCATTAGGAATGGAGCTTTGATATCTTGATTCATGTCTACCAAAACTCTCTGATAATACTGCCCTCAATTTTTTGGGTATTTGGCTTTTTATCAAGTATTTCATTTTTAATTATATTTTATGAATTTTTGATGCTATCTTATTTAAACAATAATTTCATAACAAATTCGATTTTGGTGGACATTACACATTCAACATATAACACTATATGAGAAAGAGTGTGGTTCAAGATTAATAAAAGCTTAACTAGATTTAATTTGCATAAAAGGTTTGTTTGTTTGTTACTCAACAGTCATTTTTTGCACATGAGGGCTAATTAGACACCAGGACCTATGGTTTAAAGTGGATTCTGAACCACTACAAACATCCATGCCCAAGGTGAGATTTGAACCCATGATCTGTTGTACTGAAAACAAAAGCGCTAACCATTCGGCTGTCAGTTCAGGTAATTTTCATAAAAGGTTTAAACTTAAAGTCTGAAAAACTTAAATTCTAAGCTGAAAATTATTGTCAGAAATAACTTAAATTTTTAATACTTTTATTGCATAATACCCAAATTCAGACATTTTATCTAAAAATTAAGTTTAATGTATAATTTTAGTTTCATTTTTCAATAATATTTTTCTGTAGTTGAAAATAATAACTTACATCTTACCAAATAGTAATAATTGAACTAGTATTATAAGAAATGTAAACATTACAGTTTTGCAACAAATAAACTTTATGATTAACAGAATTTTTTTTCTAAATTCTGAGTTTACTAAAATTAATATCAATTTAAATTTTAAATTCAACACACCAAAATTAGCTTGAACAAAGAAAATTTATATTTTTCATAAAAATAACAATTTATAATGCGTCAAATTTTATTCTGCATTGTAAAATATTTCAATTCCTCAATTATCAGTAAATTTAATTGTTTATAAAAATTTTTAAGACAATACATAAGAAATAAAATAGAAGTGAATACTATATTTTATTCAGTAGAAAAAAAAAAGCTTCACTTTATTTTTTCAATGCAAAAACACTGCAAATTTATATACTTACTTTTTTTTAAGGTATACAATAGGAGCCTACTTATTTAATGACATTATGCTAAAAGTTTTAAAGAATATGCTATCAACCAAGTTATAAATGCAGTAGACATTCAATTTTACCAACCTCAAATTTTCAAATACTCCTGATTTTATGAACTAATATCTAGTCACTAACATGGTCCAATAATTGCAATAATAATTTTAATTCTCATTTACAAACTACTGTTTTGAAAAGTTTCTTTTTTGCAAACTCCTTTTCATGCATTTTCCACTTTAATATTTTGAAATTTAACAAAAATTTTAATTTTATGATTGAGAGATTAGGATTGATGTTATTATAGAAAAATTATTAAATTAGGATATAACTGACTATACTAAAGATGTTGAAATCCTCAACTTTTGTAAATGATTATATGTCTATATATATATATATATATATATATATATATATATATATATATATATATATATATATATATATTATTATGCATTAATGCATAAATTGTAACAGGAGATTTAGATTAAGTGAGAAAAATTCCAGTTTATATATATATATATATATATATATATATATATATATATATATACTGGAATTTTTCTCACTTAATCTAAATCTCCTGTTACAATTTATGCATTAATGCATAGTGAATATCTTTAAGAGCAAATATTATCAGGTACCTTTATAAGGAGTAATCACATATTGGAATCGTTCAAAAAATTTGCATTCAAGGTAGGATGCACTTATTAATTTATGCTTGCAATGATATAGTAGAAAAAGCGATACAAAAGTCCTTTTGACATGCAGGCTTTATTAAAAGAGCCATCATAACTGAAAAAAGCCAAGAATATTTACCAGACAATCTGAGTATAGATGAGTAACTCATCCATGAACTTCAACAAAGAAACTTACTGCTGACTGAAGTTTCATTTCAGGATTTTCAGAATGTTAGTTTAAGTACAATTTGTATGTAGAACGATTAAATGAATAAGAATGTAAAGAATGAGAATGAAAAATAATTTACAGACACCAAAACAAAAAGAAAATAATGAAGTGCTGTGACTGTTTGTAAAACAAGCTGGAAAAAAAAAGTGTTAAGATCTAATGATCATATTATTTGATTATACAATCTTTTGATTTAGAGAACTCTTTTACTTGTTTCTTCAAATTTGTTATTGTTTATATTACCTTAATTCGATTTAATGAAAAACAAAAAAGTTACAATATTAAAAATCTAAAATACAGACATTGTACTATGTCACTTTTTTAAATATTTCAGTTGACAAAAACTAAATACAGAATAATTTTTTTAATTAATTTTTTCTTTACTTCATGCAAATTTCCAATTTTTTCATAAATAAGAAACGCAAAGAATATAGTATTTGTATGATAATTGTTTAGCTTTTTTTCAGATTTTATTTAACAAATAAGTATAATAAAATGATTAGTGAGATTCTAAAGAATTGAACAGTTTGTAATGAATTATTTTTTAAGCCACTCACAAAAATCATAGCACCCAATAGAGTTAAACAAGTCACAACTATATTTTACTTATTTATTTTAGTTTTCTAATAAATTTGAATTTAAAGATATCAGAAAATTAAGAGGTAACTATAATTCAAATATACAGGGAAAAAAATAGAATTCATAGAATGAATATGTAGTTAGAGTTAGGTCAATTACACATGAAATATCTAAGTCAATTAAATTCTTATAGTGCATTCTATAAATAAAAATTTGTATAAGTTTTGTACATGAAGAAATTGGTTCTGTAGTATGTAATATAATTCAATGATAACACATGATAAAATAAATAAGTTTTCATATATAAGATCCAAATCTATTAATAAAAAATTTGGTAAATATATAATGTTAATGTATATTTTAATTTTTTCAATTTGTTTCAGTGCTGAGCAAATATTAGTAACTCATGAGCTAACATGCATAAAATTAACATACACAACAAATTTTTGTAATATTTAAAAAGAAAAAACCTTTAAACGGTATATTATATAAATTTTTTCTATATACATTTTTTTTGAGAGAGCAGCTATTAGTGTGATAAATGTTTTGAAAGAAATAAATAAATAACCACCAGTTTTGAAGGATTGACTATTGTTTTTATTTTTTCCTTAGGCATTCAAAATAAGAACGCTGAAAACAATATTAATTCAAAATGTACTTTTTCTATTACATAAAAAAATGTCTCTGGATGTTTTTAGCATTTTGTATCAAAATATCACTGATAGCATATAGTGAACTATAATGTAAATATATTATATCAATATAAGAATTAAAGATTACAGTAAAGTTTTCTATGAAATTATTCTCAAAGCTTCATTAAAGTGAAAGTTCGTCATACTTTGAATAAAACATTCTGATTGATCTCTAATTAATGTTGATAAAATTCCCAAAAAATAAATGTTTTTAAATAACTTCTAATTTGTGGCAAAAATGATTTGTTCCCTCAAGGACTTTCTAATATTGGTCAAAAATTAAAATTTAGTACTGTTAGAGTACTATTTTCAGTAAATAGAATACTATTTTTCATCAAGTTTATTTGGTTTTGAACTCAATGGCCATTTTTTGCACACAAAAGTAATAACACTGAAGCTCTAAAAAAAAACCTCGCTATTGAAGATATGACAAGTAAAAACCTGAGAAAGCAATCCAATTTCAGATGCAATCCCGATATGTGTACCCATTATTAATAGTCATATTTCCTTTTAGATTTAAACCCAAACTCATCATTTAGGAAAAAGAAAATAATAAATCAGTACTAACAGCTAAATTTGTTATTCATCAAAAATGTAAATCCATTTTACCATGCACACACACATTTTGTTTATTTTAGTTCACTGTCAAAACATAACTGCTAAAAACACTTTGCTCCAAATCTAAAATAACCAAGCTCTATCAATTAGGATCTCACACTTTGTTTATGAAATCAGAAAGTTTTTTTTTTTTTAAATGGGGCGCTTAGGAGTAATTCTTTAATATTAATAATATCTAAAAATGTCAACTGAGTCAAAGCAAGGGCATCACATACATATATAATATGACAGGCTTCTTCCTCACTCTTTTGATATTTTCTACATACAGGGTCTAGTTGAAAAAACCTCATCTTATGACGTTGTTTTTCTTATCTCATCCAGAGAGGCAGTCATGCAACTAATGTCTTCTTGCTCTACTCCAGATAGGAATGTTCTAGAGATCAATCCTACTTCTGGTACCAAAGAAGTCATTTCTACTCCATCAGATGATTTACAATGAATTTCCTTATCTTGTAACCTCACAGAGTTTTACTTGCATGATTAGTGTTTTTAAATCTCAAAAAATATTTTCCACTCAGTATTGCCTGAATTACTGGGTAAGGCAAGATAATATAGCAATTTGGCACCTGGCAAATTACTAGAGGTTCTGTTAGAAGGCTATAACCGCAATGTCATTCCTTTAATCCAGATCATTTAATACCAAGATTCTGGGAACACTCCATTGACTACTTTAAATACAACCGATATAAAATCATCACAGCTCAGATCCACGAATTCCTTTTTGACTCAGTAAATAAAATGGAAAACCCTAATAGATGGAGGTAGCATATATTGGATTTGAAGCTTTAGGTACAAAATGCTTTCAGCAGAGATGCATTGACTGTCAAATGCAATGCACCAGAAAATGAATTAATTCATTTATTCCTTTTTGCACAAAAGGATTAATTTAACATAGATCTACAATTTAAAGAGGATTCCATGCTGCTCTACAAATATTCAAGCCATAATTGGAACTAAAAATAGCCTTGCTAAACAAAAATTAAAGTGCAGATCATTCAGCCACAAACAAAATTTTTGCATATAATAATTAAATTATGCAATGTTTTAACTGTACATATTATAACAATGTAATGATCAATAAAAAATGGATAATTAAAATAGGTTTCCAGTTTAAAAATAAATTCCTTTATATAGTTAAAAACATTTATTTGAAATAAAGAATATTGAGGGAATAATAAGAAAAACATAAACTTACTTTTTACAAGTTACATATCCAGAGGTATCAGCAAGAATAGCAAACAATTTTATTAAGGCAAATTCTTTACGCTCATCCTGTTAGAGATTTTTTATTAGTATTTCTTAGCATTAATTACCAAACATGCATAGTAATATTAAATTTAAGATAATATAATAATTTTTCAAAAATATTTTACAATGAAAAAAAAATGGGAGCATTTAATTTTTGCAAAATGTATAACAATTAATTACTAAGAAATTTTATTAAAAATTTTAGATCAGTCTTTTGATTACAAATTGTATACATGATACTCATGAGTAATATAAAACATTTACTCAACTATTGTAATAAAATGTGTTCTAGGGAACAAATATATTTATATTGAGTGCTGAATCTAATAGTATAATTGATGTATCAATTATCAAATAGTTTGGACAAACATTTAAAAAAAAAAATTATGTTAAAATGTTTGCATGAGTTTTATAAACATTTTAATTATCTTATTTTTAATTGCATGTTATCCTTCATTTTTTTTTTGTGTGTGTGTGTGTGTGTGTGTGTGTGTGAAATTTGTTCTAACTTTATTCTTGATAACTACTTGACAATGGTTTGAAAATAAACTTGCTGATATATATATATACAAAATAACAATCAGAAAAAATAATTTATAAATATTGAAATATAGTACAACTTACGGAAAAAATATTACAAAACATTTTTTAATTCACAGAAAATTTTAAAATTTGAAGCTGCTTTCAATAGTGGTTATCAAAATTAATATCTATGGATTTAACTTTTCAGTTTCAAGAATTGAAATGTTATTAAAAGAATTAAAATAGTAAATGAAATATCAATTATAAATATTGAATAGTCTTAGTGCAAAATCTTGTTTCAATAAGTTTTCATACAAAATAAAATTTATAAATATTCTAAATAAAAACCAGCAGAAAAATAAAAAAAATTCAATTAAGTAAAAAAAAAGAATAAATTAATATACCAATATTGTCAAAGCTTCTATTATTAATAATTAAAATCTTTAGAAAAAAATTATTCTTTTATAAAATCCATTTTATAAAATAATCATTATTTTATAAAATCCATTTTATAAAATAATTAATATTTTATAAAATCCATTTCAGAACCATACAATTAGAAATTTTAAATACAAGTAATTTTCCTTTTAAGCACTTGCATATAAAAAAAATCAGTCATATGAAACAAATGACTGCCTTAAAAAAGACTTTTCCGTAAGACTTTTAAAATAAAAGAATTACTAATGCCTTTTTAAGAGTAATATTAAAACAACTGAGTATATATAACACACTAAAGGAAATAAAATTAATACCTCAGAATAATCAGAAACATAATGAAAAATATCATCCACAATTATCGCAATTGGAAAACATTCCTTTGTATGAAAACTACAGAGAAATTGCAGCAATTCAGATGGATTGGATATGTATCTATATAAATAACAAATTTTATCTTAAATGTTACTTCAAAGTCTAAGAATGTAAATAAAAAGTTAAAACATAAAATATTATCAAAGAAATTCAATCAACATACACCATTTTTATACATTCCAATATTAAAGAGTCTGCTAAGATCATATTAGAAACTTGATGTGGTTGTACAGAAAATGGATTTGGGCGAATAAAAATGACCAAGTCGCCTTCACTAGCAAATGATAAAGCTGCTTGAAAGAGTAGGGAACTCTTTAGCCTAAAATTATAAGTTAAATAAATTAATACATAATAAATAGTAACATAAATACATTTTGAAAGTGAATAGAAATTAATGTTATATTCATTAAATTAATTTAGCAAAGCATCAGTTATAACCACATTTTATTCAAATAGCCTTTACATTAATTTCTTTATTAATTAATAATTTATAATAACTTAAGAAGGAAACTGGAAATCTAACAAGGGTTAATTTCTGAAAATACTTATTATATAAGGGTTTTATTTATAAAAGTCAAAATTTTTAATCAAAGTCAAATTTACAAATAGTACGAAAAATAATATCAAAAATTTAATTATTTAAAATGTAATAAAAACTGAATATAAGAATTTAATTGAGTCATATTAGTCTTAGCATTCAATTTTAATATTAACATAATATTTAAAATATTTTGAAATTAGCTAGAAAAAAATGTGTTATTTAGTTATATTTATTTATCAAAATGCCTATAAAGGATACATTTTATTCACAGGGGCTGTGTAATTATCTACAATAAGAAAAGTATATTGATATAATATATAATTATGTACATTAAGAAAAGTGTATTTTAAAAATTCAGTTAATTTAAAAATATAGAAGAAATAGTTGATATTATAAATCTCCTAAACTAACAATTTTAAAAAATCTAGCTTACAATTAAACAAAAATCAGAAAATATAAAAAAAGGAAAAAAAAATTATAATAGAAAAATATATTTTAAGATTTTTATTTTTGGAATTTTTTGTACTTGAAATGTAAGTTTTTTCGTTACATTGTAAAATTCTTAAACTTACATCATAAGCTGAAGAATTACTGTGTTGTTCTTTGTTTAAAATAAATGTGCAACAATATTTGAAATTAATTTTGATATTGCGAATATGGCTGAGAAACATGAACGATTGCTTATTAAAACTGTGCATGTTTCTCCTTTACTAAAAATCAAATTGCTAAAAAAATAATAATAATAATAATTAATCCTAAACTATAAAGAATATTTTTCATTTATAGAGGAAAAATATTTTAATGAATACCGTCAAAATTTATTTTATCATTGATATTTAAAATAATCAATTTTATTGTTTTACATTTATAAATAAATATTTTTCTACACAAAATAAAAAATATATTAGTTAACTATCAATATTCAAAGTTAAAATAATTTAATTCTTGCATACAGTTTCACATTTTACAGAAAATAGCAAAATGTTGCGGTTTACGAATTTCTTAATTTCACAAACTGCAAAAATATTATGAAACGAGAAAATGAATTGTTTGTGTTTTTAAATGATAGATGGCACCACGATTCGAGTAAGGAATGTGATTCATTTCATTTATTTGCTCTTTAGGTTTAAATTCTTATAAATAAGGTAGAAAATTTTTTGGTTAGCAATAATGAAATATTAGAAAAAATAACTTTTAATTTCATACTTTTAAAATGTTTTCAATAGCATTAAATTAATCATTCAATATATTGACTTTTTTTTGGAAAATTTAAATCCTATAATAATTCATAAAAAGTTCATAAACTTTTTAATTTTAAATCTTATCTTAAACATCTATTAACATCGTTCTTTTCATAAACACAATTTTAAATTCCGTTTAATTCAATGTAAAACGTGGTGACGACGTGTTAAAAAATGTAATTTATATCAATTTCTACTGATGCGTTAATAAATGTTTTGTGCCTTAAGAAATAAAAGTATTCTAGTATAAATAAAATAAAAGAAAATAATTGAAAAATGGTCAAAAATATAAAGATTCAAAGATACAGCAATTATATTTCAAAATGAAGATATTGTAAAGGCAAGAAGATATATAGAACAATATTTAGCTTCTAATTTAAGTTAGGATTTGTAGAAAAATTTTAATCTAAAGAGCGAAGATTCAGATTTCGTACTATTTTGATGAAGTTTAAAATTTTTTTTTTGTCATTCAATTTTATATATTGTTATAACAATAACGTTAATGACAAAGTATGAATACTGTGCATATTAACAGTGATTTTAGTAAGTAAATATAAATACATTTGGGAAGAATAAATGTACAATGTTCCCATTCTCACCTTTACTATTACTTTTGGGTATATACATACCAATTGAGAAGTATATAAAAAAAAGCAAAATTAATAAGTAAATTATAAGTGCAAATGGTGTGAACCAGAATGTTCACTAATGTACACCACAAAAACTATATACATCATAGCAGCAAATGATATTTATGATACTATTGACTTGCTTATAAAAATAATTTTGTTTTATATATTAGTAGTAAAACTTATCAATGTCACAAAATAATTTAACAACACACTTTACAACACGATTTGAATCCAGTTGTTTTGATGTGAAATTAATTTCTACACATAAATTTATGCAAATAAAATAAAAACAAAAATATAATAAACTAAGAAACTAACATACATTTTAATAAAATTCAATAAACATAAATATAAATGTTAAAATTAGTAATTATGAATACTGCAACTATAAACAATTAAAGTTAATATAAACAATTAAAGTTTGAAAGTTATTGAAATTTTAATATTGTCTTTTCGTATTTTTTATTTTATTCACGACTTTATGGATTTATTTTAATCAAAATTCATTAGATATTTTCATAAATTCAGTTTGAATTTTTATTAGAAATCCTGAATACTGATAAAACTGTATCACAATTGTAATAAAATTAAATTTATATATATATATATATATTTTCAATTTAATTAATATGAATAACTCAATTATTCAAAATTTTGTAGATGAACGTAAACAAAGATATGCGGAATACTGCTGATGTAAGCCGTTGTGTGTCATAGATTTTAATTTTCAATTTTAAAAGTTTTCTATCTGTAATTCAGTTTATGAAAATTGGAAACTATCGCAGAATTTCCCTAATTATAAATATGTTTAAAGGGGATTTTTTTAACAATTTATTTTATCAAAATTAATTCCTCGATTTTGTCATTCTTTTTCTAACACTTTTCCTTTTTTAAAAAAAACACGTTTCTGTTGTAAGAATAACTGTTAATAATCCTTTTTGGTTTGTTCTGTACAGACCTATAATGCACATTGGTAAATATATTTATTTTGAAACAATAGTAAATTTACCACATATTTGCTCCGATCTAAAAATCGTTTAAATTTTATTCAGTGTCATTGAAACTTGTTCCAAAATTTCCATCATCGAAATTTTGTGTAAATATGCGAACATAAATTAAAATAATCTATTTCGATTAAAATAGTGTTTAAAACTAATTTGAAATTCACAAGATAATTTAAACGCACAAAAATAAGTTCGAAATGAAAACATTTTATATACAGTGTCTCACAAAAGTGGTGGGAAACTTGTGCTTTACAAAAGGAAACGTAAAATAAAATACATGGACACATTTTTTTTTTTTTTTTATACCCAATTCTCCTTAAAGCACCGATTTTAGTTTTTTTTTTTTTTTTTTTTTTTTTTTTTTTGAAGAAATGGTGTGTTTGCGAATTCTTGATTCCAATTTTTGCCAAATATTCTGGAGATTGTAGTGGTGTTTTTATTATTTCAGGACAGAGTTATATAGCAGCCAGAGTCTAACGTTCAAAGCAGTGTGCTTGGGGTCATTGTCTTGGTAGAATTTAAAATCGTTATGAAGGTTCAATTTTCATTCTGAAGATTCAAATTTTGCTTTAGAATGTCAATATACTTCTACTGATCCATTTTACTGTCAATAAAAACAAAATTACCAACTCCAGCGGACGATATACACTATGACCATACCATAACTCCTCCTTCACCATGTTTTACTGTTAAGTTCTGTTTACGAAATTCATCCTTCGCTTTTCTCCACATCAAGATTCTACTGTCAGAATCAAATATATAAAATTTACTCTCATCAGAGCAAATATAACTTTATTGCAGTAATCAGAATTTTTATTTATGTTGGATTTTGCGAAAACCAGTCTGAGTTTTCTATACTTTTCACTTACGAATTTTTTCCTGGCTATTCTACCGTGATATTCATTATATTGAATTACTCTAATTATAGTCTCAGGATTAAAAATTACTCCATAATAATGCTTGTAAATCAGCAGCAACTTTAGGAGCACTCATTCTTGGATTTTTTTAATAATTCGAAGGACAATTCGCTTTATTCCATTGGATAGATTTGATGGTCGGTCATGTCTTCTTTTATTCTGAATCATATGATTTTTTTATACGGTTTAATGATATTGAAAACTGTTGAATGACTCAAATTAACTGTTTCAGCAGTTTCTTTAATAGATTTTTCACTTTTAATAGGTAAATTAATAACTAATTTTCGAATTTCAGGCATTTCTTTTTTCCGTTTAGCATTCATGTCTGTACAAAGCTAAAAAACACAAAAATTCCAAAACAATCTGGAGAGAAGTACTGCATAGGGGATTTCATAAATTATTGCTAATTCCTTTTAAGTAAAATTAAAACAACCAAAAAATATTTTTATTGCTTATTTCAGAGGATTTTTTATGCATATCTATTGGTGTCCCATCACTTCTATTTTTTGCTCCGTTCTAAACAATTATTTTTTTATTAAATTAATTTTTAATATTTTGGCAAAATGTATGTTATGTAATAATTATTACTAAAT
This sequence comes from Latrodectus elegans, assembly GCA_030067965.1. Classification (NCBI taxonomy): domain Eukaryota; kingdom Metazoa; phylum Arthropoda; class Arachnida; order Araneae; family Theridiidae; genus Latrodectus; species Latrodectus elegans. Next base: position 126,390,046 of record CM057813.1, read on the forward strand.
TTAAGTATGAAACAAACCCACAAAAAACTTGTACATGTATTTTTAATTTATTTTATTATAGTTTCCTTTTGTAAAGCACAAGTGTCCATCACTTTTGTGAGACACTGTATATGTACGTATGCTCTGCAAATCTAATTTAATCCGCTGAAAAATAGCAACACAAATTTTTAAAAATAATCATAGTTTATTGAGATTAAAGGTTTTGATAGCAAAAATATGTTTTAAACTACATAACATTCGTTTCAGCATTTAAAGGGAAACGAATGTTATGTATTATAAACTACAGCGAATGCTTTTTATTTAGAGTTTCACGAAAATAATATTTCAGCGACAAAACATGTTGTGATCCTAAAAATTAATAAATGGTGTCATAGAATAAGATCATCATAAATGTCGCTAAAATTAGGTTTGGAAAATGTGATTAGATTAAGATAGTGATTTAATATGCCACATTTTGAGAAAAAATTACTTCTATACGAGGGTTGCTATTTATATTTCTGGCCTTGGCAACAGTAAGTGTTGCTAGGCGACCGAAGACGATTTTAATCGAAAGTTTGATATTTTTAAACATAAATTCAGCAGACGATTTACCATTATAGCTTTATTTGTGTTGTTGACAGTAAATTGAGAAGTTCTTCTCTGTCAAAAAATGGAATTGAATCGTGAACATTTTCGTGCCATTATTTTTCATAACTTTCGACGTGGATTGTCAAGACAAGAGTGCTTCGATGAACTTAATTCTTTATACAGCGATAAAGCGCCATCCTACAGCACTGTAAAAAATTGGTATAACGAATTTAATCGTGGTCGATGTTAGATCCAGGACGAATCCCGTGCAGGTCGTCCAAAATCCGTTGTTGTGCCAGAAAAGATCAATGCTGTGCGTGAACTGATAAAGCAAGATCGTCATGTGACATACCGTGAGATAGAGGCGTCTTTGGACATTAGTAAGACTAGCATCAATAAAATATTGCATGAACATTTGAGCGTAAAAAAAATTTGTTCGCGTTGGATCCCGCATAATCTGACAAACGCTCAAAAAAATGCTCGTGTCGATTGGTGCAAGGAAATGTTGGAAAAATACATTCAAGGTACATCAAAGGCTGTGTATAACATCTACACAGGTGACGAATCATGGATCTATGCATATGAGCCGGAAACAAAACAGCAATCAACTGTATAGGTCTTCCAAGACGAGGCAAAACCAACAAAAGTTGTTCCAGGAAGAAGCACATCGAAACAAATGATTGCCTGTTTCTTCGGCATTAACGGTCATGTGGCAACAGTGGCGTTAGAGCAACTTAGGACGGTCAATTCTGAATGGTACACGACCATTTGTTTGCCAGAAGTCATCGGAGAAATTCGAAAAAAGCAGAAGAACAGGCGAATCATTCTTCATCATGACAATGCGAGCTCTCACACATCGACTCAAGGAAAGGCATTTCTGACGGAGCGAAAGATCGAACTGATGGGTCATCCGCCGTACAGCCCTGATTTGGCACCCAATGACTTCTTCTTATTCCCACACATCAAAAATAAATTACGTGGACAACGATTTTCGACCCCCGAAGAAGCGGTTGATGCATTCAAAACGCATGTTTTGGAGTTACCTCAATCGGACTGGAAAAAGTGCTTTGAAAATTGGTTCAAACGCATGCAAAAGTGTATTGATCATCATGGAGAATATTTTGAAAAACAATAAAACCAATTTCGATCCTACATATTTGTTTTTTCATTATTAGGCCAGAAATATAAATAGCAACCCTCGTATTCTGTATTATTTTAAGTCAAAGTCTGTAATTTGGATAATTATTTCAATATGATTTTTCATTTTTATTTTAAGTAATAAATTTGCACATCAATGATAAACAATTATAATTAATATATTAATTATAAATTTAAAATAAAGAATGCCAAAAATTCATCGATATTTACTATTAGTTTTGTGAAATTATCTTAAAAACATTCTCAATTTTTAAATTTATAACAATTTAAATTTTATTCTCAAATTTAATGAGAAATCTTATTACCACATTTTTTATGAATAAAACAATTTTACATTTTTTATAAAATAATATCGAATCTATTTTTCATTTTTAATTATTGGTTTAAAGCTGTTTTCACATGAACTTATAAGAAAAACACGCAATCAAATATTAGATTAAAAACAAAATTTAAATGCTCGAAAAAAATTTCTACAGAAATAAATTTTAAAAATTCGATAACAAGTATGTTTTTTGACATAGGCAGAAGAATTAAATTTGTTTAGAAATGTGCTTAATGATTTGATTTTCATTATTAAAAATAAAAAAAACAGTATTCCTTTAGTTTTATTGATATATAACATTTATTTCAATTACACATAGCACTTAAAATGTTAAAATTTCCTTTAAATATTTGTTTCAAGAAAAGAAAAATTTCTGAAAGTTCTATGTTTAAGCAAATTTACTTTGGAATTTTTTTATAACTTTCTCTTACTTTCATTAATATTTTAAGAATGTTTCCTACTTTTATTTAAAAGTATTCTTGAAATTCAGTAGAGTATCTCTAAATCTTTTCAAGAACTACAATTCATATTTACATTAATTCAGGATAGGAAATATTCACTTTACTTTTTAATTTTCTCGTAATTTTATTTAGGTTGCAACAGAATACCCATCAGAGTCGTATGGTAAACATATAGGAAGATATTCTCATATCCCAGAAATGCAGATGTTGATACTTATGGCACTTGAACAAGCCAGGCTCGCTCTGACGAAGGCAATGGGAATATAAGTTAGTACAGTGCGTCTTTCGCTTAACCAGAGTACCAAGAAGGTGAAAGTATGATTTCGTTCTAAGACTTCTCCGGTAGATGGCACAACCAGAGATCCACTACTTCGACTTTGATCTGGAGTGGGAGGAAATTTTCTCTAGTCCATTACTGAAAAATGTAGACAATATGATCCCACCGAAAAAATTATGTTTAAAAGGCTAACGCACATTAAACGTTTGTATTCTTTCTCAATGTTGAATAAAAATTGAGAAAGAGAGCACCAACCCAGATTCAAACTAGACCAATGATTCGCAATATTTTCTTTTTCCCTGTGTAACACTTTTAAGGATTTCAAAATTTGGTGACACACAAAGAAAAAGATAAGTTTAAAAGTTGCTGATTTTCATATAATACTCGTACACTGTTTAAAATAGTTTATGATAGTAATTTTGGATGTAAAATAATTTGTACAATAAAAACAGTACGTTTATTACTTTACTCGTAATAAAAAGCTTCATAATTTTCACTATATGCATTTCTAAAATCTGACGCCACATAAAAATGAAGCGGCTCAGTGATTGAGAACCTCTGAACCAAAACATAGTACTGACTTTAACTTATATTTAATGAATTTGAGTAGCAGGAATAGACAATGAAAAATATCCATTTATTAAAATAATCTCAAATTTCAGGAGTCAAGGATACAAGTAAAAGCTTTACGACATTTTCGGCTTATTCGAGCCTTATAAAATTTTTGCAATTGAGTCGATCAAATTATGAACCATGTGTGCTACAAAAGTTATTGAATTTTGATGTATTAAAATGTATAAAGACACTGAAATTTATTCCATTTAAAATTAGTATATATATATATATATAGGTGTGTGTGTGTGTATGTATATATATATATATATATATATATATATAAACTAAGTGCAATGTGAATATTTACCGAATACAGGAATATAAAAATAAATAGCAACAAAACAAGAAATCCATTTATATATAAATTATTGGGATAAAAATGTCAAAAGAACAGATTAAAATATATATCTTAATAGTAAAGAGAAATGCTTACAAGACTTTGAAAATTACTTTTAATATAGTTTTATATCTAAATTACAACCAGAAATTATCTGCATCAAATATTAAAGGTTAAATCTCAATTTTACTTTTTTCTAATGCAAATTATTTCAAGAACATATTAAATGATCCACAGTTACAAATGTGAAGCAACTTTGTTCAAAAATAATTGGATGGAAAAGAAAAGGCGGGAGGGGGGGAGTCTATTATGAACTCGATTATAAAAAAATAACTGTCAAATTGTACAATTCCTTCCACTTGGGTTGTCAATTCAGACAAAGCACTTACTTCTAACCGCAAACAAGTGGCATTGCACTTGAAAGCGAAAGTCGCTTTCTAATCTTAGTAACGTTACAGAGAAAAGCGAATTCAATATTGGGGAATCCGTTCATTTATTTTGGCGACCGCTAAACATATTCGGTCACTTAGCAACTAACTGGTGCAAAAATATGATTCGGTCAGCACAAAGTATTAAAAGCTCTGGGGCTGACCTACTTTATTTAAGACCGATGAGTCATCTTGGCAAGAGAGCCTTATTTTAGGGACACGCCTTAGAAAATTAGGTATAGCCCCGGCCCATATTCCAGAGCGTTTTTTTCCTCATTTTTTCTCCCAACTGTGTACTTGCACCAAAGCTTGCTAAGAATATATAACGAGGTTAAATGTGAAGAGTGCAAAGTAGAAAGTTAGGCGCAAATGCTTCATTATTTTTATAAGCACAGAAATATCTTACATTTTGAAACACACACATATATAAACATCAATATAAATATTTTTTATTTTCAGAATACATACAAGCTTAATGTGTAAACAACATTTTAATCTTAAGAAAAACAATATATTAAAGCATTAGTATATGCACAGATGAACATAAAACATAGGTGAGAATGATCTAATAAGTATATTTAGGATGTAAATATTGTTGCTTCAACAATTCAATAAATTTAGCGAAGCACAAACAATAATTTGTTAAAAACATATTGCACCAAATTATAGAAAACACAAAGCAAATTTCAGGAAATCAATCAAACCGGCTTATTGTAGTAAGTTAATAGGATCAAATGATATTTAAAATGTGAAATTTGCATTTCATCGTTTATTTGTATATTTTTAATAGATCCTGTACTATTTTTAAAATTAAATTCATTTATAAAAATCCTCAAAAGTATTTACAATTTAGCTTTGTACAAAATATGAATTATTTACTGAAAATGTAAACAATTTACTTGAAAAAAATCTCACTAAATTTTCCCTTCCCCCCCCCCTATTCTTCATATTTTTTATTTTCATGTGTGTATGATCCTCGGTCGTATCATCTAATCACTTTTTTTTGTTGTTTTCTGGGTATCGGAGCTGAAAAGTTTTTAATTTATAATTCTTCTCAAAGCCTTGCAAAACAAATTTTACTCTTCACTTATTTATGACTGCATAATAAATAATATTGAGAAACTGATTCTAAGAAAGTCTACAAGCACTTGAGCTGAGAACATTTTCTTTGAGCGCTGAAAGAGTATTGTGAGTACTCTACAAGTATCATGTTATTAGTTGGCAGCTCAACGGACATTTTTTATACACCAGAACACTACAGGGTCTTCAGTTTAAAGTAGATTCTGAAGCATTACAAACCCGAGATTGGATTCGAACTCACGAACTATTAAATGAATGGGCATAAAGGCTATTAGAAACTCAGTAATTTTCTTGGATATTAAAGATCTCAAATATAATCATAGTATACAATTTTTTTTTTTTTTTGAGATGACACAGGTAAAAGTGAAACCACTACAGGTTAATTGTAGATTAGTTTCTGCCTCAAAAGTCATTTTTTGCACACTAAAACGAAATTAGATCGAGATCAACAGTTTAAATTGAATACCGAACTACAATAAATAACCAATACGAAGTGGAAATCGAACCCATAACCTGTTTAACAAACAACCAGAACGGTAAACATTTTCCGAACAGCTCGGTGGAACCACTAAATGACATTCTCTATAAGGTGATTATGCTTAAACATAAATGACAAAAATACTTTATTCAAAACACAGGTATCAAAGCTTTATTCTTTAGAATGTTTAAAAGTATAAAATAGAGGTTTCCATATTGTTTTGAGAGTTGAAAATTGTAAATAAAATTTTGAGAAAAATTTTTGAACACTACAAATACTGTTTGATTTACTTTAATTTTGTGAATCGAATATGTAAATATTTTTAATCATTAAAAAAGTGAAAATAATATATATATTATATATATATATATTTATATATGTATATATACTATAAAATAAACTAATATTATTAAGCCTCTCTAGGTCAGGGTCTATAAACTAAATAGTTTGATATTATTCACATATGGAACATTTTATACATTGTAACGTACTCAGTCTGGATAGGCTGGCTTCTAGGTAGGCCAGGGTCGTTAAGGAATCAGGCTTACGTTATTTAATATTCTTGACTAAATATTTATTTACAAATTAACAGGATTATGTACAAGAACTGTCGTAAATTGTAAGCTCCAGAAAAACTCATGAATTTCTCACTTTCTGGAACGTTCGCTGCACATACGATCGGGGAAAAACTCCTCGCAGGTACAGGGGACCAGATTTCTAAATTCCGTACTCGTAACAGCCTCGGACAATCACTCGATAAGGTCGACGATCCTCTCCGGACAGCACTGGTTGGTTTGGTTTGTTTGTCGCTCAACGGTCATTTTTTGCACACGAGGGCTAATTAGACCGGGACCTACGGTTTAAAGTGGATTCCGAACCACTACAAACATCCATGCCCAAGGTGGGATTCGAACCCACGAACCGAAGGCAAGAGCGCTAACCATTCGGCTGCCAGCTCGGCCGGACAGCACTGGAACAGGGTAGTCAAACTCGAGGCCTGGCGTCTCTCTGTGATCTCCATTCTTTGCCAGACTCCTCGTTCCATTGCTGGGACTTGTCCGCTCTGGGACCTGTTTCAGAGAAGTATCAGGAACACCAGACGTATGTCGAAACTCTCCACTGTCCCGACAAGGGCCTGGTATTTATATTATCCTTTTCCCCAACATCTGGCCTCCAGCAATCTCCAGATCCATCTTCACTTTTTGACCTCTATTTCCAGCCAATCTACCGATTCGAATCAGAACGAGGCAATAAATTCTTCGAAAGCACATGATCCATTCACCAGGTGATTCAAGTTAAATTCGAAGAATTACATTTGTCATGAAGGACTTAATAGCCCTTCACGAATCCTGTTTGCCGTTCCCACATCATCTTCCAATCAGAACTAATTGACTGTGTTTAGGTACTATGCTGTTCCTGGAATTCAAACGTGGGAAATCAATCTCGTTGACAGCTGCAAACGTCCATAGAAAGTCTGGAAGTAACTTGGGGTTTTCAAGCAATAACGGGGACGTTATAACATATACTGGCGCCAATACCGCTAAATATTGCAAATCCTGGCTTCAGTAAAAAACGTCTAAGTAGACCGTGGCTGAAAGTAATAAGAGGCTTAAAATTTAAATTTTAGGGGTACAACTTCTTTCAAAGCAATACCAAAATTATACTTAATTTTCGCTAGAAAATTGTGATTTGGAACAATAATATTTACAATTTAAATTCGTTCAAAACGTTGTTTTGCACAACGATTTGGGATCTTTTACACGTAGATTCGCTAAACATAACACTTGGAATTTCTCTTCGGTATCGAAATTGTGAGCACTGAAATCAAGATTGCTTTCATCCATGCTACAATGAATTTCCGACTAAGGGCGTATTAGGAAAACCGAAAATTCGTTAGTTACAGTAAGGGAAAAATAATAATTAAGAAAAAAGAAACACAATTGGTTGTCAAAATTATGAAAATGCCTGTGAAAAAGACACACAATTATGTGCTTTGTAAGCATTATAATAAAAGCTAATTTGCAGATCTATAAGCCTTGGATTATTTTCAACAGCGCAAAATGTCAAACTTCACAGATTTTCAAAGGCTAAATTGTAAGAACTCATCCACAGCTGAAGAAAGAGTGACAGATTAACACAAACATCCAAACTATGCCATCTCGGTGTAATTTTAAGGTGAGTTTAGCTCAAGGTTAGTGATACTTTGTGTTAATCACAAATGCTGTCATCAAAATTCCGAAATTTTACAGATCCTGTGCTTTAAAATTAGTCAAGAGACCAACATCTTAAATAGTCTGTGAAGTCGTTTTCACCCTAACCGTCAACGAAAATTCAGTTGACACGAAGAATAAGTTCCATTTATATAAATAACAGAAATATCATTAAAATAATATATTTTATTTTTATGAGTTAAATTTTTAAAATATTTAAGATGGCAGTGATAAATAAAAAGGAGTGTGATGAGGATAAAAACCATTGAAGTTAATATAATCTGAACTTATTGATTCGGATTCTTAATGAGAACATTTATTGGTGGCGATTATAAAATAAAATTGAATTTTACAAATAATCGGATTTTTTTCTAATGGTAAAAATTAAAAACATTTTTTGAGGCCTTATTTTTATACCTGCTTTAGGGATAAATATTTAGCATAAATATTTAAACAGAAATTTTGTATTCTAGACAAAATTTCTGTAGGAATTACAAAGTTTGGTAACATTTCGATCAAACGAAACAACTGTATTATGTCGCTTGGTTTACGTAATTTGCATACAATGAAATGCCTCAGTAAGAGATTCTCTGCCTTTGTATCATATTATGTAGTTTTGAAATGACTTGTTTATCGTTCTACAGTCATCGTTTACGTACAAGACAGTTCGGAATGTGAGAGTCGAGGGTTACTCACACAGTCCGAACTGCTATTAACATCTACTTTTACAGTGGGAATCGAACCCACGAAGTGTTCAGCTACCAGCTCGGATTAATTTTGAAATATACGGACGTTTCGGTCGGAAAACGCGCAGTTAAATCCTAACACTTCACTAATTTAATATTTTTTTCACCCAAAATTAAAAGATAAAACATAAAGGGAGAAAAAAAAAAAAAAAAAACGTAAAATAAAATTCATGAAGATTGATTGTCGCATTCAGAAATCCTTTTCTTGAGTTCTAATTTTGAAAAAGCTTAAAACAGAACAGGTGGTTTCATAGCAGTCGGTTCCCAAGAGGAATCAACACACACTATGTTTTGGACAAACTATTTTCCCCCAAAGTATGGTAGCTCCCGCATTTCCATGACAATTCCCATTCATTATTCCAAAACAGGATTACATTCTGAAAGATATCTAACTATCCCAGATTTTTTTATACTTATTTTTGACAGCATTCCAAATTTTTTTAAACAGAATTTATGAAGATAATCTCCAAGCATGCACACACTACAGATCAGAAAATTATTATCACTAAACAAATTTAAGAAGTTACTCACATCATCTTAAACACAATATCTCAAAAGAGTTCAATTTATTCTCCAAGAACAGTATTATATTTAGAACATGAAAATTCATGTTCTTTATGCAGTGGTATAAGAAAATGTATTATCAACTAAGTTCTTTCTATAACTACCACCAAAAGTAAGCTTTAAGTTATTATGATTTGTATAATAAATTTCTAAATAGCCAAAACGGGTACTCTTACGAGACGGCAATAATATATTTAATTTTTCAGTAAAAGTAACAATTTAATATGAAATGAAATAATATTTTAAAATTCATGAGAATCGAACTAGAAAAAATTAAGAACGGTTTTTCGATTTTTAAGTACAAGATACAAATATTCAGTGAATAGTGTTCTTCATGAAAAATATAATTTCCAAATTAAATTTTTTGCATTCAAATAAGTTTTGCCACGAAGGGCTTCATCAGTACTAAACGACTATTATATAGGGAACTCGAAAATACCATCAGCAACATTTATAAAATTCAATACATTAAAGTTAGAACTAACTTCAATGACAATTTTTATCTGTCATATGATGAAGGAATAGCCAAGTCTTCACGAAAGTTGGCAAAAAAATGAAATTACACGATTTTTATGGGTATCATTCACTAAAATAACATACCTTGATAAAAAAAGGCTATATCAGTTTTAATAATAAATCTTAAATTCTTTTAATTCAGAGGCAAACTTTATTAGTATTAACTCATAAACAAGTAATTAAACGATGGAATTTTTTGAAAACGAAGTGTTTCAAGGTTTTTGTGAAATGACTTTTTTTTTTTTAAATGAATATCATTGTTAGCTTCCATTTTTTGAATTAGTTCAAAGAGCTCTTTCAGATCATATGATATAATCTTCAGATAAAAAGAGATTCTTTCAGATCATGTCACTAGAATAACTGAAAGGAGAAAAACATTGAGAACATAAAATCATCTCAAAATATTTGGGAGCAATATTTCATCAGAGAGTTCAATAGGTGGAGGACTATTTCGAATTCAAGAAAGTTAAGAAAATTTTCTAATAATTTTTGTCATATAATTAAAACGACATCAAGTTCACATTAGAACAATCATTTAAAATAATGAGGTAACTTAATAATAAGGTATCAACAAAATTGCAATTGAAATAATGACAAAATATGAGATAGAAGCCTAAAATGTAGATCAGATTATGATAGCTAAAAGGATGTACCAAGCACATTATTTATTGAGAATTCTGTGTACCAAGCACAGAATAAATATTAAAGAACTGCCAGCTATTTTCACCTGAAATCAGCAGTGAAACAAAATCAAAGGAAATTTTTGTTCACAAGAAAAATATTTAATGTCAATGTTGCTCAGCATTAGATTTCAAGTTAATCTCCTGATAGAAATTTCTAATAGACTGAAAATTTGCATGTTGATAAAGATAATATTTATCTTCATAGATGGTCCGAAATTAGGTTGGTTTGGTAATTCACTAAAATCTCACTTTTTGCACACATGAGGGTTAATTAGATAGAGTCTACATTTAAAAGTGAATTTGGAATTGTTACAAATATCCAAGTTTAGGGAGGGAACTGAACTCCTGTTACACCAAACGCAAAAGTACATTTGGCTACCAGCTTGGTGGCTTGAAACTAGAAATTTAAGCTGCATTTATTGCATTGGAAAATAAAATTTCCAAATTAGATATTTAATGCCAAAATATACTCAATTTTCTTTACTGTTCAATGCTATCAGGAAAAAAAAAAAAAAAAAAAAGAACACTGGAGAAAAGTTAAGTATTTTATTGATTCAAGATGATCAACTGAGGCAACTGATACAATTAGTTTTCCTGAAGAGGTAGTGGAAAAATCTTAAAAAACTAATTAGAACATTAACTAATTAATAAACTAAATTGCATTAAAATATATTGATTGTGTATATATATTAATGATTAATGAGTGGAAACTTTTACCAAAGCAGGAATGAAAGAGGATAACATCCAAAGTGAGGGGTATTATTTTACACAACAAATCACAAATTAAGAAAAAACTTTCTATTCGTTCAGAAAAGAAAGAGAAAATAACAATACAAAAGGCAAAAATGGTATCAACAAATAAGAGTTGAAGGCCAAATTTCTTTTGAAAGACTTCTATTCATACAATTTTTTAACACAGACCAAAATAATAAGATGGCTACAAACAAAAACTCATTAGAACAATTAAGTGCATCAAATTTTTAGATTTTTATAAGTCACTTTTTGGCAGACAATAGCAAAATCACTATCTACAATTTATAAGAATATTTCAGAGCAGTTTGAGAATTTTAAAATTAATTTTAACAGATTAATTTGTTTGTTGCTCAACTGTCATTTTTTGCACACAAGGGCTAATTAGATCAGGACCTACGGTTTAAAGTGGATTCCAAACCATTACAAACATCCATGCCCAAGGTGGTATTCGAACCAATGAGCTGTTGAACCGAAGGCAAGAGCGCTAACCAGTCGGCTACCAGCTCAGCCTTTAACAGATTACTTTAGCTTTGGAGATAATTACAAAAAATAAGATTACATGCCAATTATGATCTATTGATTAATTATGAATGAATGGATTGACAAAGAGTAAACAGATTTGATTATGTGCTTACATCAGATTTGATCCCCAATCAGATAGAAGGGATATTTTTGTTTAGCAGAAATGGGCACCACTGCAAGAGTAAAGTTTTAGTTTATTATGTTTGTCACTAAATACTAATTATTTTTTTAAGAAAAAGGCTAATTAAAGTGAGATCTACAGTTTAAGGTGGATTCCAAATTACTAGAAACATCCCTGACCAAAAATGGGATTTGAACTCGCAAACTGTTTTATGAGGCCAGATTACTAACTGTTTGGTGCCAATAGTAAATCAGGCTAAGAATTAATATGTGTAGCACAACTTGCCTTGGAATTTATTATTCAATATTATTTGTAACAGAGAGAAATTTTCAGCCAACCACTAATGTAACATCAGTTATTAAAAATTAAAGAACAAGGGTAATTTCAACTAATATTACAAATTATACTGGATAAATTTTAAAAATATCTGCAAACAGAATGTGTTGACAAAACCAATTAAAATTTAACTTGAATAAACATATGTATAATAAAATAATGAACATCTTTAATTATTTTCAATATTTTTTTAATATTTATTTTACAAATAATTGTGAAACACATATTAAGATAACATTGCACAAATATTTATAAAATAATGAATTAACATTACATGCAAATGTATAAAAGAATAATTTCAAAAATTACATTGTTGTTTTAAATAATAAAATAGGATATTTGAAAATGAAAAAATATATTTTTTTAAACAAGTTACAAAAGAAATATTTACAAAATACTAATTATTCAGCTCTTACTTTGAGGAATATCACAAAATGGATTCAATTACCAAGAAAAATCATGACAAAAGAAATAGTTAAATGAACTGTTAAAATCAATAAGGATATTTAACTAGAGTTGTATAAATGCTATGAATGTTAAATAGTAATCCAATCATAAAATACATAAAAATTTAGAAAGAATACATATTTAAAATTTTAGCTAGTGAAAAGTAGCTAGAGTACCACAAAAGTGAAAGTAAGCACATGCAAAATAACTACATATATAGCATAAGTCTCCTTATAACTACAAAAATGCTATATTCACTCTGCATTGACCATTGCCAAAAACTACTGCTTAGGGTATTTTTTCAGAAACAATATCATGGCTCAAAAGAATTTTAAAAAACCCTTATGCTACATTTTGTCTATAATTAGAGAATAAAATAAGTTTAGTGCAAAAACTGCTAATCATCAAAATTCAGAAATATTGTCAGCAATATGATATATTTTATTTCCAAATTTTCTTTAAGAAAATTTGAAAATAAATATACAATATCTAAATTTTCTTTAAAGAAAACTTATTATTTTTCTTAAAAAGCTAATAATTAATTTAAAAATTTATTTTGAATAGTTTTATTCAGGAATAGATAGTTTATTTAAATTGTGAATGTCTTGTTTTTTACATTGTGTACTTATCATACTTCATTTTCTTGCAAATTCGTAGAAAAAGTTTAAATAATTTAAGAAAAAAAAAACTTTTTCAGAAGTTTGTGAAGATTTGAATTGAAAGATATTTCAAATATGATATTCATTAGTTATCAATATATTAGAAAAAAATTCACTGTTAAAAAATGATCAAGTTATTAGCTTTGCTCTATAATCATTTCTTTCTCGATAGCATTAATTAAATTATAACATAATGCATACTTATGCCATAATATTATCTATATTTATGAATTTGATCATTATTACTTCTAAATTATTGAAGTTTGTTAATTTTAGAAACTTGATTCAATTAATAATTTTCATGAATTATCATAAGAGAATACAAATTAATACATTACTTGAAATAAAATTATAAGCTACAAAACTGTAACAATATTTAGTTACATTGTTCATTTAATCGTCACAGCTTAGTAAATTAATATTGGATTTTTTAAACTAATTTCTACACATGAATCCATTATATTAAATACTACATATAACAATTTAAGAGAATTGATATGTATTTAAATGAATGTCAAAGATTTTAAAATAAGGATATTAGATTTATTTCTTGTCTGAAATTTTAATATATAATTTCCTTTTAGTTAAATTCTGCAAATAATTTTAGACATTATATTTGATGATTATATTTTACAGCAAACGTTTATGAAATAGAAATTAAAATTGTAATTTTAATTAGCACACAGCTTTACACATTTTAATTTTAAAATTATTATTTATAAATTATAAAATTAAGAACCTGTTTACTTTTATATCTTATACTTTGTATTTACCTAGGATCGCCCAGTAGTATACAACTTTCTACATTTTCTTTAAACATAATTTGAGTTTGAGATCGTAGAAAATTAAACTGCTCAAAGATTTCATTATCTTTAAAATCCAGCGGTAAAAATCGTTTGACTGCCATTGCAAATTAAAATATGGTTACGGTACACGAAACAACGAAACATTTCAAGCACACATCATAGCAAAACAAAAACATTCCATTTTCCCCGCCAGATTAGTTTAGATACAACAGCGCCCTCTGTACAGCTCATATACATTACAGAAATAAAAAAAACGTTCTTTCGAATAAACTATGACGATATCTAATAGTTTTCCAATTAACTAAAATTTCAATTTTTTAAATCCCTATTTAAATTGCTCAATATTTGTTTCATTTTTGATTACATTTAATTTGAATTTTTCTCGTATTTACGGTGAAAATTCTGATGAGCATCCATATACTAGATAAGAATTACAGTCGATGTCACAGAAACAGGTTCTCAGTCAGCCATGATCGATAAAAAAAAAAAAAAAGTATTATATATAAAATATAACGCGTGCATTTTGTAAATAAATAAATACACTTATGAAAATAATTCTGTATCAAAACTTCTTTCCCCTCCTTTTTTTCCTTATTCTTTTTTTTTTTTTTTTTTTTTTTTTTTTCCGTATCTTTTCAATTTTTTATGCTAAATTCTGCAATGCTATATTCACTTGGCATATACTTTTAAATGGTTTTCGTAGTTTCATTGTTTCAGTATATTCAACAAAACTGTAATTAGGTGATAACTTTCTTCTTTTATATTACGTAAAAATATTTTCTATAAAAGTAAGCAATCATCTTTTTACTAGAGTGAACTTTAAAAATATAAAATTTAAAACTTTTTATACTTGTTCATATTTTTATTGTGCTGCTCGTCGATTAATGGCAAAGATGCCAAGGACGGGCGTAGAATAAAAAATAAAAACTTTTTAAAAATGAGAATAATTACAAATTACTCGTTGAATGTTTTGAGACATATTTTGTTTTGATTGTTAGAGCTTCAAAATTGTTCAGTAATAGCTTTTAGTCTGATATGCATGATGAAATAAATTAATTTGCTGCTGTATATTTGTACGTATTTTTAATTAAAATTTTTTAACAAATTTATTTTTTGCGCATGAGGGGTATTCAGCCCTTGACTTACAGTTTAAAACGGACTCCTGCCCACTATAATCATACACGACTGCTGTAGGAATTGAACCTCGAACTCTTGACCCGAAAAGTAACGGGTAAACTGTTTGACTGCCAGTTCAATGGTGAAATAAACTAATTGAGATTTGATGCTCCACATTTATTTTTATTGTCCTCATGGTATATGATTACTTTTCCAGGAAAATATTCTTAAAAATTAAAATATCGAAAAATGGTGTTACGTAGAATATTTAACAGGTAAACGATAAAAAATATAAAAAAGTATTATTAAATGTTTTGAGATGAAAAGACAAATTAATGTTACTATAAATATAAAAATCATATTTTAGAAAGTTTTCACTTCTATTTAAAAATGTGCAATTCAAATAATAAATTGAACACTCCTCAAAAAGCGATCAAGGAAATCAGAAAGGTTATGAAAGTAATTGAATTTGATTCATCAGTGTTAATAAAGGCTCCCTAATTTATAGGGAATGTTAAAAAAATGAGAAAAAGAGTGACAAATCTTCTAGTTGTAGAAAATCGTTTTTAAAAATTATGGAATATTCTTGATTCAATTACTTATAACCGCAGAGTCCTGCGAACAAATTCATGTAATGTAATCTCCTCTACATGTGGCGATAAAAATCGAAGTGTGATAAAATTGATTTACAACAGAACTTTCATACACGAATTGACAGTGGCATATAGGTAAGACAACGCTCTTTAAAACGAATATTGTAGAACATGATTCAGCTATGAGTATGAGAAGATGAATGTTGTGCTTCTGCAATCAAGTCTATCTGGTGGATGCTTGGAAGTTTTCCTCTCTTGTGCCAGGCGTCCCATAATCGTTGGTCCTCCTGAAAAGCAATTGACGCGCGGGCACTTTGGATATTAAAATTCCTCATAATAATTTTAGACGTTAGGCTGTTCCCTTCATGATATTCAAAATGTCAGTGACATAGGAGTCAGGGTTCGAACTCACTACCATCTAGATCCAACTACCTTTCAATTTCCTTTCCTTCATAAACACCATATTGAATTTTAGAAGCAGATCTTTTGTGTGTGGTATGCTTAAAAATATATCTATAACATTGTTATTTTAAAAGTTCTGTAGAAGTTATACATTTTTTTCTTTTATTATGATACATATAAATACATATATTAAGCAATAGAGAAGTCCACCCAAAAAATTTCTATTTCCTGTAAATTATGTAAAATCTAAGCATTTAATTAGATTTGATTTTTTTAAGTAATGATTCTTTCTTGAACTAAATGCGTTCTCTTTACCTATCAAGTCTCCTTAAAGTTTACATTTGTTATAATTGTTATTATTTGTCATGTTAAAATTGTTTCAAGCTATTTAAACAAAATTATAATATAAATAAACATTTAAACAAAATAAATGGCTTAGCATTTTGCAAAGAATATGAAAAACAAGTTTTAGATGTTGAATTAAGCGACTTGAACAAAGTTACAGACAGAGACAACTTTTGTGTGGTTTGATTTCTCTGAAAATTTTTTTTTTCCTTCCGCTCGAGAGTCGACTCAACAGACTCTCCCGTAACATGGGGGATCTTTGACTGGTGTTCGTGACCCCTTTTGCAATATTCTTTTGAATACCAGCACGAGACGTTCCCTGTAAAGTTTGTGAGAAAATCGTCCCCCAAATTTTCGAAGAATGTTCGTGATGGCGAGGAAAGGAACGAGCTTTCCCCATAATGTTGCTCTACCCGTCTAATATCAATGTATGCTTATAATTTGAAGACAAAATAATGCTAATAAAACTAATAGTGAAACAAAAAATTTTCTTTTAATTTTTTTCATTGAATTGTATCTTTATTCCAGTTATTTTCTCTTTCCGTCAGTTTATTTCGCTTCTGAAAAATGCGCGGTTTCTTATCCCGCTGTCAATGCATTTCCGCAGACACTTCCTTCAAGCGAGGTACAGATGTATCTCAGCTTCAATCTTAAAGTCTAGAAGATAGTTTCCTTTTCGTTTGCGATACAAAATAGTATTCGTTAAATTTCCGTAATTGAATTTGAAAGTGCTGTCTAACATCAATTACACTTATTCAATGTGATGGGCTAGGGTTATGTTGTTTGCAAAGGAGGGTCAGGGGTTTGATACCAAATGTCAGCGTCATGACTTAACTTTATTTCAGTGGGACCCTGGGCAAAAAAGTCTTAGCCGGACTCCTCTGTTTCACAGCAGCAACATTAAATAAAGAAAGAAAAATATGTTGACACTTCATCTCAGAAATTCAATGTAGGAGAGCGAGATTAGGAATAGCACAGTAATATAAATTTGATTCGATTTGGGGGCACCCTTGAATGTGGGGGACCGGGTCAACTGCCCCGTCTGCCTCTACCTTAGTCAGGGTGGCTGCTTGAGAGTTTTCCACATTCTCCCATTACAATATGGGAATGTAGGCCATTACCTATGGATACTCTTCTAGAAAGGCAAATGACAAGGGCAAATGTAAATAAAATATCTTAAAAGTTTCGTATCAGCTTTCATTTGTCTGGCTTTCCACTTAGGTAGAAGGCGTTGTTATTATATATATGTGTGTGTGCGTTGTGGATGTGTGAAAATGGAACATGGCTGTGGATATGTGTAAATACGCACACACACATATTTTTTTAAATGGTAAGTGGTATAAATATAAAATATTAATTAAAAAATATAAAAAGAAAAAAATATGACAAAATTAACTGATAAACAGAATCTGATTTTGAATATAATTATAATACAAAAATAAACTACTACACCTATTAGATAATTCACTTCCTGTATCGATAATTTTTCATAATCATACCAAAATACTGTTTTTCTTCAAAATTAAAACTCAAATGGAAAGAGAAATTATCCATTAATTACTACAGTAATGCAAACTATCATGCGATGGATTATTTTCTGGTTAACTTTCACTGTTAGTTGAGATGGTCAATAATGCAGGATGTATATTTCGAGTTTTGTTAAGTCGCCTTTAATTCAGACATAGGACCACCAGCATCCGAATTTGATATCTAAGACTTTTAGCGTAACTCAATTAAAGAACGGCATGGAGCTACATCGACTATACACTCAGGCATATACATATATGTATAATTTTCAAACTCCTCTCCGAAATTCATATACATTTGCATCAAGCTAAAGCTCAAGACTCATCTTCTGATGCAGTAGCTGGCCTCGGGAGTTGGTGTGGTTGGTTATGGCATTCGTTTTCATAATTTGAAGGTAATGAGTTCGAATTCCCACTCAAACAAATATTCATTATGCTCCCTAATGGAAGGTAGGGGCACGTTAAATATGCCGTGGTCGCAATGTCCTCAACGTGAAATGATACCACCAGGGGTTGCAGACCAAATATTGGAGGTCCTTTGCTTGCAACCTACTTCGTAATTACGGTGACTGTCCCCTGGCTGCTTCCATATAATTGGTAGAACCTAATTCATGGCCAGATACAAGGAATTATGATGGTGCAACCACAACAGTAGCTGGAATCGAATCTGGAACCTCCCACCTTGAGCATACAGTCGTATAACGTGACCAGGCAATTCATGCATTTCTTTGCATATGTCATTCTTCGTCAAAATCTGCAACCAATTTTGTTACCGAGCATTGTGCATCTGACATAACTTTAAGTGTATTCCAGCTTTTTCAGAGATTCATTCATGCTCTCCAAATTTGCAAGCATTCTTGGAAAACAAATGCTATTTTTTTTAAATCAAAATACATAATATATTGAGCACACAAAGAAATATTTTTTAGGCTACAGATTTATTCAATGAAATTCATTCACGAAATATTTATAAACAACAAATTTTTTTTACTAAATCAAATGCATTTTACATTATTTGACAATCTTCAGTAAAATATTCCTACCAATGATTCGATAAGGGCTCTTATTTATTTAACTTTTCATTTTTTATCATGTTTAAGTTTTTGTGTATGAATTTAATAAACTTATATCTGTAGAAAATATCTTGTATAGAAAAGGAGTCGTATTCACGTATCACATGCTCAGAAAACTCCCACGGGCTCTTTTCGACAAATGTACACGCTATCTTTTATTGTAACAGTAACATCCCTCGTTTAAGCATTGTTTTATAACACGTACACACAGTTTATGGAATAAAAATACGACCTTGTGTATACTGCGCTTCGAAAGTTCCCTGAATTTGAAGAACCGGGCAGAATTTTTCTTTTCACTTATACCTGATATTGCAATTTTATCACTACAAAAATTAAAAAAAAAGTGAATTTTTATTAAAATATTTTTTTTTATTATGTTCAGTTTTTATCATGGGTATTCAAATTCTATCATCGTTTAAAATGGTGGACAAGTTGATGGTTTTCAATGCAACAATTAGTGCATTCAAAGCAATGATTTGGAATTTTGATCAAGTCTTTGATACAAGCTTCAATCCGAAGTATTATAGAATAATCGGAAATGGAAATTGAATTTCTCCTTTCTGTACACAGGATTTTCTAGAGGAGAGTATCCTGAAGAAAGGAAGGTTCAAAGTTCGAATCCTGCAACTGCTGAGCAATCTGAGATGAATATTAAATTTCTACATTATGCTCACAAATTGGTGAGTTTTTGGCTTTTACCTCTTTTTGATACGCGTGCGCGGGAAAATATAGTCCATTATCGATCAAAATATTCTCTGAAAAGGCTAATACAAGGTGGAAGTTTTATAGCCTTTCTATAGATATGGACTATTAGGCTGTTTCCATAGACTAAAATAGAATCTTTTCCTGAGAAGTTAGGTTTTAATCCATGGACTGCTGAATTAAAGACTTAGAAACCACTTACTGCTTATTAGAGAAGTTAGTACGCAGAGGATGCTCAGTATGATTAACAACAACGTTAAGCAGTTGGACAGTCCAGTCAGATGATCACATACAATATTTTGATTAATACCTATTATCTGATGCAGTTAAGCCGAGCTAGCAGCCGAATGGTTAGCGCTATTGCCTTCGGTTCAACAGTTCGTGGGTTCGATTCCCACCTTGGGCATGGATGTTTGTAGTGGTTCGGAATCCACTGTAAACCGTAGGTCCCATTCTAATTAGCCCTCGAAACTAAAGCTTTAAATCATACGCTCTAATACTGATATTTCTGTATGACAAGTAAATCATTTGCAGTTTTGTGACATGGTGAATTTATTTTAATGGAAATTCAAATGAAAAATAAAATCTTATTTTTTTCACATTCAGTTTTGTATGACGTTAAGGATTAATTTAGATATTAGTGATGCGACGGAAAGTTTTGTTTTAAAAAATAACTTTTATTATTTTAAAGCTTTCAAATAACTTGTTATTCAAGATAAATATATTTTTAGTTTAGGATAAAACTCACGATTAAAGGAATCTTTTACAGCCTATTTTGATTAATCTTTGCTAACTACCCATACTTTGAGTAACATAAATAAAAGCATTCCTGAATTGGCTGCATTGGCGAGCAAATATTATATTGCAACCCTGCATGTCACGACGTCATCAACGGAGAAATACAACGATCTGGAGTAAAATATGTGTAAATGATACATCATACACTCGTTGAAGCATCGTTATTCGCGTTAAAGATTTGAAATGGGTATGTGAATATAAATTTTATAAAAATTGGAACTTAATACTGAATTTCAGTTTCTACTGATTTCAGTGCTCCTTTCATCTCTTCCTGTTTAGCAATTTAAGATGATGCACCTGGTCTTAACTTTTCTATTTTGAATCAGACATCTGTTAATGTCAGGTTGGTTCTGTTTCACTTGTTTTGTTATTACTCATCGGGTTTTTTCTTTTTTTTTTTTTTTGCTGTGCTTGAATTCTGAAATATTTATTATTCTTTCAAATTTAATCATTTCTTTCAAAATAGACAATATTTTTAATTTAAATTATTGTACTCTTAATTTGCTTATTTATTACTGTTCTACTTTTAAGACAACATGAAGTTATACTTATTTCTTGTAATTTAAACGAATAAATTTATGATATAGTTTTGGTATTTTATTTGTTTCTCACAGATAAGGCAGGCATTAAATGTTGATGAATGCGTAAATTAAACTAGAACGAAATATGTACGAAAATATTTGTTTCAAATTATTACATCTGAGCTTTAAATAACATTAAAATTTAGAAATGTTAAATATAATGTAAAATTTAAAGAAATGTTAAAAATTCTTATGTTATTTTATTGTAAAATACAACGATTAATTATAAATTTTATTAATGAAATGATTTTCAAAATTCATTTGATAATTTTATTTTTATATACTCGTAAATATTAGTGAACTTCCATTATAATTTCATGCCACTTTATTATTTTATGATTAATAATAAAATTGACTAAATTTTCGTTTTTATCATCCATTAAGTAAATTCTCAAAGAACCAGTCATTGATTTTTGGAGAAAAATAATAATTTGTAATATGTAAACATACTTAAAAATATCTTTTTTCACACATACTTCTGAAAGTAAGTTTTTAGCTACTGAACTATTTGTCCGCATTTCTGAAAATTTTCTCTTGTATCTCACATTTAATAATCCACATTAAAAGTGTGATATTTGAAAATTATCAAGTATAATATATCAACAGTTAATTTTTAATTTGTAAATACAAAGAATAAAAAATTTAAAAAATGAGTTGATTCAAAGATTTATATTTTCCCTAAATTTATTACTACCTCAAATGTTTTTATAAGATTGTAATTTCAGAGATCAGTGTAAAATTCATGGGTAAATTACTAAAATTTGGAAAAAGAATTTTTTTAGAAAACCCGAAATAAAAATATTTAAAAACAAAATGAATAACTTAAGATTTATATATTTTAAAGCATATAGATATTAATTTGTATCATACAATAAAATGCTACAGATTGCAAAGTTAGTTTATCATTTAAAAGCTGACTAGGAAATATTTACAAATTCTTTCTGAAATTATAATGTGATTTGATTAATTTTAAGATAATTAAAAGATTTGAGATCATTCTGTAAATCTTTGTCATCCATGTGGCTTAGATGTTTTAAGTATCATTTTAACTTGAGTAAACATAAAACTTAAAAATAAAGCGAACATTATTTACAATAAAATGTACTTTATGATATTTTGAAAAGTGTGTGACTATTGTATCATTTTAGGGTATCATTGTTTGAGTTTAAGAATTTTTTTAAAATCTCCTCAAATTTAATAATTTGATAAACAGTCATTTGTATATTGTGATTACATAATTCTTTAGTCATTAAATATTAAGAGAATTGATTGAAGGTGATACCAAAACAAATTATTTAGTTGCATAAAAGTACTTAATGTGTGTTAAATAATGTGATTATATTTAATGTGCGGTTAATTATAGGGGTTTTATTTACACAAAAAAGAGAAAGAAATTTTATTTATTTAAATTGTGCAATATTTATTCTTTACATTATATATAATTTCATTTTAATAGGAAATACATTTAATGTTTTTAGAATTATTTTTCATAATATTGCTATTAGTTGCTGTAGTTTTATAAATTTCACCCAAATTTATTAAAAAGCTAATCAATGTATAAAATAACTTATTAATGTACGGTTAATTTTAAATAATTTCAATATAAAATATTCTAGCTTTTTAAACAGTTGGCTGAAATTAATTTGTGTTTATTGTAAAAAATCAATGCTTTAAATTCCTTTTATTGTTAATAAAGGTACTTTCATACATTATTTCATTTGAGGTAAAATACGATAACTTGATGTGCAAGTTTCAGATACAATTTAAAAGATTGAATATTGCCATGTTATTGTTTTTCTGTTGATGTAACTGGATATTTCACTAAAATTGTTCACACATAAAACTGTCACCCTTTGGAGGTAGTATTCTCGCCAAGTTGGCAAAATTAGTTAGGGCTCTGATCTTTGGCTCAAAAATTTGTGACTTTGAGTTCTTCCTTGGGTATGAAAGTTTGTAGACATTTGGAGTCCATTTTAAACTGGTATGGAAAGTTTGTGCCCTAAATCAACAATTCCTTTTGTAAAAAGTGACCGTGAACAGTTTACAAATCCAATCAATCTTTGTTTATTCTATATTTCATTATACAGAGCTTTAATTCAATAATTTGTTGTTTTGATTCAACTTGGGTATATTTTTATCAAATTAGAATTCACTTTAAACTTGTTTGTGAAAAAGTCATTGACAGTAAAAAAATGGAGGAAGAGCAAGCCATTAATAAGAAAAATCTGCTATGGGATTAACTTTGTTGAATTGTATTTAACTATTAGCGGATGTGAACTTGTGTGCCTCAGTAGCTTCATGCTGCTTCTTATTAAGATCAGCCAAGTGAAGTATCATTTGCTGCAGGTAGGGACCACATACTCTACTTCGCTGGATTGCTTTACCTCTGCGAGTTGGGTGTTCACGTTTTTATGTGACGTCCAAAGTCCTTCTGCTGGTGTGTTGTGAATGTAGAGAGAAGGGCTCCCTCTCAGGTGTGACCACGTCACATGACCGTGGTATAAAATTACGAGACACTTGGTGATATGTATGTATTCCAAACCCGTTAACCTAAAGATACAATCCATGGCTTGCCTGCATGGTTTGTCAGCAGATATGTCTTAAAATTTAATATCAGAGCATTGCTCAAAACCTGATAAGATTAAATATATAATATTTGTTATATTTCTCGTAAAATATTTTTTTTGACTAATAGCTATATTTTTTAATGTATTTAAATTATTTTTAAAATATTTAGCAAATTTTTAATCAGATTTTTAATGTATTTTAAGAAATACAAAGCCTTAAAATTGTTTTTATTGTAGAATATTTCTATATTTGTTAAATTAAAAATAAACTTGGAATAAAATTTTTAAATTATCATAATCAATATTTGTTTTAATTGGGAAAATTTCCAAATTAACACCTTGATTCTTATTTTAAATTGCTTTATAATTTGTTAAAACAATATATTATCAATGAATATTGTACTGAAGGTAACACTTTGATATATTTTAAGTATATTAAAGTGTTATCTTCAGGTTATTCTCCAATGGTAACGTAAATTTGGTCAATATTTTAAAGATTAATAATACTCTTTCAAGATTAAAATGAATTTTTTTCATAATTCTATTACATCATTAGAGGACAGTTAATGCAGTAGTAGTGTAGAATCAATGTTCGTTAAGTAGGTTTGTTCATCACTAACAATTTAAGGTGGAAGTTATTACTGAGAAGTTAAATTTCATGTAATTAAAAGTTCTAAAGTCTATCTATGGTTTTATTTATGAAATGAATTCATTTAGACTGAAATGCTGTTTTTATTAAATTTTTTGACTGATTTATTTATCTGAAAATAATTTATTAATATATTATTTAATTTCTAATATATTTATTGTGCTTTTTATATAATTAGTAAAATGACCTACAA
Organism: Latrodectus elegans; assembly: GCA_030067965.1. Lineage (NCBI taxonomy): Eukaryota > Metazoa > Arthropoda > Arachnida > Araneae > Theridiidae > Latrodectus > Latrodectus elegans. Next base: position 126,414,677 of record CM057813.1, read on the forward strand.
ATATATTTAATTATTAAATATGCTATTAATTACAAAATATTATGAAGTTCACAGTGAAATTCCTCATAGCTTTAAATTAATCATAGACATATGAATTCCAACTGTGCATATGTTTCTAAGGGAAATTTTGTAAACAATATATAATTTTCATACATAACAAAATAAAAAAAAAAGATTTGAGCTTATATCAACATTGTGTAAGTTAAAATAAAAATCTTATTGATTAGTTATACTTGGGGTTGGAGTTACCTTTTATAATTACATTCAGAAAAATTTTCTTTCATTCCTTTTAATTCTTTAATTTTACCAATCTGTTATTCTTGAACTGCCAACTAAATGCCTAGATTTTATGCGTATGATGCACATTTTGGTTGTGAATCTTTATAGTGATTTTGGTCCACTGCAAGCAATAAGTCTGTTGAATCAGCTCTCGTATATCCTGGAAAATTTCAAAACATATTTTCTTTCTAAATCTGTATAACTCCTTGCTATTAATTTTCTAAAGAGTTGGAGTTTTGTTCATTTCTTCAAGCAATTTTTATTATTTAATTTAATTATCTAATTTAAAACTAAAAAATTGGAAATTGCTAAATACCAATACTAAATTGTAAATCTTTAGAATAATATGTATTAGCAAAAATTGTACTTGATTTAAAAAGGGTTCAAATAAAATTGTTTTACTTCTAATCTGCAAAAAATTAATCTATTGTATTAGTTCATAAATGTTTCAACTTCTTGTAAATATTTTTGAAATCATATTGTTATATATAATTTAGTAATAATCATAAAAGATTACGAATAACGTTTTAAGATAGTATGTTATATATTAACAGAATTGTAATTTTCGGAGAGATGAGTTTAATAAATATCTGTGATCTGAGAACTTTTAGGGGGGATACATTTACCATTATTAGTCTGAGCTTTTTATATTTTGAAAGGAACCTCTGGAAAAGTAGTGATACAATTTTATTCATACAACAATGAAATTAAATTTTGTTAATTATAATTAATTGAAATTATCTAAAAAAATAATTTAAGTATAATATATATTTTTTATGACTAACTATATTTTCTTTGTAGGAAAATATTTTAAGAATACTTTATAAAAAGCTATTAAAAACATTTAAAATATATATTGGTTTTATTTTTATAGGAATTTGGAAACTTTAAATATTTTGCTTTTAATTTGTTTTCCTTTTTCCTTCTATCCCCTCTCCCCAATAACGAAAAATAGGCTTTTGCCCATGGATTCGCCTGCACTAAGGATCCGGAAGGAAGTAATGGCTGAAATTCGTTGAGAAATGGAGGGTGCGGTTTTATCTCTTGGTTGCAATGTTTACAGCAATCTGTAATTTATTCACGGGAGGCCTATCGTTTCGCAATGTTTGGCAATATTTTTGGCTTATAGATAGCAGATAAGATTGCTCCTCATCCTATTGTCATTAGTTCAAGTCCTCGGACAAAATTTTTTTAAAAAAATGTATAATTTTATACACAATTTCTTTCTTTTTTATTTTTCTTGTAGACACGGTTAATTTTGATATCTCAATTGTCAATTAATATTGAATTTGAAGAAATTTGACGTTCATCGTTATTAAATCTTTTCATAATTACAAAATATTCGAAGAATTTAATGTTTATGAAGAATCATTAAATCTTATAAATACAATATATATTCGGTGCATTTATTGTGAATAGTGTTTAATATTTTCATAAATATTGGATTCGAGTAATTTAAGCAAAACATCATTAAATTTCTAAAATCAATGCTCTTGAAACTAAAATAAAAAAAGTGAAATTTGTTGAAATGAAAGTGGTATTTGCACTGAGATATAATTTTTTTTTTGTCTGAAAAAAGTTACCATAAATTCAAAAAGTATAAAAAAAATTAAGAATATTAAGTGTTTTTTAAAATTTTAATGAACAGTCAGTTTTCTATTGAACTTTTAATTAAAAATGCTATTAAAATTGCTTTCAGTGTAATAGTACTTTTTTATTTTAAGAGCATGAATATATTTTTAGACTCTATCATTATTAAATATTCATCCTATTAAATGAAAAGTTATTTAAAAATTTACACTAGTTAAATTCGTTGTAAATTATATAATTTCAAATATGCAGTGTATTTACATTTGCCACTTTCACTAATTACAAAATATTTTATCATTTCTGAACATACATTCAGAAAATATTTTAATTTTTGTTTGACTTCTACTGTAGTACCGAAAAGGAAATTTTCGTAGCTGGCACCATTCGACACTAATCATTGTCTGAAATTCCATTTCCGAAATCTTGTACTGTTCTGATGTGTTTTTCGATTGCGGTATTTTTTCTCTCTCGCCATTAGCTTGTTTCAATTTCCAAATCGGACTGGTTACTAGGGTAGTATGAGTCACACTGTTCTATCCGATTTCAGGCTACATAGAATCATTCCCGTAGATTCTAATGATAAAGAGAAAAAGAAAAAAAATCCTTTCTTGACGACGGAAGAGAACCATCTTAACATCTCTCAGCCCCTTTTCCTGTTGTGGGGGAGAATGATTCACCCTTCGATTCTTGGGATTCCTTTGGGATGTTCTAGAACCCTCTTTCCGACTTCCTGTAGAACTCCGGGGCTTCTTCCTTCTGTCCAAAGAAAGAAGTCTGGAGATAACGTTATACGGTTTCTTGTTTCCGGTCAGCTAATTGAAGCTTGGTGGTTGCTAGAAAACTCTTCGCAGAAATAGTCAATTCGCGTTTTGGCAGTGACCAATTCTGTTGGGTTGGAGGATTTCCGTATGTATTCAATTTTGTTCGACAATTTTTGTATTTGTTATTTAAAAGATCACATTATTTCTTTTTTGCTTTGTCATAATCTTAATTGTTTCTTTTTAATTCTTATACCGTTGAAACGTGATTTTTTTTTACTAAATGACAAATTTTCTTTTAATTGCAAACAATTTTTACTGTAGGAGGAATGTATGTACCATTAAACTTATAAAGCTTTAATATCATCGAGCAAAAAGTTATTACATTAATTAACGTTGAATAAAGAAATACGAAAGATGTGAAAAATATTTTGATTTTTTATGTACTTAAAAGGAATTATCGTTAAAAAAGAGGTAAGAGCTAAGGTGTATTTGAGTGTACGTGAGTTTTATTGGTATTCGATAATATCCATTTTTAAATTTTTTGTCACTGAACATGTATCAATATGTTACAATTCCAAGTGCTTTTAATTAACCACTTGAAGATAAGATTACCGCTTTTAGATTAAGCTAATCGTATATTGAAAATAAATGGAAATATGATTTGCTTCCTTTAGAAATTGTTGCGGAATATGATTTACGGTTACATATTAATTCATCATTTCAGAAACAAGCTTTAGTGCATTTAATCATTAAGAGTGACCATTATTAAAATTTACATTGTAATAAATTAGAAGATTTGCTTATGACCTCATTAGATCACTTGGGAACATTAATTATAAAAAATGAAAGTAAATTTAGATTGAGAGTCCCTTCGTGTTAAACTAAATTACGGATCTTAAAATTTCATTCCGTTTTCCTTTATTTTTGATTCGTCATTATTTTTATTTACGTATTTTAATTCGTGCATTTAGAACAAATATCTAAAAAAAATTTCATACATATTGGAATTTTTTTAGTATAATTTGTATTTGTTGAGTAAAGATTGATTTTATTTAAAAATCTGAATTCGCTTGAGATTTAAAGTGATAGGAAAACGAAGGTCGTTAAAAAATTGCCGATGCAGAATTTGTTCCACTTTGCGTGAGTCATCGTGACACAAATCATTGTCAACACGAGGACTGTAGCGAGATAATTTTCCTTTTCGCTCGCTGCAGTTTACACAAGGGAAGTATTCCCACAAGGTGCAACGAAGCACCATCTGGATAAAAACAGAGGGTCTGCATTTTAATCTCGCGATGTTATGGTTACGTAATCACATCGCCACCGCTGTTTTATGACAACATTGTTGTGCATGCGGGTAAGGCAACCGTAAAAGCTGGGTGACTCATTGTGTTGTGTATTGCGATCTGGTTTGCTTACACCTGAAGTTCCATTGTTTTGAACGCCAAATTTGTCGCCAAAATACCTGTTGAAAGTCATGTGGATCGTATTTAATTACCTGTTTTGCTGAATATGTGTTGTGGAAAAATTTCAGCAATTTTTTTTTTCCACGTAGAATTTTATTTAATGATTTCTGAAATCTATTCGGGAAGGAAATATTAAACGTGATATATATATATATATATATATATATATATATATATATATATATTTAAATAAATCAAATTTAATTTTTAAGCATTTTAGTGTAATTTTATATTGTAAACAATTTTAATTTTCAGTTTATCATTAAATAAAATTTTATCATTAAATAAAATTTTATTTTATAATTTATTGTAGATCTTAGTTTTGCTCTCAAACATTTAATGCTTTATAATCTAAAGATTGCCTCTAGAATGCTAAGAAACTATAAAATTTATAAATGAAAGCTTTTTAATTAAAATAGTACTTTTTATTTATTTATTTATTATTTTTTAAAACTTATCGGATTTTATTTCTTCTGAAATCAAAATCATTATATTTTGCTATATACTCGAAATTTTTATTCACCGTTTTGATGATAAAATAAATTAAAATTTTAATTCTCTGTGAACTTGTATAAAATATATAAATCACGCGGTATCAAAAATAAGAATTTTACAAAAAGCAAATATTAAAAAACAGTTTTAAGCATGTGTATAAAGTGTATTTTTTGTTTGTTGCAAATTGCGAATCATTAATATAAGGTTAACGTCTCACTACTATGTTTTCCAATCATCACTTTGCCTTCTTCATAACTGGTTGATTCTTCCTGGGTTCGATTCTCATTTCATGCGTAGATATTTGTTTTGTAATAGTGCAGTAAATTTAGGGATTTCTTTATAACTGTTTTGGGTGAATCAGCACTAGGGTGGAAAAGTAACTGTAAACCGACACACACAGGCACGCTCCAAATAAAGCTTTTTTTAAAAATAAGTTTGCCTGAAACTTGCAAATTTTATTTTTCGCAGCATTCTAGATGTAATACTCTACAAATTATTACTGAATTTCATTCATTCATTCATATATATATATATATATATATATATATATAATATATATATATATATATATACATATATATAATATGACGAAACATATTTTGTTCCTATTCAACGATCTTTTATTATATTCCAGTTATATTTTGCAAAGGTCTAGTGTACATCATTTATTTTTATTGCATATGACTGTTCGTTTTTATTTTTATGGCCAAACAATTATTATAATGCATTATCTCTAGGTAGTGTGGACTGTAATTTTATTTTGTCTAGTCCAAAAAAAAAAAAAAAAAAAATGTGAGCAATTGTATACATTTTTCATCAAAGGTGATTACAGAAGTTGTAAGAAAGTTTATGAATTTGAATATATTGTGTTATGTAAAATTACTCCATATATTTTCTCAAAGGTATCTGTAACAAATAATGTTATTTGTCCTTTAGAATTACGATACATAAATTGAATTCAAAACCCCTTACACTTGTTTTCTTGTTCCCCTTGATAAGAAGAAACAAATTTCCCTTGCAATATTTTTTTCCCCCATTTTTGAGTTTTTAATATTTTATTTTTAAACTTTTATTTCTTTAAATGTTTTCTTGTGTTCTAAATGAGTTATCGATTTACCTTGTTCTTATTGAAAATGTTTTTTAAAATTTTTAAAAATCTTTTTTGTGATTTGTATTTTTTAACTACTGTATAATATTATTCATTTTATTAAAAAATTTTTTAAATCTACTGTGTTAATTACTTAATGTAGATTATTTTACTTAATTTTTTAAATTTTTATTTTAAAATTTGTGTACTATATATATATATATCTAATATATATATATATATAATTTAATATTTAATGTAAAAAAGTTTTCCTAGTGAAATGAAATCTTAGTTATATACTGAGTCCCTATTGTCTTATTTCATCTGGTTAATGATTTATGAAATTAAAACTCTAAACTGCAGTGTTTAAAATTTAGAACATATTATCAAGTCGTTTTTATAATAAAAAGACTATTACTAAATTGTTTGGAATGCAAATTTTATTGTGTTTACTTTATCAAAATATTAATATTGCTTCATTTAATGGCACGCACTACCGTTCCCTCTCTGCATGTTCGTTTTAAGTTTTGGCTGAAAATATCACCTCCCAGCTATTATTGACTCTCCTGGAAAATGAACACGAAATCGTTCTAATCGTTTGGCCGGTGTTCACGTGAACAGAATCGAGCGAGCCTTTTTCTTTTTTCAGTTCTGCTATGACTCACCGTTTTCGTGTCTATTTTTGATGAAGCCCCGTTTTTGGAAAAATGGCCAAGGCTCGCTCGCAGTGGAAAGAAAGGTTGAGGAGGGGATTTTCTCGTTGTTATACATATATAGTAATTGATTGCTACTTTTTTTTACAAAAAAAAAAAAATATTTCTATAAATTTTGGTAGCAAAAATTAGAACTATTTGCTTTACTATTTTTGGTGCCAATTTCTTCAAATGGGCAGAAATATTGTTATGTGATTTTAGAGTACGTTATTTTATAAAAGAAATATAAAAATAGTTTATCTGTGCGTTGTGTTAATTTAAGTTTTTTTTTAAATATTAAGTTAAAAAATTTTATCCTTCATTGATAATTAGGTTTAATTTATTTCTGTTTGAGTGACATTTTTCTGTTATTTAACATTTTAAATGATACAAATCTTTTTTTCTAAAATACATTGTGCGATGTATGTTAATTTCAAAATACTGTATTTGCCTGCATATAAGATACATTCCTTTTATACACGTTTTTGAAAGAAAAATTTTATTCTCCACTATAATGAATTTACGGTGTCTTAAATATAAAGTAATATATATATTATTTGACAAGATTTTTTTTATAACACCAATAATAAAATGCTTTTCGTGCCCTTGGAAGTTATAGCAGCAAAATTTCTTTTACTACTTGAAGCCACACAGTTTTGTTTGAGGACACTAAAAAAATCAGCGGAACCTCATCCATCTGTTTCCTATTTGTTCAAGTTTAAATTTTTGTTTGTAATAACGGAATTGATTAATTTTTTTCCCTCCTTTAATTCTTTAACATACGCAGTCACACGTAGCTTGTAGTATGCTAAGTTATAGCTATGCCGATATTGTTTTAGAATCAGAAATTTAAAACTAGCCAACAAATTAATAAAATTGAACCGTAGAAATTTCACATTAAAAAGTCGTTCACAAAAATTGGAAAGTAAAATAACCAAACTATGATCTTTGACGATGGCGCATGCGCATTCATTGAACTATTTAACTTTTCGAACTCTCAGCAGGCAAACAAAATAATAGCACAGAGCATATTTCTAGAAATGTATGTATTCGAAAACACAGTAACGTCGTATAAGTAGCATCCAGTTTTTCTGACATATATTTACGTCTCATACTCCAGCAAATATAGTAATTCTTTTAAATCCATAATTGAGAGTTTTTAATGTTTTTTTATTTAACAGCACTCTTTAAATAGTGTCACTCTTATACTTTTTTTTTCCAATGGCAGTTTGTAGACAGTTACAACTGCAACAGAGTCTATTAATCTATTGTTCCCTGATACCAAGGAACCGGCCAGACACAGTGACCTCTTAGCCGCCGAGGCGATGCACCGGGTGCACCACAGGGGGTGGGCCACCATCGCACCCTCACACATGCCATAGGGACCCGTTTATAGGGTAGGCATCATTCATACTTTATTCACACACACAAGGAAAGGACAAAGGATAGAGAGAGAGAAAGTACATCCATGCCTGAACCGGGATTCGAACCCAGGACCTCCCTATCTGTAATCAGGCACGCTGACCACTAGACAAATTAGCCGGCTCAATACTAAAAGAATCTACTTTGAAGAATCGCATTGAAGCTGAAGTCGAATTTAAAATGCATTATTTATTTCCTTGTATTTTGTCAGAACTTGAATTCGTCAGTTCGTGGGTTCGACACTTTGACTGTGATTAATTGTAAATGATTTGTCGCTCACTATGATTATTAAGTCTTTTATTAAGCTCTTAAGTGAATAAAATCTTTTTGTATTTGAATTTTTTTCTTTGTATTTCAAATTATTTTTGCATTTATAAACATTTCGAGACAAAATAACTAAAAGTAGATATTTCTATTTGTACTTCAATGTTTTTTCTTTGTTTATACCCTTTTTTATTTATCTTTTTACTTTTTCATTCAGGGAGTACTTTCCCCACTTTACACGGAGTGTGTAGTGTTCTTAGATTTGACGACCAATCATAAGTGTTGTTTTTCCTTTCGGGCATGAATCTGGCAGCATCCACCGCTGACTCAGGCGGCTCAAGTTTCTTGTTTTTCTTTTCCCGAACTAAGCCAGATACTTAAAAGAAGGTGGCTTAGTGACTCATCATTTCGCTGGTAAATTGAATGCGAGAAAGAGTGCGAATCAAGCATTTTATCCATGCCAAAATGGCGGCTAAATTTGGCATCAATATCCTGGCCTGGCTCTGGGTGCGTGTGTGTAAAACCGCCTAATAACAAAAATTATTTGCTTTAATGCGGTGAAATGTCACGCGAAAGGAAGAGAATAATTCTATTTAGGTGTTTTTAATCTTTATAGAATCTAATATTTGCTTCATTATGAATTGATGTACATTTGAAGAATTAATTGAAGTACCAAGTCACATAGACTATTGCTGAAGATAACGGAAACATTTGCGGAATTTTCTGTCACTTTTTAAAGAGAGATTTGAGCTTTTTACGCATAAGTTAGACAAACTAGCTGTTGAACCTTTAACAGTTCGTGGAATTGATTATCTCGTTGGAGAATATATAGATGTTTTTTTAATAATTCGAAATCCACTTTAAACTGTAGGTCTCCTTCGATCCTGACCAGACGTGTGAAGAAATTAAGTCCAGTTACAAAACTTTAAAAATGCATTCGTTTTAATTCTTGAAAAAGTAAATTACTTTGTGTAATTGTCTTTGGGAGTATTTGACATTTTGTTAAATTAAGAATTAGTGTAATTGCGATAGATAATAAATGGAATCTCATTTTATTCACATTTTAGAGTAATTGTCTTGTTGGTTTTTATTTTGGCGACGTTGGTATAACTTACATTCTTGCTTAAAAAAAAAAAAAAAAAACATCATGGAATTGATTAGTTTTGTCAGACACTGTTAATCTTATTTGAAGCCTTAGGCAACGGGCTGTAATAGAAATTCTCTGAGGGTGGGGAACATAGATGCCAGCGTCAAAACTTACGAAGAAAAGTTTAAAACTGGCTCACTGATTCTTACATAGCAGTGATTCTTGTCGTTTGTTTAGTTTTCTCTTTTTATTTGCAATTTTATTTATTTACAAGCTCTAATAAAAATACGCGATCCCTTTATTAGTTTTTGTTTCAAATATGCTTTCGGTGACCTGTTTGGAAGAGGAACGCAACTGGAAGGTTGTGAGTTCTTTACTGACACAGCCGAAGATCCGTTGTTTTGATGGTAAATGGTGCAGCTAATTATGTCGTGGTGGCAATTTTTAAAAATTGAAACATTATCTGTAGGAATTTTTTGCTTGGACTTTGCTTCTAAATTACAAAGCGCTACTAATTTTGGGAGTCGCGATGGCATACTCATTTTCAGCTCAATTGATTTTGATTCGTAATTTATTTTTAATTTAAACACTGTAATTTAAAACATTTTTTAGAAAAATGGTCCTGCTTAACGACTTAAGTTTTAATTTTCATAGTTAATATTTTTTTTCTGGTCAAATGTATTGTTTTTGTATATTTATGTCCATTGTTTTTAGTTACTGAATGATTAAGTATTCTTACTCTTTCCAACAAAACATGGATTTAAATTCCACATTTTAAGTGAAAGTTTGTAATTTTTGGTATCAAATGATTCGCCATTTCAGTCTTATAAGATTATTTTTATATATACTGATTTTTTCTAGGTTTAATTCCGGAGGGCGTGAGCTGGGATTTTTCAACAATATTGTAATTTTTACATTCCTGTCTTTGTCCTAAAATATTCAAAAGTGGTTGATGAATAATCACAACTATAGTTTTCGTTCCAACAGTTCGATCATCATATTTGAATTTTGTATGAGTTAAATTTATTTCTGCATTTAAATAAATCATAAGTAATGTGAAGTTAACTATTTGTAAATTTATTTTTTCAAAAGTTGAGAATTTTCTTAGTAAAACGTGTTTCTATGAGCAATTTTTCTTGTTATTTGATATTCGTTGATCCAGTTTTTATTATTATTATTATTTTTTTTTTAAATACAATTTTTTAATTCATGAAGTATGTTTGCGAAGCAAGCAACCAAGTATGTGCAAGATCAATTGCCCATGCTTCCATTTTATCTATTATTGAATTTACAAAATGACTCATTATTGAATTTACAAAATGTGCATTTGTGCAGCAATACTTACATGAAAAATATACATTGATTTATAATTTTAACAAAATTAGCAATTAAACATTCCATCAATATGAAATGAATTAGTGTTAATCAAATATTAGTGAAAAGTCTTGTGGGTATATCATATAAATATCAGCAAGTATTGAGCTAATTTCTAATACCTGTTTTCATCTAAAATTTTATATTAAGAATTCATCAGGATAATTGTTATTACCGTTCTCTGTTTCTTATCTTGGCGAGTTGAAAATCGCGCCAATGGTGTTCGTCCTCGATGATTCATATGACGGGAAGCTACACTGTTTGGAAATCTGCCGAGTTGTCGGGCAAAATTGTGTTAGTCGCGGAGCTCTGGAGATTATTTTATGCTCTTGATTATGAATTTGTTCACTTGGAATACTCCCGAATAATGTCTTTCGGTACGATGTATGTATTTTTTGGCATGTTCATTAACAGCTCAATCAAATATATTTAAATATCCATGATTTGTGGAAGATGAATGCTAATTGTTCTGTTGGTGTTAATTCAAATATTGCAGATTCCGTATTAGATTTTTTTTTATCATTAATATAATAACATTTTATTGTAACTTAACAATTTTTCGAAAATAATGGAAAACTTGTTCTCGCATTAAGCTCTAAAATAATGTTCATTGGAGAAAATTATCGATAATTTGAAAAATGTAATTTGAGAGAAAGATTTTTTTCTTTAGTATGGTACTTTTCTAGCTTGGTACTTCCAGCATATAGTACATTTTTGAATATGATTACTATATTTGTTAAATTTGAGTTTTCTTAAATTTAAAAGCTTTTGTTTTGTATAATTATTTTTGTTTTTGTGAAAATAGATCTTAATGTTAGTTTTATATTGAGGCTATTTGTATTTTAAAGTAAAATTTCCTTTCTTGCCAAAAATTATGCTTAATCTGAGAATTATTTTCTGTTACTGTCTTTAAATTTGTTAATTTTCTCTGAAACGTTATAATATGTTTTGCTTTTTAAGAGTGTTTAAAAAAATAAACAATTCAAAATGATAAAGTTGTAAGTTAAATATGTGCTTAATTGTACAACTTTTCCCTTAAAAATTAAACTGTACATCAGTATGTCAGTCAATTATTTATTTTATTTACTTATTAATGTTTGTTTGATAAAATAATATTCATGAACAAGTTTAGAAATTCATTCAGTTACTGGCAATTAAGGGAAGTCTTAATTAAATTATTGAGGAAAGCATTTTGTACTGCTTCACGTATACATATAATGTAAACCAGTATTTTTATATTAGATGAGAAATGCCTGAATCGTATTTCATTTTTTAAAAAAATGAAAATTTCAAACTTGATCGTTTCTATTTTGTATAAATGATTTGAGTAAAAAATAATTTAAACAGTCGTGTATCATATTCATTGAACTAAGTTGAACATTTTTAATTCATATTGATTAATGTTGTCCATTATTTCACTTAAATTTCATAGCAAGTACTGTTGCTATCAAATTTTAGTAGTTATAAGAGTACACGAATTTTCCAATTCATTTCTGTTTATTATTTTTTCATTGAAACTTTAAATTTTTATAACTATATTTTTCTGTAAATTTCTCTTCTGTCAATTCAATTTTAACGGTTACATAAGTGATTTTGTAAGATTTTATTATTTCCATTTAGATAACAACTTGCAAAATCCAAAGCATTTTCCGATTTTTTAAAAGTTATTTTTGTTTGAAAAGTTTAATTTCCCCTTTTGGTTTTTCTCCCTGAAGATTTTGTTGAGTAAGAAAAATAGCACCCATTATAAGTTTTCGAATGAAATCGTATTTTCTCCCCAATATTTTGATCTAGTATATCACTACATCATGTTACTAGAGTTGAAAATGTAACTCCATTTTGCTATTGAAATGTAGTGAGTAGTGTGTTTTTGTATAGTATGAGCAGAATTGGCCGATCAAGTATACTTTGGAATAATTTTCAACTATGATAGTATTAAATTAATATAATTTAAATAAATCGTTATTTTTTGTGGTAGCTTTTTTAATATATAATTTGTGTTGAAAAATTTAATGATTTTTATTATTTAAGTGTCAGTCAACTTTAAAATGTTTTAAAAAAAATTTAAGGAATTAAAAAGGTTGCTTTTGTAGTAGGAAAAATTTAATGCTTTTTTTTCTTATGAATCCCCGTGAATCAGTGTTCTTCTTTCTTTTCATACCTTTGTTCTCATGTGCAGAATAAAATCTGTTCCAATAAAAAAAATTTGGCAGATGCGCAATGTTAATTACCGCGTCAAACGTGCTTAGTACCGAGTCCAAATACCGAAAGCGACCTCATTCGTTGCCTTTATATATAATTAAATGTATGTACTGTGCATTTATATGCTGATATAATCAGTGCAATAAGCTTAATTCATCAGATTTTCAAAATGTTATACTTTAAATTAATAAATGCTGAATTTAAGGCTTGTTCCGTTTTAATTTTTATAGACTTACAGATATTTTTTAATTTTACAGTATTCACAAGAATTTTTGATGTCGTGATTTAATTTCACAACATTTTGTGTAGTGTAAAACTGAGTGTCTTTGAGAACCTGTCCAGACGCCAAAATTGCGACGGAAGAGATTATTTCTCCATCCTTGTGGACTGTCTGTCTCATCTTGAAATGGCGACTCTTAACCAACAGTGCCTACTAAAAATTTCTCATCATTGGGAGGTTTTCACATAGCTGTTTTAAAGGTTATTCTTCTCATCGTATTAATATTTAATGTTTCGTACTATACGAGTTAAATCGCGTTTTCAATTAAAAATAAATGGAATGTGCCAATATCAGATCTTTTCTTTTAACTGCATGATTCGACAAAAAATTCACCATATATGATTACTCTTTATATAAAATTTAATTATTTTTGTAGAGTTATACAAACAAATTTATTTAATAAAATTTCCGAGTGTAAGTAGTATGTGATTACTATGAAAGCACCGGATATATAAATAGTTACTAGGGATAAAAAGTTTGTTTATAGCTTTTTGATCTATTTTGTTACAAGGTTGCTCATTGGGTAGTGATTTATGGTTTAAGAGAACTTAAATTACAAACAGCTACGTTCCTAAAGATAAGCGAACCCATGAATTATTAAACTGAAATCCATTGTTCTGATTCTAATTCAGCCTTTGAGTTGGTTGCCAAAAGTTTAGCGCTCTTGCCTTATGTTCAACAATTCGTGGGTTCGATTCCCACCTTGGATGTTCCACTTTAAACCGTTGGTCCCGGTCTAATGATCACTCAAGTGCCTAAAATGACCGTTGAGTTTTTGCTGGTGAAGAAGATACAATTGGTTTGAAATTATGTCAGTGATTAAGCACTGAAAGAGGTTACTTTTTCTTTTAAAATTATTTTGTTTTTACCGATCGGAAGATATACCGAAATGAGTCCTTTATAGTAATTTTATTGAACATAATAGAATAATCTATTATTTCTTCTACTTTTTTTTCCGTGAATGAAATTCTCGAAAATTGATCCGGAGATTATCTTTAGCAACTAAATATTTTCTGTAGGAAAATATATTATAACTTTACATATAAAGTCGGTTCGTTAGCAAATGAAATTGTGAAAAGAAATCTCAGATGAATCAGCAATTTTTCTTCAGTAATATCTTCGACACTACTTGTCAGGTAGACAAACATCCCAAACCTTATCCAAGGCCCGCGAAATGCCTTCCATTAGGATTTATCAATCAAGAACCTGGAAAACTCACAATCATCCATCCATCCTGAATGTCTCGCCCTGCTGGATGGTACGTATATTTGCGTGAACGTTTTCTACCTTCACTACCAAGTCTAAAGAAGTTCCTTTTTTTTTAAAAAAAGGAGTGAGTGATCAAAACTTAGTGAAAAAAAAGTGATAAAAACTTATTAGTGAAAAAAAACCTAGAATTTTTCGGAATGAAATGCAATTCGCACAATAAACGATTTATTTATTTCAAAAATAAAATCTTCCTTTTGTTCCTCTTTTTATTTACGTTTTGATTTGCGTTCAAAACTGAGTCACTGGAGAGGACCGTGATTATATTCTTTTTATATCCTAATTATTGTCTTTCTGTTAATTGCACCTTAAAAATATTATAATTGGTATTCATTTTAAGTTGTAGTTATACTTTACTGAAATTGAATAATCCTCTTATTAAACTCAGTGTTGGCGATTTCGTTGAACCAAAAGGGCCACTGACATTTATATATCAACATAACTATTTGAATGGAAGGGAAATCATCTCGTATTGCAATTTTTAAATCATAGACAATGGTGATTTTCTTTCAGATTTGTGATGAATGATGGATTTCTTCGTAATTATTGTAAAATAGTACATTGATTAGGTTGAAATTATTTGCCCATATATGCAATACATTCTCAGCAGCCTAGTATTGGACTAAGTTAAATATGGAATCCGTTAATTTCCCAAAGCAGGAGAAAAGTCCTACAGTTAATATCACACATGAGGCACTCACACCTTCCTACTTTTGCTGCAGCGCCCTGGTTGGTTAGGGCGTTCGTTCTCTATTGAAAGGAATGAGTTGGAATTTTTCCTGATCTAGCCGAAGATCCGTCGTGTTCGCTAATAGTGGCTGGGCCGCGATAAATAGGCTATAGTCGCAATATCCTCCTTGCAAAATGATATGTTTTGAAAGTGCCATGCCAAATTTTGAAACTAGATTACCACTAGGCTGTGGTAGTCTAGTGGTTGGGCATCGGCCTTCCTTCCGGAAAGGCTGGGTTCGATTTCCAATGCCTTCAAAGATCCGAGTACATGATATACGTGCTCGTTAAATCTGTGGAATTGAAAGTCTCGAGGTCGGTCGTTGAGCAGTTACCATGGTCTGGAAAAAATTTCATTCCCCCCACCCCTCCAGTTCAAAATCAAATTTGAAGGAGTAGAGCCTCTGGTGCTGCCATCTATCGAAGGAGTTAGAGTAAAGACGGGGTGTTTTGGTTAAACGAAAGACGCACATTTCTAATCTAATTTCACATAGTCGTTGGCTAACGAGCTTGGCTTGTCCAAGTGTCATAAATAACAACCATATATTGATAGTCTTCCGCTTGATACCTAGTTCTAAATTGCGAGTTCTGCCACCCGTTTGCTTCTTACTGGTAGAGGTTAACTAAGTACAGATACAGGGAAGCATGCTAGTACAGCAACACGTTCTAGCTTCCGGATCAATAGTTCGTGGGTTCTCCTCTAGCGTGGTTGTATGTAATAATTCTGAATCCTCCTTAAGCTATAGGTCCCTTGTCAAATTAATCATGATAAATAAAAAAGAAAATTAACGATTATGCAGAAGGATTCGTGAATTATTTTATCCAAAATCACTTCTTTATTTTTATAATACAAAGAAATATATTTCAAGAAAGTGAAATGAATTTGCAGTAACTGTTCGAAACGTGAACATTTCTTAAAGACCAGGTGGAAAAATATTTGACGCAAATTTTGAGAATTTTCAAAATACTAGGGAAATAGATCTATTTTCAAATTGTTTATTGAGAGCAGCGGTTTAATTATTTTGAAAGGGCAGTAATTTTTATACAAACGAATCGGTATAAGTTGTATTCCCAATACGGATTTTTCGTATCCTCGTAATCCCTGATAGAGGGGGAGAATTCATAGACAGTAATAGAAACATTTTGCTTGTATTTTAAGCAAAACCTTGTGTTAAATACCTGTGTAAGTTATTCATCAACGAAGGTTTACAAATGATACATTTTAAAAGTTAGCTAGTAGCTTTTTTGAAGAAGTCGTAATCAATAGAACTCCCTGTACAACAATTCTAGCTGGAATGTTTTGGGCATTTTGATAATTGAAAACTATACTTCTAAACACAAGTTAAAAGAACTCGATTTTTCAATCTCTGCAATGGAGAAGGACATTACAATTTTATCATGGGTAAAATAAACAAGATAAATATTAATTGATCAGCAAGATTGTAAACAAATGATAAATTTCAAATAAATAAATTTGAAGTGATTACATAGCTTTCAGAACATCCTGTAATAATCTGCAATGTATTGAATTATCAAGACGATTCTTTCATTTTTAGCGAAAATAATTCATGTTCTGAAAAGAAAGCCGTTCGTTCTGCATATTTAGCGCATAATAAATAATAAAAAGCAAACTATAAAATTTAATCGGAATTAAACAATGTATTTACTAAAGTTATTTATTTATTTATTTTTGAAGAAACTTGTAATAATTTTTTTTGAAGCTGGAATCTTGAACTCTTAAGATATTCAGATCCTTATTTTCTTCATCTTTTTAATCGACAATTTTAAAATCACGGTGTTTGCATTGATAGTTCAAGGCAATTTTTCGTTCCCTTTTTATAGCAGGGTGCTGCTCAAGTGCCTAACCCTGGCACAATGCCTTTCTTTGCCTGACAATTTGACGGTTCCTTGACCCCACCTGAGGATGAGCCTCTCCTGGTGCAATTTGACGAATGTGGGATTTCAAAGGAATACGCCGAGGATGAGACAGACTCACTTTCTATTTTCAGTTTTTTCTTTTTATGAAGGGATAATATAAGGTTTTTCTGGACTATTTTGCTCCCACTGCTGTTGCGGAAATAGTGACTGAAAATGATTTTAGATTTGCTGACGCTTAAGTTTAGAAACATATTTTTTTAAACTAGTGTGGGCGGCGTTTTTATATTTGGATATGTTGCTATAAATTCGAGTTTATACATGCTTTTCTTAGAATGTTTCCCTGGGTGTTTGTGCCTGTTGATTCCGCGGAAAAGCATTACTCGAATGACGTAAGTAGTTTTCACTTTTCTCACTGTCAGTGTGGAACGCATTTCTTCATCACTCTGCCGCAATTTTTTTTAAGGTAATCTGAATACAATATGCTTCTGTGTATTGAATGCACTCATTTGTAATTCGGAAACATTTAATTTCAGTCATTGATTAATTTATATAATCTTCTCGCCTTAAATGCAAACTCGCAACCTAAAACAAATTATTAATTTATAAGCTTTGATCACATAAATTAATCTTTTAAGGCTGTTTAAAGGCTTTAAATACTTCTGTTTGCCACGAGAATAGCTCCTTACAATTCTTCTTTTGCTATGGAAATAAGACTCATTCCATTTTCGACAAAAAGAACCAAAAGAAAATTTTGATTCAACGATCGATAATAACACGAGGTACTACTTTAAATATCACCAATTCATAATAGTCAATCCTCATTTGAGGTGAGCAGCTCTCGTTTCTATAGCAACCGCTTCTAACCAGACTTCTCAGTGAGAACCGTTAATGGCAGAGGATTGGTCGCACCTTCTGAAAAGATACCTGATTTAAATACTATGTTTTATTTACATGTTGCCAAACAAAACTTGAAAAGCTACAATTCTGAAAAGAACTTCAAATATCAAGCGTTCGTCGTTTGGGATTTGCGTGCAGAAAGTGGCTTTTCATCTGCTATGTCTGGGATCGAACATTCCACTCCGAAGATCAGTCTTCTCATTAGGTACTGTGAGCCTTATTAAAAATATTTCCATATGAGCCTATGGTTGTAGAAAAAAAAAACATTTAACAGCGTACAGAGGACATCATGAAGTCAAATGCATCTTGTTGCGAGTCATCATTTAATTGCTAAAGCATGCTTTCGGGAGGACCTTTTGCAAGGAGTAGGCCGCCTTTGCTTCTTGCGCAGTAAGCTTTCAAGCACCAACCCTGACACAAATGCATGTCGGAAGCAGGACTTTCAACACCGAAGAGCCTTATCTTACAGCTAAGCCAAAAGACCCTAGTATTCGAAACGATGATTTCTGCTGTATTGGGGTATGTGCTGTTTTTGATTTCTTTGGTAAAAATGACAAAGTCTCCTCTGGCATTCGCTTGATTCCTTGTCAAAGTGTAAGATTCTGACAAATTTCCGTAGTCATCATTTTTAAAATATATTTGCTTTTAATTGCTATTTAAATATTTCGAAAGTATAAACTTGACAAATCTCTAAGAAATAAATTCAATAGATGCGTTCGAAAATTTTTGCTTCATCTTATCGCTTAAACAGTTTTAAGAACCACTGCAAATTAACGTATCGGTGTTGAGAATCGAACCAACGAAATGTTAAATGGTAGACGTGAGCGCTTAATTATTCATTATGTCTGCTTAGTGTTCTAAAAAAGTACTGGCCGTCACTGTTGCGTCGAAATACCGAAGAATGTTGTTTAGTAAATATTTCTTTGTTTCTTAAAGAGAGAAAAATTATTTAATATTTTATAAAACCTCCCTCAACTAGAAATCTCGATCTATAAAACGATGGCGCGCGTGTCATGCGTTCCATAAATAGTTCTAGTGGTCGCAAAAAGAACATTCTTTTTTTTTTTCTTCCTATTTCGCACCACTCCACTTGATTGTTCTCTGCTGGAACGGCCTTAGTAGAATATGATAAATCATTCATGGAGTGATTCACCAGAAAGGAAAGTGATTTTTTTCTTCTCTGCCGCTCCTTCGGTTCTTGAATTTTTAATAGTCCCGCAGCAGCCACGTTGCGTATGGCCAAGACGTTCGAAAGTTTTGCTTGGAACAGAAATTTTTATCGCGTTTTTAAAATTTTATTCGTGTATATTATTTTATAGATAAATAATTTAAAATATTGATTTTTCTGGAATCCTTAATTGCATTCTATAAAAATTAAGCTCTGCTAAAGTTCAATTTTTTGTCATTAATTCATTGAGTATTAAAATGGTCTCTGTGAAATGAATAATGTTAATTTCGAATTAAATAAACAAATTATATTCCACTCTTACGACTTAAGAAAAATTGAATCATTATTCATTTGTAGACATTTTCAAAATTCACAAATGGGGGGGGGGAGATAAAGATGTAAGTGTCGGCGAAAGATACATAATTTTATTATTCGCCAATCATCAATCAAATCGTTCTTGGAATCGGGAAATTCGTGCCAGATGTTGCTGATGGGCTGACAATTTTGTAGACTCACATTTGACATTTAAGCCAGTTAATCGTAACTGTTTCTTCAATCCGAATATTAATCAATACTCTAGCCTCACAATCTTCAATAACGTTCAAAATAGGATTAAATTCATGGAAATTGCAAAAGCAGGCAATTTTATGCTTTTTTTTTTAAGTATACTTTTGAAAAATCATGCACCTTTTATTTATTTATTTATTTATTTATTTATTTTTTAGAAAAATTGCGACAAATATTCTTGTTATGGCGATTTGGTAATATGTTCTGACTTCCTGTGTTTGGTTCTAGGCCCCGTTGAATAAGAGGAAATGCTTGTTGGGTACGTGTTTTCTTGAAGCACACCAGTTAAGGATGCATGTTAAGAATTTTCCATGTTTTCTCATTTTCGACATATATGCATGTGACCTTTTTATCTATGAAAATTTTCGGGAGAGGATGTTTTTCAACAATCACAGCTTAAGGCTGTTGATTATAGAAAACCTTATGACAAATTTTAGATGTATATTTGCCAAATGTTGTCAAAGGTACCGATTCTATGGAATGGGGGTACTTCATTCAATCTTAACTTTTAAAAAATATTTAACGTGAGTGCTTAATTTTAATCTCATTCAGACTTGAGGAAAATTTCAGTCATGATTCTCTCTCTCTCTCTCTTTACAAGATATATAAATAAAGCATGCATTTCCCAGAAGACAATAAATGCAGCTAAATGTACCTTAAGTCATTATTTTAATGCATTTGCCTTTTTGGAAGTTAGTTCTCGAAGGAAAGTAAAAAACATTAAATATATCGCAGCTATTTCTATTCAATACTTAATTATCAAAAGAAATATTGCTAAATAATTATACAGGCCTTATCTTTAATTTCTGTAATGACTGTCTATTTTTTAATAAAAGTCAGTCATGAAAATGACCCTTCCCTCTTTGTTAGGCACTAAAACAATTTCGAAAATTAAGTTTTTTAAATTAACTTAGACATGTATTATCATATTTGCACGAAAAATCGAGTTTTTCTTTTAAAAAACATGCGTAGAGAAAATATAAAAAATATAACCTGATTTTAAAATCTAAAAAAAATTAGTGTGTTTTGAAAAACGGAATTATTTACTTTACAGAAAATCCTTTCTTTTTTTTTCATTAATATTTCTTTATGAAATTAAAGAAAAAGAAACCTGGAATTATTTTATTGAGTGTGCATTGAAAAGGAAAAGTGCATTGCTGAAATTTTTATCATCTTTTCGTGTCGTGCGAAATTGATTGGAGCTTGCGAGTCTTTCGATATACCAGCTGCTTGATAAAACAATGTTCCGATGACTCATACCTTATGTATAGTATTTGTGTCTGTCATTTCTTTACTTTTCGACTCTTATTTCTTTTTACATAGAATGGAAACACTCTTATTTCTTTTTTACATTTTCATCACATTGTGAGTGTCTTCTTTAAATGCCTTGTTGATTCATATTCCATTATTCTATTTTTGAACATATTGATTTAAGTTCCATTTTTAGTTCCCCAAAAAGGTAACGCTTGCTGTGTTAAATTGTCTACATAAAATAACCAGAGTCTTCCCCGTAGGTTGAATCGAAAATGGTTGCGCAGGTTCATTTATCAGGATGTTGGTCTCTTGCTGATTTAAAGTCGTGTCATTTTGAAATTTAAGTCTACATTCACGATGCTCTGAGCTAACTTCCAAGCGTTTGTCTGAACTGACTTTAATGATGTTACTTATGACCCAATGCACTGCATTCCATAACTGCTTCAGAAAGAGAAATGTTTCGTATTCTTTTTTTTTTAATTGTCGTCTATGTATAACCGCTATAAAAAAACAAATATGTATGTTATTGCATCCCTTTCTTTCTTTTCTTGTATTTGCATTATGAAATTTAAATATTAAAAGAAATAGTATTTTTATACCAGTATGAGCATTTTTTAAGTTACGTTGCAATTATTTTTTAAATGTACTGATGATATTATAATTAAATTTTAAAAAATTTCAGTATTTACAATTTTAGGACTTTTTGTAACATGTAAAAAATTTTTTACCGTATTATTGCAGCGATTTGCAAGTTGTGAATTTTTCCCATGATGCAGTAATCATGGCAGCCACAAAAAAATGACGTGATTAAATATATAAATATATATATACGTTAAAAATAAAGTTTCAAAGTTTAAAACTATTTATGTTTGGCTTTTGCTAAGCTAATGTGTTATAAGTTTTTAATCTTACGTTAAATGAAGTTACATAAAACAGAATTTGCTATAATGGTATAAAAAATAAAAATGTTTACTGCTCCAAAGTAAAATAATTTAACTTTTGAATTTCAGGTAATGAGTGTTCCATCTTTTTACACATTCATCTGTTTGGGATTTTTTCAGTACTCACATGTGAGGGATGGAGATATAGTCACTATCTACGTAAAGCCCCCCTCTTCGCTTTAAATAAGTTTACATTTGCTCTAAATAAACACTATGACTAGAATTTTAATCTTCTCAGAATCTAATTGACCTGTCGTTTACTATTTTTTTAGAAATGCCTTTTTCCTCCTACCTTAAAACACATGGTGCTTCCCTCCACATTCCCGTTCATATTTAATTTCATATATTTAAATTTATTATTAATTACCTCTATATTTGCACGTAAGCTAGTATTTTTGTTTATCTGAAATAGATTTGCCGACAGAGATTTGTGTTACTAAAATACAGGGACGGATAAATATAAGTCATGCTCAGTTTATATCTTTTATTTCTTTGTAGAAATAATTCAAAATTTTATCTTTATTGAAAATGTTTTTTTTATAGAGCTTATTTGATTTTTTTTCCAACGTAAATAAATGTATGTGGATCAGTTTAATACACTAATAATACAACGAATTTGCATTTTTACTATAGTATATTAAACATTATTTACAGTTATTTACAATTATAATTACAAAATGCGATTATGAATGCATTTATATTTCGGAACCGTTAAGGTTCAAAGTACGTCTTAACATGACCATCTTCACTTATCATCTCTAGTTTCTTTTCTAACCATTGACACCAGGATCGCTTGTTGATGTACCAAGCACTTTATGATGTCATGAGTGCGTCATCAGGTATTCCATATCTCACACACGGCCATTCTAAACACCCAGGTCCTCCTGGCGACGAAAGTAACAGCAACTGCAAAATACAAAGAAAGAGGAAAGCGCAACCAGCAAGAGAAATAATTAACAAATCAGAATTTTTTGTTTTCAGCTTTCGTCTTAGTGAACAGCAAATGAAGGAGTCACGTCGTTCAATGTTGTGAAGATTCGTCTTAACTTCTTGAATGTTCCTCGTAAGCTGTTTAGTGAATCCTCTTCTTCGTCTTTTTCATTCTCACTTGCTCGCATTTTCCCTTCATCTTGCTTATTTTTGTCATACGCAAATGTATCACAAACATCTTGATGTAACACACAATAAAAAATATTTAAATTGATACTCTAATACTTGAAATAATGCTAAAGAAAAAGGTTATATATATATAAAAAAATTTCTTCTGGAATAACGATATATATAGAAATAGTACATCAATAGACACAATATATATCATACATAAGATAATAGTTTGATAAAAATTATTTACATCTTTGACCAAGGTTTCATTAAATCTGCAGAGGAATATGTTGTATTGAGACCTTCATGATTACCAATTTTTTCTACATCATATGTCATTACCATTTACAGATTTAATTTTGTAAGGTCCAAAATATTTCAGCAAAAGTTTTAAACCCGGTCTAAACTGTGTTCTTTGGATAGCGACTAAATCACCAACTTGATATATTTTGGGAGGTTTTCTTCGTTTATCATAACAACATTTACTTTGTGTTTGATATTGTAAAATATTAGTTTTAGCAATATTACGCAATTGTTTTTTTTTTTTTATTTTTATCTTGTACTATATATTGAAGATGTTCTTCTTCTAGTAGTTGCTTAATGTAAATGTCATCTTTATTTCGCATTTTAATGCCAAGCATTAATTCGAATGGTAAGAATTTTGTTGTATGTGAGGCAGTACTGCTCATTATGCGTTGGACATTAGACACATGCTTATATCATTTTGTGGCTTCTTCTATAGATAATTTGGTTAAAACTGCAATTAGGGTTTGATGCATGCGCTCAATTTGTCCGTTTCCGTGAGGTATACCAGTTGCGATAGGTAGGTGCTCAATACTTCCTTCAATACAATAAGATTGGAATTCTTGGGAGGTAAAAGCCGATCCTTTATCTGATATTATTCGACGAGGGTTACCAAAAATAGTTTGCTGTAATTTTAGCTTATCTAATGCATCTTGGGCAGAGATAAATTTAACAGGATATATCCAAATAAATTTTGTAAAAGCGTCCACAACAGAAAATAAGTGTTTGTAATTTTTGTTTGTAGATGGCAAGGGTCCTAAAAAGTCAATGTGATATGTATCGAGAGGAATGTCACCTTTTGGGATTGGATAGAGGAATTCTTCAAGTTTACCTGATTTTTTGGAAGACAAGATACATGTGATGCAATTGGTGATGAAAGTTTGGGTTAACTTATCTAAATTTGGAATATAATAGTCTCGTTTAATAATTTCTGTAGTCTTTTGTACTAAAAAATGACCTTTAGAATGCACGCGTTGAATTAATTGATTGCACATGGCTTGTGGGACGACTAAATATTCTTGATCTTGGACCAATTTGTATAAAATGCCGTTTTTAATTTTAAAATCAGAATTAAATGGTTTTTCGACTGCGTTTTTCATATTTGTGATAAATTCATCGGTAGATTGCGACTTTATTATCTTCTGTGTAATATCACCAGGAGAAATAATCATAACAGGATAACGAACTTAAAGCATCAATATGTTGGATTTGTTTATCTGACTTACGAGAAATTATAGTCGAAGTCTTGTAACAAAAAAGCCCATCGCGCGATTTTTGCGCTTAATTGAACTTTATCCATTGTTTTTGGAAAAGCCATACAGTCTCTAACTATTTTAAATTTAGTTCCGTGTAAATATACACGGAATTTTTTAAGAGCTTCTACAACATGGGAGTTCTTCCAGTTCGTAACTGTGTAATTTTTTTCCTGGGGAGATGTTTTTCTGCTCATATACCAAATTGGGTGAAAGTTTCCGTTATCAGATTTTTGAAGGAGAGCTGCGCCAAATCCAAGTTTAGATGCATCTGCGTGTACTTCTAATTCCGAACATGGCACAAATAAATGCAAAACGGGATGTGTTGTGAGTAATTCCTTTAATTTGAGAAATGCCGTCTTTTCGGTGGAACCGAATACAAAAGTAGAGGATTTTCTTAGAAGATCACTAAGAGGTCTGGCAACGGTGGCATAATTTGGAATATATTTTCGAAAGTAGCCTACTAAGCCAAGAAATGATAGCAAGTGTTGGGGTTCAGGAAGATTTACTGCTTTTATTTTTGATGGAGAGGATGAGATAGTATTGTCTTCTACAACATGGCCTAAAAATTCAACTTTTCTTTGCAAAAATTGGCATTTCTTAAAATTAATATTTAGTCCATAATTTGAAGCAGTTTCGAGAACATGTTTCGATTTAATAAGTCCCTCTTCTTCAGTGTTAGACGGTATGATAAAATCATCCATGTACATAATTAAAGTACCATCTGCTATTCTCTGAAAACACAAGATAAATATCTATTGAAAGCAGCTGGACTAATTATTAAACCAAATGGAGCTTTAAGGAACTCGTATTGTCCGTTACGGGTAATGAAACTAATGTATTTGGTACAGTTAGGGTCAATATCCACATGAAAGAAACCATTTTTTAAGTCAATAGATGTGAATATTTTTGCACTTTGTAACTGATCTAATATATCATCAATAAGAGGTAATGAATAATGATCTTTAATAATTTTCTTCTTTAATTTACGAAAATAACTACATAAGCGTGTAGAATTATCTTTCTTTTAACCAATCATTAATTTTGTTTAAATGCAAATTCTTTTTCTGGTATGGACATTCGACGTGCTCTTTGGCAAACTAGGATATAATCTTTTAAATTAATAGACATTTTCATTTCTGTTTTTCGTGTCTTATTGGGTTTGTAGTTGTTAATTAAATTGTATACTTCTTGCTTACATTTTTTGTCAAGTATGTGATTTAAATAAATATCTGATTTGTTGTTAACAACATTAATTAAATTCACGAAAAAATCATTATTTTCTGATTTACGTAAAGAAATACCATCTTTATTGACTGTTAGTGTTTCTTGAGTAATTATATATGTACCGATAATTAAGGGTAAACTCATCTGATGTTGAGAAATAACATAAATTGTTGTAGAGAAAATATCATAATCAATTTCTGTATTTGCCTGAAATAAACCAAGTGGCTGTACTTTACAATTACCAAATCCATTTAGTGTTAATTGAGAATCGGTCAGTTCAGAAAATTCAGTGTGACGATACAGATCTTTACGTAATAAAATTGCATGGCTTCCGTTACCAATGAGAGCGTCTATTAAAATATCTGAAATTTTAACTGTTTTATGCATGTCTTGTCGAAAAGTGATGTGATTGTTAAAAGTACGAACTGTTTAATTGTGGTTATCTATTGGTGTGGAACATTTATTATCAATGGCTTTATGCCCAAAAGAATTATAACCGAAAGAATTTAAAACCCTTATTTTTGTCTGTACAGTTAATCGATTTATGTCCATTTTTTCCACAATTAAAACAACGATTAGGAGTAGTCTGAATTTTGGTTTGAGTTTTATTCTTAATTGTTTGTTCTACCACAGGAATTTTAGTTTTAACTTTTTGACAACTTTTTTGAATTTCTTCATAAGTTTTTAATATTGTTTTAAATTCTATCAAATTAGTGGCACCATACAAGATTGCTTTATTGTGAGGAGAATCATTAATGCCTTCAATTTCATAATAAATTAGAGCCATATCATCGAGTTGAGCTCGACTGGCAATTACTCTCCTAATTAAAAAATATTCAAATATTGATTCTTTATCTTTAATTTTTCGACGATTTAATGTGTCATGAATTTCTGCTGAATTAATTTGTTCACCAAATTCCGAAATTAAAGCGAATTTCAATTCAGAGTAGCAATGTGAATATTGCTTTCGCTTTTGATAAATAACAACGCAATTCCACATAATGCTCTTTGTGCAAAAATAAATTCTTGAATATCTGACAAATTAAATGAAAGAGAAAATTCTTCAAATTTCTGAAGCCACAATTTGACATTTTCATTTGTCTCCCCTGTATACTTAGGAACTAAATAATCAATATCATTGAAATTAAATGGCAATCTTGTATGAAAAGAATTATCATCAGAAGTATGACTATCATACACTTCATGTCCTTTATTATTAAGAGACACATTCGTTTTGCACATTCGACTGAGTAGAATTTGGAATGGCTTCAGTTTCATCATCAGTTATTTCACAATTTTTTACATTTTCTTGAAGAGACTCCAAATCAATAAGAAATAATAAAATTCTTTCCGCCAATTCAGGTAAAGTTCTATTAATATCGATTTTCAAAAACATTAGCAATCGAAATTAGTTCGATTAAAGAAAAATTTGTTGTAATATCAACTAATTTAGATTTAAAATTTGTATCACCTTTTTTGACAGCAAAACCATGAAAGTTTCTTATTCGATAACTGTTTAATCTATCACCTTCTTCGCCAAATAACAGCTTGTGAAGAAGTTTGATTTTTTTCTCTTTTTACAGTTTTCAGTGCAAGTGCGATTTCAGTTATATATCACTTAGAAACTTCTTGAAAATAAGAGTGATTCACCCTTCTTTTCTAAGTAGAAATCCAAAGCGGCTAAAGCAAGGAAGTACATAAATCGAAACCAGAAACAGGCCCTCTTCAACTATTCGGCAGCGTTAGAAGAATTTTAGGGGGAATGATAAACAAATCTCTTCAGAATATATTCGAAATAAAAATAAGTGGCCAGTGCCCCCATGTGGATTCGTTTAATACACTAATAATACAACGAATTTGCATTTTAACTATAGTATACTAAACATTATTTACAGTTATTTACAATTATAATTACAAAATGGGATTATGAATACAACATTTATATTTCGGAACTATTAAGGTTCAAAGTACGTCTTAACATGACCATCTTCACTTATCATCTTTAGTTCCTTTTCTGCCGAGCTGGCAGCCGAATGGTTAGCGCTCTTGCCTTCGGTTCAACAGTCGTGGGTTCGAATCCCACATTGGGCATGGATGTTTGTAGTGGTTCGGAATCCAATTTAAGCCGTAGGTTCCGGTCTACTTAGCCCTTGTGGTCAAAAAATGACCGTTGAGCGACAAACAAACTAACTAGTTCCTTTTCTAACCAACACCAAGATCGCTGTTAAAGTAGCAAGCAATTGATGATGTCATGAGTAGAGGTGCGTCATCAGGTACTCCATATCTCACATGTATTATAAGTGTTATTAAGCGATAGGTATTTATTATATATATATTGAAATTCAAGAAAACGAAACTCTACGCGCTATCAAAATATTCTGCAGAAATGTCTCATTCATATTTGTTCCTTTAGATGTTTTTTGTTCCAAAAAGTAAGAATGTACATCTGAAAACGATAAATGCCTAATTTATTGTCTTTTAAATTATTTTTATGCTTATGTGGCAAATTACAATCGTGAAATTTACGGAAATTCTGCAAATCGTGTATTAATTGTTTTGCAACGATTTCTTTAAAAATTTGCTTTTCTCTCATTCTTTAGGTAAATAAATGTATTCCAAAAGTTCCTTTTTTACGCCAGCCTATAAATAGAAGGTTTATTTTTGACGACAGGTGAATTATAAGAGGAATAAGCACCACCGAGTGCATTGTTTATTTCAGACTTAAACGTTTTGCTCACTGGCTGTTATTTTTTGAGCTATAACGATAATTTTTAACGCCAGCTTCTTGGCAGACATGGTATCTGTTAAGTAAACGAACACCGAGAGCGACAGTATATTTGACGACATTTCTCGCCAAATGAGGTCCGCCTGCTGTTTGGTTAACAAGAAAGTGAAGACAATTCGCTGGCAAGAAATCTGATGACTCTTTCTCTCGCGTACCTCCAAAAACGTCACTCGCTGACGCAAATGTTCAGCAGAAGATGTGATGGATCCGCCTTTAAACGTTTTGTTAATCCTGATCCACTTACGTTTATCTCCTTAAACAATGGTTGAAATCGAACAGCAGCACCTGCTCTCTTATCAATCACCTGTTTGGTGACTAACGAAATGAGTTCTTCCTTCATTTATTTTTTCCCTTTCCAAACATATTGAGTCGGAACGGACTCACAAATTTGCCCTTACAATAGTTAAATTAATACTTTATAATGTCATAACTGGCTATACAGGAAATCCGAATGAAATAATCGACGAATAATTTGAGTGTCTGAAGAATACTTTTTTTTTTGTAAGAATGTTTAATTATTTGCTCCATTTCAATGCGTGCATATATTTTAATTAGGTTGAATTGTTGCACTTATTTTATTTTAGCTTAGGCTAGGAATAACAGTTTGGAAAATGGTTGAAGTGTTATTATTAATTAGAATTCATGCTAATAAGAAATTGTTGTGCTACAGAATTTTTTTTAATCCAATTATTTTAGTTGGATTAAAAAAATTCTCATCAATTAACAGTTCCTTAACTCTAAATTGTGAAGAATTTTTAGCTATTTTTTATTGAATGAATTTTTAAATTGAAATTTGTGTTTTGCTTTTCAATTTAGTTTTTGTTTCTTTAAGTGTGGAGTTAAATCCGAGGGAGATGATCTAAATCGTGTATCTACTTGATTAAAAAAAAATTGTCATTTCTAAATCGGGTGTAAATCATAACATAAAATAACTTGTTTTGTAATAGTTTTTTGTATCATTTTACTTATATAATTCTATAAACTTCTCAGCATGCAGCAAATAAATTAAATTTCTAATAAATATATTAATTTGAATACTTGTGTGTACAAATTAATTTGGATAGTAATTAATTGCAATGCATTTTAATTTTCCTTAAAATGATGAATATTCGGAAACTTATTAACAGCGATACTAATTAGGGCATTATATGTTACACTTATAGCATTCCTAATTTTATGGGGAAAAAATCTTGTAATTATTCTATTGGTAATCTTGTTTTAATTAATTATTTGTGGTATACTAGATCAAATTGTTTTCTAAATATGTAGATTTGTAAAGAATTCATTCATTAATTTACTTGGTTTAATGAATGATAAATTCTCTATGGACTCTCTATTAAATGCGCTTTACAGTTTAGTTGTTATATATTTTAAGTTTATTTTAAATTCAACTTTCTTTATAAAGAATTTAAAATTGGAAAAACTTTGCATCTTAATGGATCATAATTATTACGCTGCAATTGAAGCAACTACTAATGTAGTATTGAATTATAACTAAAATGTGATATTTTTAGCACGCATTTTGTGTAGTATAATGGAAATATTTTTTATAAAAAGTTTTTTTAATATAAATATGTTCATTTTTTTCTACTAAAAATATAATAAATGTAGCATTTCATACTGTTTCAATATTTTTCACTTAATAATTGTTCGTAGAATTTTTTATTAAAATGACACATTACGTTCGCCATCACCCGCCTTCTTGCCTTTGGTTCAACAGTTCGTCTGCATGGATCTCATCTTGGACATGGATGTTGGCAGTGGTTTGGAATCAACATTAAATCGTAGGTCCCGATTTAATTCGCTGTCATGAACAAAAAGTTGTAACACCAGCGTGGTTCCCAATACCTAGCCCTGAGTTGAGTTCTACCAGTTAGAAGCAGCCGGGTGGAGTCTTTCGTAATTTTGAAGCAGGGACCAAGCAGAAAACCCGGAATACTTGGCCTTCCATTCCCAGAGTTATCATTTCACTTGGAGAACATTGCGACCAAGCCCAGTTTTAAAGTGCTACGCCAATAGCGAACACGACGGATCTTAGGTCGGTCGGGGTTCGAAACTCACTATCCTAGCCACTCAGGCGCTTCATGTACAAAAAGTAACAGTTGAGCGACGAACTAAACCAAAGCTCTCGTCATTGGTTCAACAGCTTGTTGGTTCGAAAGGGGAGAAGAGAAAAACGCGTTTATAAATTTTTAAAAATTAGAATTACAAGGTACTTCAGTTCTTATGTTATGTTTAAATCCATCTCAAATTCTGTTACTTTAAGTCTCATTATAAATTACAAGATATATGTTGAAAAATTGTCTGACTTGTAATAAAAAATGAGATTTAAACAGAATTAGATTAAAATCCGATTCTTTATCTAATTAATTCTGTCTTGTTATGTTCGTGTAACAACTTGCGAACTTTTTCTGAAATTCAAAATAATAAAAATAGTTTGCAAACATAATTTGAACTTCGAAAGACATTCATTTTCTTAGTGGGAATTCTAAGAAGAAAAGTTCTGCGCGCATTTGATAGTCATCACCGTGTTTTTCTTTTCACTTTCGTTTGAAATTCTTGAGCTGTGGAAAGTGACTCTCGACATTTCAGCGAGTGGTTGTCTCAGCATTTTTAGGGAACTCCTTAAAGTCGGTAGATGCGTCATGTTGCAGGACAGTTTTGGCACAAGTGTTGTTTGCCTCTCTTCCAGATTTAATATGCATTTTTTCTACTCCATCCCTAAATCCTTTCCAACGACGGTTATATAAAGCTTTTTTGAAATCGTCTGCGTTTTTATGTCCTACTTTTTTTTCTATCCTTGAAGCGCGCTTAATTTTTTTAGATGTTTGTTGTCCTTCAGTATATATATTTTTTTGTGGATAGTCGGAATGAGAAGGGTGTCGACAAGTTGCAGTGGCACTCTTATTTTATCTTGTTGCTCTTTATTTTGTGCTTTCCAATATTCCTCAATGCTTGACCTTTTCACTCGTTAGGAGTATCAAATTGGTGGTCATGTGATTTACCCGCTATTATTGATGATGTAATCTATTAAATTTTGGTTCTATGACCTCTAAGCATTTTTAGATGCCCTCTTTTTTTAAATATATCAATTATTTTTATTTTTGACTTAAAATTTTACTATGAATTTTTAATACAAATGAGAGAAATTTCCTTCGAATTCGAAATTTTGACTCGAATATTTGTTTTAGTCTCAAACGTTCTTAACAATCATTATAAGCTATAACATAAATTCTGCAAAATTTCCTTTTCAGGTTATTGTTAGAATTTTTTGCTTCTATGAAAAAACAAAATTCGATTACTGATTGAAAAGTTCTATTTTAATGTAATGCGTATATATATTTAAGTTTCTTATTTAATTCATATATTATAAACATAAAAAAAGTACAATTAAGTGTAAACACTCCATTAAATGATTTCTTGATATTTCATCGTGAATTATTAAAAAATAAATTAAAAATTACTAAATATTCTAACATTGTATTAAAATTAAAACTCTAATGATATTTTTTAGGGAAAAATTTAAAGTTCTAAATTGATATCTTACTTTGTATATTTTTAATTCAGTTTATTTTAATTCCTAAGTTCTGAACACTTTTAAATAGTCACTTTAAAATATGAACTTCTTTAAATATTGTGAACTTTCCTTTTCATATTAAAGAGAGAAATGAAAGGAAATCGTATAAAGTTGAATTCATATATCTTATGTGGTAATTTTTTTTTTTTTTACCTAAACAATTTTATTGTTCATATCCGATTGCATTTAATTGAAATTATTCAAGCAGTTGTAAGCTAAATATCCCTAATGGGAATTTTCTAACCTTTGTATAAATTCAGTTATACCTCGTCATGCACTGAATTTTTTTTATAATTGTTTACTTTGATTCTTTTCGTATGAATCGGAAATTCTAAAGCTCAGATGTAACCGACTTTAATCCAATAATAATCAATTACGCCTAAAAATCCAAATGAAATAATTAGTAATGGCTATTTATTTGAATGTATTTCCTTTTTGAGAAATCCTCGTTTCCGTATAATTCTAATTCGATTATATATTTATAAGAATTATTACTTGAATTGAGACACTCGTACTCATAAGAGTTGAAATACTTCGGAATGTTATTTACAGTTTATCAATGGAATGTTGCGAGGAAGCATCTTAAAAATTATTTTCTTTCTTAGGCCTGTTGAAATAATTTAATCATTCATCGCTTCAATTTGCACGCTTAAAACATATTTGCGTGTCGCGAGCGTTATAGATCACCTCGTTCTTTGAATGAGAACGCTTCTGCATGCCATCGCATTGCGAAGAAGAGAAAAAATCTGATTATATGATTATGCTGGTTCTATCTGGACTCAACCAGTGCTGACGTCAGTAGGGAATCGTTAAGTGACAACAGACGTTTTTTTTTAATCGCGATTTATTATTTTTTTTATTTCTTTTTCGTGGCGCATCTTGTGGCGATGACTTATCTTTTTTTCTTCATAAAAATGCGGATGCCATGTTTTTGTGTGTAAATGACTACTTTGCATTTATCATTGTAGACTAACTGAAATTTTTGCAAGTAAACCAATGTTCTATTTTCCATTATAAAATAATTTATTTTGTAATGGAATAAACTTTTTACATAAATTTAAGAAGATTATTTTAAACAAACGTGTAATTAAGTCATAAAGAAAGTTAAATGTTTGCTTTCTTACATCTTAATTATCCTTTTGCACACAATTTATTAACCATATTCATAATTTAATTTCATCTAAAGGGAAATTTGAGATCTGTTATATATTTATGTAATCAATTGTGAATTTTATGATAGCGGCTATAATTTTTGTATCGGAAATTTTTTTAATAAAATGACCATTTTTTTGGCATCTCGTAACTATAAAAGTGACCACTTTTTGTGTTGCACATTGTTATAATTAACTTAATATTAAACTGTATTACTTAAAAAATTGCATCAAAAATAACTATTATTTAATTTCAAAATTGATTTACTTTCTATATATTCATAATTAAAAGTTTGATTTGTCCTTGTCGAACTACTGTAAATCTATTCATTTTGAACAAATGGATACTTAACTTAAATAGGCTTTAAGGATGTGCATTCTTCTCCTGAAATAATAAAAATTCAGTTGAATGTATAGGAAAGTCTATATAAATGCATCATATGCTATTTATAAAAGTAATTTTCTGTTCTCTCTCTCTCTCTTTTTTTTCCTTTGAAGCAATACAAGTAATAAATCAGTCAGCATGTATTTTATGTATTTTCATTCATATTTTAAAGAGAAAATATAATTTCTACAAGATTTCAAGTTAACTTGTTCTATGAGTGTGAGTGTAGTTTATAGTTTTGATGGCAACTGAAGAATACCTAACGTCACATTCTTTTTACTCAATGATTAATTATAATTAATATTTGTATCTTTAAATTGTAAATGAATTCAATTATGACTGAAGAAAATTATTGTAACGCTAACTATGAAATCGTAATAACAAGTTCAAAGGGTTTTCTGTGTATTTCCTTAAATATTAAATTTTTTGAGTTACTACGAAAATTGGATTGATTTGAACAAATTAAAATTATGTAAGTATGTGTTTGTTTTTAAATTCTTGAATTTGTTGCTAAAATTTAAAATTTCATTAATATTTTTAAGAATAGCTTGTTTTACCAGAATTTGCCTGCGTGAAATACTTAATAACTTAAGTGTTTTTTTTTTTTTTTCTTCATGCTACATGTGAGGAAACAAATCTGAAATCAGATAATAAGAGTAAAAAAATTTGACAAAATTAAAAAAAAAATTTTTTTCTAAATTTCACTTGGCATTGATATTGCCTTTATTAATTAATGTTACAAAATATCTTATTTTAAAATAAATTGTTTCATCTCATTTAGGTTTGACATTGAATTATAAAATGGATCTGTAACAGCTGACTTTGGTTTATTTTTTGATATGGCACATAGTTTAATAGTGCGTACAATCGATGCCCACCAACTTGCTTCCATTGTTAGAAATCGAATTGATAATGTAAGTAGCACAACATTCTTCAAAATGTTAAATAAATTAATAATAAAGAAAATATTTGTATATTCCAGTTATATTACAATTTTTTCAATTTTGTTCTTATTTGTCTTGTACCAACATCTTTTGATTATAAACATTATATTTTGAAAACGTAATTAGTCATTGAATAAAAACTTAACTGGTATATAAATTATATTTCTGTTAAATCTTTTATTTTATCTTTTTTTTATATTTTTATGCTCTTTTTATTAATAGCATAACCAAAACGTACAAATATCCTGATATTCATGTTATCTATATTGTATTTTTTCTTAATAAGATTGTTTTTCAAGAAATCACTTATAGTAACATTTAATATCTTATGGTAAATTCAAATTAAAGGGAAAGAAATTTTATAATAGAGTTTTTCAATATTAATATTAAATGCTGCATTATTATGTATATAATTTATTGTGTATTTTAATTCATTTACATTTCAATAAAAAAAACTTTCTGTAAAAACTTGTAGTAGATTCAAAATTGTAACGAGAGTGATTAATTCAGATGTGAACTGTTTTTTCTATTAATGATTAAAAATATTTAATTTAACTTGCATAAATGTTTCATTCTGCAATAGGAAAATTTTCTGTTTTAAACAATAAATTCAGTTTTATAAGTTTTTTTTTTTTTTTTTTTGTATAATGATTATATCTTACTGTCCTGTAATTCATTGTTTGATTGAGAATCTTTTCTGTTCTTTAATTTTTAATAGGCACTAATATTGGACAGCCGTTCTTTTTTGGAATATAATGCATCTCATATTATTAATGCTATTAATGTTGGCTGTGCAAAACTTATGAAACGGCGCCTGCAACAAGAAAAGGTAATTTTTATATTTTGCCTAATTTTGATTTCTTAAAACTAATTACATAATCAGTTGTCTGAATTTGCTTCTATTACTTTATATTGTTCAAAATTTTTATACTTTTCTGAATTTTAGCTATAATGTAATGATTCCTTAACCATAAATAAGTAGTTTTAAGTTTTGAATTCATGCTTTTTTGTTGGTATTTGTTTTTTTAAATAATAAATATGGTCAAAATAAAAATACAGATTGTTATCAAAATAATGGAAACACTTTAGATTTATAAAAATACTTTTATTGATTTTAAGGCTATCTTTGGCATGCAATACAACTTTGATTCAGCGAAGAATTGATTAATACAAGTACTGAATAGTGTTTAGAGGAATATTGTACCATTCTTTGAGAAGATGTTGTGAAATGAATACTGAAAAGAAGAGGATGAAAAATATTGACTCTAAATTGAACCCTCTAAAATAGACTAAACCATTAAATTATATTTAAGTGTTGGGTATTGTACAGGCCAGGGGTGGATTTTAACTGATTCTTTTACCCATGAAACCATGATTGCACAATGTGCAGAATCATTCTGGAAATTTATTCTTATATATTTGCATTCAGCCAAATTCAGAAAACTAAGTTTGCATCGTAGGATAGACCTAGTCAGCTAAATTTTTTCAACTCTTCAGTGGTCATTTCAGGATTTTGATTGACTCAGCAGAAAACTACTACATAATTCCTCATACAATGATGGATCCACTCCATGGTTGATAGTTGAAAATAAATGGTTTGTGGAGATATTCCTCCAAACATGCATCTGCTCTTTTATAGGAAAAGACCATTTGTCTGACCATATTACTTTTTTTCCCCCCACTTATCAGTTATCATAGCTTTGTGAGTGTGATACCACTGTAGATGACATTTGGAATTAATATCTGTGATAAGTGGCTTAGAAATTGCTGCCCTATACCTTAAATGCTCTGCTTATGGAAGGTGCCTTTTAATTGTAATCACTTTGAGGCATCTAGATACTGATTGAGCTTCATGGTCACTTGCTGCATTTGTTTGCTTTTAAAGGATTACAATCTGCTTTTATTTAATATATATAAAACAACAAATATCAGTCTTTTAGTTCACATGTCTGCTATGTTGTATCAAAATTCAACATAAAAAAACTAGTGCCATGGTCTTTAAAGATTTGATAATTTAAGACGAAGAATCGCAAGATTAACTACTCTTGATTGACAAGATCGTTTTATTAAATTTCTTGTTATAAAATTTATACTTTAATCAGGTTCAAGGGAAATAACTATTTTTGCTATTTTCTCCCCCGAAAAATAAAGTCAGTGCTTTGACTTAAGGTTTAAGTTTGTGGATTCAAATCCCTCTTTAAGCTTGGATGCTATTAGTAGTTTGAAAATAACTTAAAACTAGGTCATAGTCTAATCAGCTTTTGTATGAAAAAATGATCATTGATTAACAAACCAAAGCCCCCCAAAAATGTTATAGTTTAAACCAACACGTTAGTCTACCAATAGTTAATATAACTCTTCCTGCAGTTTACTTAACATTTATTTTAAAAATTTCATTTAACTTTTTTGTACTTCAAATTGAATTTCTTTATTGTGTGAAATTATTTTTTCTCTTAGAAAGTTTACAAATGCTGTTAAAAATTAAATTTTCATTTATATATAAAAACTACATAAAATCACCTTTAGAAATATTATGTATCTAAACAATTTAAATGTGCGTTATCACTTTTCCAATGTAATCACTATCGGGGAAATCTTTAAATACTCGTAAAATCTTTAAATTTTAATATTGATGTTTTCTAAGAATTCCATGTGTTAAAAGCCTAACGAGTATTTACTTAACTAATTTTTCATTAAGTTTACTTGTGCATATAGCCATGTCAGGACGTCTAAAAGGAAATACTACACTTCAGTAACAAATAACAAGTTTATTGAACATTGCGCTTCGTCATTCTCTTACCGCCTCTCACAATCGACATACATTAACTGACTATAATTTGTTCGCTCTCTAGTGGCGATATTTCAGTTCTCACATTCGGCCAGACTGACTTTACAATTGTCCTCAATTGATATAATAATACTCAATTACCAATTAATACAGCAAATATTAACATTAAAAACATATTAAACACAGCAGATTAAATAAAATTATTAACTAGGTAACTAACATTATTTTTCATTCTCACAAACAAATACTGTAATTATAATCATTAATAATACACATCTTTCATTAAAAGTAGAAAAATTATTATGTTAGATTAACAAAAAACTTTAATAATATATAATACACTTTTTTCCACTAGTAATTCTTAATACAATTCTAAATTCCAATAAAATTACTTACAACAAAAGTTTACAAGGTTAAATGAATTTAGTATTAAATCATTCACAGAATAAATTTAACAGACTTTCATTTGTTTGATGAATATTTCAGTATACAGTAAGTAATATTTAAAGTCATTTATTTTTAGAGTCAATAGTTTATAATAAGTGCATTTCCTTTTAATTACAATTTTATTCAAAGAAAATTTTTTAAAGATCTCACCATTTAGAATTCCTCAATCAGCTTTAGTCCTTGCAAGTGGATCTATGTGGATTGCGTCTAGAGCCATTCAGAGAATAGTCATCATCATCACTATTGGCACTATCGATGTCACTATCTTTATCCGAATCTGGCTCATTTATCCATGGTTTTAATTGACTAATGTAACATGTTGTTGCATAGAAGTGGCCTTTCTTTTTTTCTTCCAGTTGAGTCACACGGTAGATATCGTTCGGCAATATCTCGGTAACAATAAGAGGGCCTCGGTACTTAACTTATATCTTCGTAGATTGGCCTGAAGATTTCAAAGCTCTTTTCATTACTACAATTTCTCCTCGTTCAAATGTCGTAGCTCTACATCTCTTTTTATCATAATATTTCTTCATTTTTTGTTCCCTTTCTTCTGTTTGTCTTCGAGATTCTTCCTGCACTATCGATGGATCTTGCCAACTCTGAGCTTCTTCGTCAGCTAACTTTCTCAAAATTCCATCGTTGAATTGTGGAGAATAACCGTGGAGCAATTCAAATGGTGTCTTGTTCGTTGATTTGTTAACAAAGTTGTTCAAGTTCCTCTCAACTTCATGTATTTTAACTTGTGATTCTGATCTTCCATACCAGTTGTTATGGTAGACAATATTGTTCTATTAACTCTTTCAACCATTCCATTTGCACATGGTCGCTTCGTACAGTTGAGTGTATGATGTATACCATTTTCAGCACAATATTGTTGAAATTGATGTGAAGTGAAACAAGTTCCTTGATCTGTTATTATTTTCTCAGGTAGACCATAAGTGTTTACAAAGTTTTTCAGAGTCTTCAGCACATGTAATGTTGATGTACTCTTCACTGGAATCAATTGGACAAATCTTGTGAAATTATCTATCACGACCAGAAGTTCTTGATTACCTTTAGAACTCTTAACAGAAGGTCCTAAATGATCCATATGTATAACTGCAAAAGGTTTACGACCTGATTTAATTAGGATTTAATAAGCCCAGCTGTTTTCCTGACAGCGTTTTTTTTCATTAAACATTCAAAACATTTTGAAATGTGCCTTCGTACATAACGTTTCATACAAGGAAACCAATACAATTCTTTTATCTTATTAACAGTTCTGTCAACAGAAAAATGTCCCATAAGATCATGGAATTTGATTACTGTACTTTTTCTCATACTCTTTGGAATAACATAAAGAAAATTTTCTTTTCCATTTTCATTGATGCATCTAAAATAATCGGTTTCTCTTAAGCACATAATTTCTTATAAGCTGTTTTTCTGCTTTTGTTCTATCATGATCTTTTTTTCTGAATATTTCTATTAATTTTCTTATTTCTGGATGAGCCTGCTGTATCATCAATACTTGTTCATCTTCACTCAAGGTCAAACAAACTTCTAATTTATTTTCGATGAGGGATGTCAATGTATCTTCTGATTCCCAAACTGGAGCTCTGCTCATTGCGTCTACGTGAGCCATTTTCTTTCCAGGCCTATGTTCTGTTTCAAAATCAAATACTTGAATTAAATCACACCATCTTGCAATTTGAGGATTGTTTGTTTTCTTTGAATTCATGTACATCAGTGCTTGACAATCTGTCACTATTTTGAATTTTATGCCTAATAAATACTGCCTTAATCTTTCGAGAGTCCATATAATGGCCATCAATTCAAGCTTGCTTGAATGATACTTCTTTTCAATTTCAGTTGTCTTTTTGCTGACACAATAAACCAACCACCATTTATTGTCTGGTCCATGTTGTAAAAGCATGCCTGCTAAACCACTAGAGCTTGCATCACAATGTACTTCCGTTTTAGCTTGAGGGTTATAATGGGCTAACACAGGTTGCTCTGTGAGGCTATTTTTCAATAATCGAAAAGACTGCTCTTGCTCTTCTTCCCACGTGAAAGATTCTTCTTTTTGCAAGAGTCGTGATAAAGGTTCTGCCTTTTGTGCATATTTTTCCACAAATCTCCGAAAATAACCAGTTAAACCTAAAAACCTACGAATATCATGAATATTCTTAGGAGTTGGGAATTCTCTTATTAATCTAATTTTTCTCATTCCTGGTTTTATTCCTTCTCTATTAACAATAAACCCTAAAAATTCTACTTCCTTTTTACCGAATTCACATTTTGACAATTTTAAAGTAAAATTAGCAGATCTAAGTTTGTCAAAACAACCTCTTTTATTCGTTCAATCATATCAGTCGAATTCTTCGCTAGTATTAAAATATCATCTAAACACAAAAATTTTTTATTTAACAATGGTCCTTATACTTGATACATTAATTTCTGAAATTCTGAAGGTGCATTTGCCAAACCAAAAATCATACGTTCAAACTGACCTGTTTCATCTGGGGTAATAAAAGCAGTTTTTAACTTAGCTTCCTCTGTTAATGGTATTTGGAGATAACCATGAGCTAAATCTAATGTCGTTAAAATATTACATTCACCAAGACATTCTAATAAATCATCAATTTTGTGCAAAGGGAATTTATCTTTAATTGTCTGATTATTTAATTTTCTGTAATCTACAACAAGTCTATTCTCACCAGTTTTTTTTTTTTTTTCGAACTAACAATACTGGGCTGGCATAAGGTGATCTTGTTTCAGAAACTATTTTGTTTTCCTTCCACTCCCTAAAAATATTCTTAATACATCTCTCAGTTGCATTTGTTTTATAGGGACGTAAACAAATTGGTTTGCTCTCTGGAACTTCATTAATTTCCATTTTAGTTTAATGTAGTACATCCTAACTCACTTATATTCATGGCAAAACAATATCTATAATCATTAACTAATTTCACAATTTCCAACTTCTTATCATAAGAAATAGCTTCATCGAATTTAATATTGTCTATTTTAATCGCGCATTTATCCTTATTTACAGTGCATGTTTTGTATCTTCAGTTGCATTACATAGATTATTAAATGGAAGAATAAATTCAGAATTTAAATTCCAATCCTGCAATATATCTTTTACCCTACTCAGACATTGATTTTCTTTTAACTTAACATCAAAAGATCTGTTATTCATAATAGGAATTACCGTTTTACCATTTTTAATTTCAAAAACAGAATTGAAATTTTTTTTCTTTTTCCTCTAATAATACAAGACCGTTTTCCATATTTTCTGTTTTTGCCTGAATAAAATTTATGCAATTTTTTTCTATTATAATAGGTTCTTCCGTTTTCAGTTTTATTTGTTGATGTTTCAATTCGACTTCCGCTTCAGAAAACGGAATACTATTCGAATACCAAATGTGCAATTTGGAGCCAATTCGGGCGAAAGCGATATCTGTTTTGTCTAGAAAGACTATTCCTACAATTAGGTCGAACGACCTAGTGTCATCATTCACAACTTGCAGTTCAAATGTTACTCTGACGTCGTCGATTCTTAATTCCACTTGAATTTTTCCAAGTGTGAAAGCAGATGCAACAGTAGAGCCAAATCCAAACAATTTTCTCTTTAACGGAATTATATTCAGTTTTAATTTAATTGCAACCGAATTCTCAACTAAAGAAATGCTCGATCCCGTATCTATTACGCTATTTATCAAGTGCTCAGAATTATTTATTTTTGCTTCCTTCATAAAAGCATTTAATGGTGTAAGGTTTTCAACATTTACCGTCAAACTATTTTTATCTTTTTTATCGAACAATGCCGTTGGGTATGTCCCTTCTCACCACATTCTCTACAAATTAAAATTTTTCTTTCTTTTGGACAGTATTTAGAAATGTGCCCATAATCATTACAGTTGAAACATTTAACCCTATTTTTATCATTACGAGAACTAAAATTCGTGTTACGCTCTTTAGAATAAAAACACTCATTCTTAGTTCTTTAATTCGCGGTTTTCTCTTACTTCAATTTTGAAATTTTCATTTTTACTGCGATCATTAAATTTGCTTACATAGTTATAAAAATAAGATCTTTTTTCAAAAAAATTCACGTTTTTGTTTTCAATACAAGATTTTATTCCGAATCTAGCATTCTCATACGAATCTAATTTTTCTGCTAATTTATCTGAATTAATGAAATTGGTCCATTCATCTATGAAGTGATTACAAATGGTAGGGAAACACTTTTCTTTAATTGTTCTGTAACAATTAAGTCCATAAGATCTTCTAAATTAGTAATTTTAAGACCATCTAACCACTCATTAAAATAATTTCGTAACTCATAAGTAAAGTCTTTCCATGTATTCTTAATTGTACGAGAATGTTCATAAACTTTCTGCCGAAATCTTTCTGGACTTAATTTAAATCTTTTTAATAGTTCCTTCACATAATAATAATCATTGACTTCATCGTCCGGTTCTCGGGCAATACACTGGGTTATATTTCACGTGGTAGAAGTCCTAAAAGATGGAAAACCCAATGAGCTTCATCTAAACCCATTCGTCGCGCTTGTCTTTCAAATAATATAAGATAAAAACTTATATCACCTTCATTCACATCGTATTTTTACATAAGATGTTGCAAATTGCAAGAATTGCGCCTTTCTGAATTAAAATTGTTCGCATTACCTGCATTTTCGTTTTGTAAACGTAATTTTTTAACAATTCACGAACTGCGCTTTCTTCCTCGTCTTGTTTTTGAGCTAAGTGATCTTCAATAATACTATCCAATAAAACTTTTACAAATTCTTCTTCATAGTTTTTTGAACTAATGATTATGTTCCTTAAATCTATTACCTTACAATCTTGGGGAACGGTTTCTCCTAATTCAGTAGCGAAAGTAATTAAATCTATCTTTTTGCCTTTCGCCAGAAATGAAGTCATTTTAGAGCTTACAGAAATCAAAAGCAAAAAGATATAAAAGATAACTCACTTGCGTATTTTCATTTCTTTTATTCCGTGTTGATGTAACTCGTCGTTTCATGTACCTTTCGTCTTTTTCCTTTTTCTTTATTCAAAATTAATCCTTACTTATGAGGAGCGTATTCCTATTTTTAATCATAATTCACAAGCATGCAAGTTTCGATATCGGGTAAGAAAACAAAACAAGCATCAAAGGGCGATACAAATCCCGCTTCTGAAATGTTAAAAGCCTAACGAGCATTCACTTAACTAATTTTTCATTAAATTGACTTGTGCATATAGCCATGTCAGGACGTCTAAAAGAAAATACTGCACTTCAGTAACAAATTACAAATTTATTGAACATGGCACTTTGTCATTCTCTTACCGCCTCTCTCGATCGACGTACATTAACTAACTATATTTTGTTCGCCCTCTAGTGGCGATTTTTAAGTTCTCACACATGCATTTCCTATTTATTAAAATATAAAAAGAATATTTTTAGGTAAGTAAATGTGTGTATGGATTGTTACATTGATAGAAATACCACATTGCTCAAATTTTTTAATTTTTAAACTCAAACAACACAGTGTTTTGGAAATTAAGTTGTTTTATAACTTAAATTTTTTATAACATATTGATTATAAAAGCATTATTTAATATATTTAAATTTTGGGCTTTATTAATAATTTTTCTTT
Organism: Latrodectus elegans; assembly: GCA_030067965.1. Classification (NCBI taxonomy): domain Eukaryota; kingdom Metazoa; phylum Arthropoda; class Arachnida; order Araneae; family Theridiidae; genus Latrodectus; species Latrodectus elegans. The sequence goes on from CM057813.1 coordinate 126,457,981, forward strand.
TATAGCTAAGTATAGAGGATTTTCTTGCTCAGAATTGCCATTGGGACGTTAACAGAAGCATTGATATTATTGTTTATGACCAAAGCACCTGGGATTCAAAATGTTTGCCACCTGACAGTTTCATGGGAGTATTTCTTCAAAAGCTGCTTCCTGTTTACAATAGTGTCAATCTCTTAAAAGGTAAAAGTCAAGCTAATGTAACTTTGCTTTTAAGCATCTCTCCATACATTATTTTTTTAAATTTTCTCCTTTCAGTACATTATTTCCATGTAAAGATTGCATGAAGTAAGTTTATAATTTTTTTAAAATTAAATTGAAAAATAAACTTGAAATTTGTTTAGTTTTATTGTTTGATACCAAGCATTATAATTTAAAAGTTAAAAATATTTTTGTTTCAAAAATTCATAAAATATAGAAGTTTATAAAATTTAGTTTCAAATCCATTAGTTTTGTGGAATTATATGAACATATGAAACTTAAAGTGAAATAACATTTGCCAAAGCTTTCCATTCATCCATTAATATTTTCCATAAGTTTTGCTTTATCCCTCATGTTTTCTTATATTTTGTATCAGAAAATTTGAACAAACATTTGATTTTTTGCAGTCAGCTCTTATAATATTGACGTTTATTCGCTTAATAAATTAAAGGTTTAAGTATACATAATAGTACATTTATATTTTCATTGTGCAGGTGGTTTCCTTGAATTTCAAGCAGCTTATCCTCACTTGTGTGAAGATGAGCGATCAAAGTTTGCACCTTTAACTTCTCTGTCGCAACCGTGCCTTCCTATTACTAATCATGGACCAACCCGGATTCTACCATTTCTTTATCTTGGATCTCAAAATGATGCTCTGAATCAAGAAGTTTTACAAGTTAGAATATTCAATTTATTAAATTGTTTTAGTTTCTTCTCACTAATTGCCACAATAATTCAATGAAAATTAAATTAATAATTGAAATAGTTAGTTTTTAGTCCAAATTTCACATTTATTGCATTTTTGTCATTTAGTACGTTTCGTCACTTGCTTCATTTTGTATAAAAGTGACAAAAATGTTAATAAAAGTGAAATTTAATGCATTCTTATTTTATTCTGTATTCCGTCATTTATTTTAAGTTTTGTAAAGAGGTCCATTGATTGAAATTACAATTACTTTTTATTTAGTATCCTTCTCTTGATGTGATTAATTTTTGAAAGAATTGTAATGCTTTATAATGCTTTTCATTCCATCAAATCTAAATTGTAGGATATTTCTATCAATTAATATTTCATTAAAAACTACATAACGAGTCTTAGATCAACTCAAGCATAATTAAATTCAAATTAATTAAAAATCTTATTAATTGATAAATATTTTTTGGAAAGATTTAGTGTCCCTTGTGCATGCGTGTAAATTTATCTGTAGAAAATTAGGGGGAAAATATGTCTGATCATTTGCTTAGCTAGAATGAGTAAGTATCAAATTTGCTTATGTAAAGAAGGATATTAAATTTATAAGCTGCTTGTGGATTGTTGGGAGTTAACTGTATCATTATTATTTTAAAACACACAAAAATGAGAATCGATTAATTACGTATTTCTTCTTCAGCACGACAGCCCAGAGGGGGCCAAGGCTTTCCTCAGAACACTCCTCCATTGTGTTCTCCGGGAGGCGACAGTTCCCCAGTTTGTCACTTTCAGCACTTTAAAGTCCTCCACTACACAATCATTCCATCTAAGTTTGGGCTGACCCCTAGATCTTTTTCCTATCGGTCTATAATTAAAAATCCCTAAAGTCAAAGACGAGGGGTCTATTTGACAGATATGGCCCGCAAATCTCAAGCGATATATTTTAATGTCATTGACAAGTCAGCTTCATTAAAAAGTCTATAGAGCTTGAATTTGTATTGGTGCCTCCAAACTCCATTCTTATTTACAGCACCATAAATCTTAGGATTTTTCATTTAAATATTACAGTTGACTGAGTCTTCGTCAGAGTCCAATTTTCGCATGGATAAGTGAGAACAAGTCTTATAATGATTTTGTATGGTGGGAACTCATGTATTTAGAGTGTTTTTAAAAATATACTGTATTTAATATTCATACAAATAACTTTCATGATTTATAATTCTGTTAATTTTACATTTTTGTTAAAATCTACTTTTATAAAAAATAGAATTTAATATTGTTTTATATATTATCATTTTAACTCACTAAATCTGTTTACAATTTTATAATTTATTTGGTCAATAAAAAAATGAGTTTATTAACTTTTAAGTTAGAGTTAGATTAATTTTATTTATGGTATAATAATTTATTTTTATTGATTATATCAATAAAAATAAATTATTATACTATAAATAATTAAACTAAATTTGCTAATCATGAAAATTATGAGTATTTGCATTCTTGATGTTGTGAGAAAATATTCAAACATTGCTGTTTTTAATTTATTATTAATGGAAATAAAATTTCATTTTCTTGAAAATTACTCTTTTTTTAAAATCATTAAACATTAATCAGTCGTATCGAGTATGTGTTTAAATATGGTTTTCTTTTTATATGATATGTGTTTATAATCTCAATCATTGTTTTTCATTTCAGCATTATAATATTACATATCAATTGAACGTCAGTACGAATTGCCCAAAACCGGATTTCATTCAAGAATCTCATTTCATGAGAATTCCTGTGATTGATAATTACAGTGAGAAACTTCTGCCTCATTTTCATAAGGCCTTTCAATTTCTAGGTATTGTTTGATTTTTCTATTTTGGAATTTTCATTTTACAGTTATGATTTATACTTTTCACAAAAATTCCATTATATATTCCCTTAATCATTTAAATTTTTTGAATGTTTCTTAATCATTTAAGTTCTAAACAGTAAATTTTATTTGAAATTGTTTGCAAACATGGTGCATTATTATAAAGATAATTGATTATATTTCAATTAATAAAAGTAGTTATATTAAACATATACCTGCATGTTAATCTCTTATATACTTAGTTTTACTAAAGTGTTTATTACTTTTGTATTATTTATTGTTTTTAATTATATTAATATTTTGTTACCAAAATTGTTTGATTTACCATTTTAAATTTTGATAATGGATGAATTGTATCTAAATCTTTGATAATTGTTATTTTAAAATATAATGATATGTCATCCTGATACCCTTAATTATATATGTATTAAAATTATTGATGTTAGAATTTTCAACCGCATCTAATGTAATTGAGCTTAAAAAAGCAATATTATTAATTTTGGAAAGTTTGTGCAGTTAAAATATTTGGATAATGCTGTTTCTAAATTATATATATAAGCCCATGTCTTGTAAGTAATGTTATTTATATCACAATCTGTCTACATCAAGAGTGTTTGTGCTCCGTGGAAACCTCGGAATTCCGGGGATTTTGAACTTCGATACCCGGAAATTCTGGGGATCGTCATTCAAAAGGAAGTAGGAATAATAATGAATTATTTATTTTGATGATTAGAATTAATTCATTTAATTTAAAATATTTACATAAAATGTAGTAATTTATGTTTAAAAATTTATAGTTATTAATTTGGAAAAAAAAATAATTCATTGAACTTTTATAATTAGGTCATTCAATACTTCATAATTGTATTTTTTCATTTCTCCCCCCCTCCTCCTCAAAACTCCAAAATGTCGGTAGTAAGTCCGTAAATTTCAGGGGATTTTTTTGGGGTCCCACAAACACCCCTGCTACATACTATATTGCTGCAGTATCCTGTCATGCATTTGTTGCTCAACTTGGAACAAAAGGGTTAGGGCTCTAGCTTATCATAGAACAATTTGTGATTTCAAATCCACATTGTTATTCACAGTGGTTTAGGATCCACTTTAAATTGTGTAGGCTTCCCAGCCCTTGTGTTAAAAAACTTGAGTGACACCAAATCAGATTGTTCTCTTGTAATTCCTGCACTGAATTAATGGGGCTTAAGTGGTCCCTATGTTTTCCTCCTATTCTTTATATTATATATTGTTTTTTCTCAATGATTTTTAAATTTTGTCTTACTAGTTTTAGGGTTCATCACATTGTATCTAATTTATACCGGCATGTCTCTCTTAAGCTGCTAGATTTCTTCTAATATATATGTTATTTGGTACTGTATTTATTGCTTTAAAATCTATTTAATGCATTTATATATATATATATATATATATATATATATATATATATATATATATATATATATATATATATATATATATATATGTGTGTGTGTGTGTGTGTGTATCATTGGTTTCCATTGTGCAAAGCCTGTAGTTAAATGCCTCACAATCTATCCTTCAGATCATTCATTTCCAATTTTTTCTTTATTAAATTATTGTGAGGGAGTTAAGCATCTCTGCTTTGTAGTAGCAGTTTGGAACTTAAATATGGATTTTCATTAGTTGCAAATTTTAACAGAGTAGACGGCTGGAGATCATTTCAATTGTAGGACATAATAGTTTCAACTTATTTTATATATTATGTTAACAATGAACATGAGTATTAAACTAGAGTGGATATAGGACTTCTTACTTTCTGATAATAAAAAATGTTGTTTTTTTTTTGGCCATGCACAATGTTCATAGATCTGGATATTTTTAGTGTTCATAGATCTATGTAAATTATGTGTCCTAATTATATTTGCCTTTGCATTTAAAGTAACTATGGAATAACAAACAGAAAAATTGGTTTCAGTCATTAGAAACTCATGACTAATGATTTGCTTGTTGTTGGTGTAAGGTAATCCCTAAAATTATCTGTTCCCTATACTCTTTTTATTGTGATTTGTGGGTTGTGTTAAATTTTTAAATAATTATTAAAGTTTATCAATTCCTTAAATATAGTTTCTCTGACGTTCAGTCCTTGCAGAAAGTTTTTTTTTGTGAATCCATATAATAACTTTGTTTATAACTACATTTTATAAATTTCTTAGGCTATAATAATTTGTTTTATTCACCTATACTTATGTTATGATTTTTGACATTTCAGTGTAAAGTTTGTTGTAAATTACTTGATTAATCAGATGACAATTTGCCTGTAGTTAAAAGGGTTGACAAATAATATTTAAAATAAAATTTTAGAGCTACAATAAAAGTGCCTCAAATTTAAAAATGCCATCATGAGGTATATTTTTAATATTTAATGCTGTTTATGCATTAAGATTCACATTATTTAATAATAATTAAGAAATCAACATGTGCAAATTTTCAATTATTTTTGACTTCAGTCATTTTTTATTATTTTGATTATACTTGTTTTTAATACTTGGGATATGATAAGCAATTCCTATTTCATTTTTTCCTCTTATTTATTAAATAATCTTTGTACTTAAATACTGTTTCAATATTTAGAAAAATGATTTTACCAGCTATATAAGTCAGTGTATTTTTTAAGAGGAAATGGTGCTTTATAAAGCTAGTGACCCAGTTTTATGGAAACTTTAATTGAAGAATGCAAAACGTTTTTAAGATCGTTCTCATAAAAATATTGCTATAACTGCATGTTTTGTTATAATTTAAAAATGATTTTATATAATTTAAAAGGAAAAGTTCGGTCTACCAACAGAAAATGTGCAGTTCTATGTAAAGATGTTAAATAAGCTAATAAGTTTGAAGGCAAAATCTTGATGAATAATAAAATTAATTATTCCCCACATAATGGGATCAGAAGTATTTATGTGAATCAAAATCAACAAATAAAAAGAAAATTCAGAAGTATTGTTTATTAAAAAATTTGGAATGCTATTTTGTTATTAATACTAATGGGATCTCAAGTTATCAGTGCAATTTATAAATTTTTTATTAACAATATTGAGACGCACTTATGAAACACATGCATTTTTTGTTTGTATTAGCTTGCTTTTACTAATACTATTAAAATATTACTTTTAAAAAATGTTGATGAAATTAAGTGAAATGATATATTAATGTCAGAATTTTAGAAAACTTTTACAAGTTGAATTTTTGGGTTATTTTCACAATCTTAAATGTATGTTTTGAAATAAAAGAAATTCTTAATGTTGAATGGAATTCCACTCTTGACTAAACTAATCATTAGATATAAATTGTATAACATGATTTTTTGTAAATTTAAATGAAATGTCATAAAAAGAATATTCTAATAATTTAATAGTTATCTTTTAATGCCATTAGTTGCGTTAAAAATTTTGTAAATTCAAATTTGTTTCCTTGCTTTAGATAAAGCAAGAGAATCTGGTGGTTGCGTTCTTATTCATTGTCTAGCTGGGATCTCTAGATCAGCAACTGTGGCAATAGCATATGCTATGAAAAATCTCAGAATGACTTCTGATGAAGCTTATAGGTAAATTTTGGAGTTTTACTAAATCTTTCTCTTCTAGTACTCAACTCATCAATATTATGGAGTAAAAATTATGTGTAAAAGTATTTATTACAGCTGCTAAAAATCATAGCAAGTGCAATGATGTAAACTTATTTTTTGAACTACATTTCGTGTAATATAATTTGTCCTAATACTTTTATTTTACAAACACATTAATGAATAAATGCTTTATTAATAAGATTAAGGTGATTCTTTGTTTAACAATTGAAAAATAATATTTATAGTTTATTTAATTCACAAAGTAGGTAGTTTAATAACAGAAATCTGATAGGGGTTGATTATCTGTTTGCATAGATCTTACCATGAAGACTTCTGGTAGATAATAGTCCATTTTCATATATCACAAAGATGGAAACTAGGAAAATATTTAACCCCTCTCTTGTGGCTAAATATATGTATGTAGAAAGCAGGAAATCACTAGTGAACTCTCATTCCCCAGGTTTGAGGAAGAAAACTTTTAAAACAACAAATTATATAATTTGAATTTAACTGTGTGATGTTAAATTTTCAGGAATACTTAAGAAAATTTTATTTTGTTTTCCTTTAACAATTCCACCTTGTTAAAAAAAGCAAATTATTGTTTATAATGTATATATCAAATATGAACTTCTTATTCATTTTTTGTATTAGTATTGTTGAAAAAATAAAATGAACAGCCTCAGTATTAAAAAGGAAGTTAATAGCTTTAGTAAATGAATTTCTTTTTTTGTTGATAATCTAATGAGTAAATTGAAAACAGATTTTCTGTTTACAAAAATTTCCTTAGTTTCAGATTTTGAGTTGTGAGATTGATCCTATCATTTAAAAATGTAATTAGTGATTTAGCTATTATTTTTTATTATTACAAGTCATTCAAAATCCAATCTTAGGGGGAAAATATTATCGTAAAAGTATTTTTAAAATTTTTTAATCTCTGTTTCATTATTCAGTTGAAAAACTATTAACATTATTAGCCATTAGAGTGCACTAGTGCAACTTAGTGAACATTTTCATTATTTAAGAGAAAGGAATTTGGCTTATTCTTTTTCTGTCTATTTGCTTCATAATTGTTATTACTTAATCATAAAGTGTTTTATGAAATGCTAATTACTGTATAAATGATCCAAAAATTGATGTTTCATAAAATATTGTTTCTGAAAACTCCCAACTCTTTTTAAAGTGCTTTTTTAAATGTCACTTATATAATGCATATGTTTACTGCTGAAATGAAGTGAAAGTAATATGTATTTAGAAGTTTCATTGTAATAAATTGAGATTTATATATAACATTATTATAGAGTATTTAATTGTTATTAAAAGTTTAATAGTATTCAAGTCAAGGTAAATGTTTGTTTTAACAGCTATCTTTTGTTACTTTAAAATTCTTTATGTTTATGAATTATATTTGGAAATGTTTAAAAAACTATTTAATGTATTGATAAAATTAGTGATATTTTAAAATTGAAATATAGTTGAATAGATTTACATGAAAAAGTTTTTAAATTGAAGCTTATCTTTTTTTAAGTATTGTTAACATTTATTTTTTTCTTATATTAAATGTCTGTTCAGATTTGGAATGCTAATCCTTAGGTTTTTGCTATAATATCATTATATGAATACAAGTTATCTAAGCCAAATTGTTAGTACTCTTGGCTTTGTTCAACAGTTTGTGGGCGAACATACATTCATATTAATGCATGCATACTTTCATTTGTCTAAAACTTTTTGTACTTTAAGAAAAAAATTGCGGAAGCAGATTTAGTGTTGCCTAGGGTACACCATCAGGAGGCCTGCACATTATTCCCCTAAACACCAGACATAGGACAATTTCTGCCTTAAGAACTTGGCTAGTGGAAAATCTTGGGTTTGCCTTCTAGATAACCAGCAATGCTTTTGCCTTTCACTCCTTCCTAGGGCAGAAGGTGTTGCTTGGTTTAGAATTATTACTGGACATGACTATTTGCAGGCACATTTATATGAAATCAATCTGGCTAATTCACCTATTTATGTGCTCTGTGATACTTCACCTAAGACTGGGGAACACCTGTAGTTGCTCACTTTTTGATGTTCGCCCCAATGATAACTTTTGAGCTCTCTCTCCTTCTGGAGTCACTTCAGTGTTGTACTGGACTGCAAGACGCCTCCTATCTCTAAAGACAATGGTGCGAGTGATTTAAAAAATATTTGTAAATAATGTAAGATTCTTTCCTATAACTATTTCATTATAAGAAATTACAGTTATATTTATTTTTAATTAGCTATTAGTTATAAGTATTATCTTTCTAATATTTTTATTAAAACTTTATTTCAATAAGTAATTTGTTTTTGCTCTAAATAAAGCATTAACTGTATGTCTATAAAATGCACAAGTTAAAATTAGTTTTTCAATTTTCCATGAAAAAAGTTACAAAATCGTTTGTCTCAGTTATACTATTTTTAACATGCATACTCATGTGGTTTTAGGTATGTAAAAGAGAAGAGACCTACAGTGTCCCCGAATTTCAACTTCTTGGGACAATTGCTGGAATTTGAGAAACAGCTGCAACAAGAATCCATTTTAACATTAAAATCGGAATCCTCTACTGCTCCAATATTTAATTCATCTAGTCTATCATGCAAACAGAGCTACAGTAAAAACTATTCTTGTGACTTTCTTGAAAATACTGCATTTTGTTCCTCTCAGCGCCAGATTTCACAAAGTTTTTGTGTAAAATATGCAGATGAAGCAGAAGTAACTGGGGAAAGCTCTAACTTTAAAGAAAACTCAAAGTCATTCAGAAAGAGCGAAAATAGTAGTATGGGCACTTATACCCACATTCCAAGCAAGCAGTCTGCTGCCACTTTGAACATTAAGTGCCTACCTGTCACTAGCTTAAAAGAATTAAACTTCATGCCTTGTCAAACATCCATCTCTCTGCAAAGTTGGAAAAACAATAAAAATCACACCAAAGATGAATGTCAGATTCGAAATAGTGCCACATGTCCTTCTGTCTTATCAATTCCTAAAAAAACAGAAAGCAAACGGAACAACTCCTTTGCTGATCTTCATTTTTCAGATAGACTTGAAAATTTGAGGGGTGGTGTAATAGTGTCTCCTGATTTACCGACACCTAATGAATTGCAGTATTTTGAATTTGATTCAAAATCTTATAACAGATCCGATTCAGTGAGCACTTCTGGATTGGGTAGTGAGGGCTCAGACTATGCCGACAGCTGGAATGATTTTACAAGCTCTTGTGAAAGGGAGACTGACATCTCCATGGATGATGATTATCCTTCGGTTCCTTCAGATGATGGTATCTTGCAGCGCAACAAGTCTGGAAATGATTCATATGGAGAGTCAGTATCATTCTATCCAAAATTTGATCCTTATAAATCCTATTCAACTAGACATCAATTGCAGAAAGATTATTCAGTAGGAAATGGTAAGTTTATTTGTAATTATATTTTGTAAAATCAAATTTACTTAGATTGAACCGAATTTTTGTAAGAGTTTTCTGAAGTATTGTTGAAATATTTTTAATGTGTGCGAGGAATTAATGATGTTATATTTTCTTTGAATAACTTAGTTATACAAGTTTTGAATTTACTTTAATTATAGGAAGAAGGGCAACATTGGTGCAAATAGGGCTATTTAAAAAAATAATTGCCCAATTAATGCATTAAATTGCAAATTTCATTGCCCCGAACTTCCACAATCTTGAAATGAGGTAAACAATATACAATTTCTATCAAGAAAAATGTGTTATCAAAAATTCATTCAATATAGAAAATTATGTTTGTGTACATTCAAAATCTAATTCTTCAATATGAAATTAAAAACATTTAATAAATTGAAAATTAAATTAGAATATATACAACCAAGATATTTTAGCTATCATTTACATTTTCTTACTGTTCCATTTTCATTTAGAAATGTGATTTTAGCATCGTTGATTCATAATATTTTGTATGTGTTAATAATTATAATTATTTTCTAAAATTTCTTTGCAATCCCTATCTATTTTGCAAAACATATTTTATTTTTAAGTGTACATAAATACTATGGTATTTTTATAGAAATCGAGAAGTTCACTTTATTGCATTTGTGTATATACATACATGCATACATTAGGCTCATTGAATTAACAATAAAATGAATATATATTTATGAATCAACTAATGAATATACATTTCATTATTCATAAATGTGTTGGAAAGTGTCAATAGTTTTACAGGACTCCCTTTTTGAAAATTGCAAAGAAATCTTGAATTTGTGTCTTAGTAGAATCTCTAAAATAGCACTATTCTGGAAATTTCTATTTTAATGGATTTTAAAATAAAGTTTTATACATAAAATTTAATATTTATATAATCATTTTTCTTTCCTTTAAAGCCAAACTACAATCTCCAAAGTATGAAAGAATTTTGCAGTATGCTGATGTAGAGAATGATTTTCACCAAATACCTGATACGTCAGATTGTGGTAAATCTCAAATACTTTACCGAGCACAGTCATGCCCAGGAATGTTGAGTACAGAATCTTCTTCGTTGCAAAGTACAAATTTTGATAAAACTATATCTATCACTTCTCACGTGAAGCTGCGGAAGTCCAAATCTAAATTCAGTAAAGATAAGTGTCGAAATCGCTACAGTTGCAGCAGTATAGATTACGCAGAGTATTCCCTGAATCCTAGTTTTTCTCATGATTCTTGCCCAGATACATTGCACTTGGAATCTGGAGCAAAAAATTCTACTCTTTCATCTGCACATTGTAATTATCGTCATAGCATGATACAAGTCTCATGAATCATTCCATTTCAAGTTCCTTCTATGTTATACCAAAATATTTTCTCCCATTTTGTAAAACAAATACTTAAGCATTTATTCTTGGGCACTTTATTTCACACCGTTATTTAATCAATTAGACATGTTATTTGTAGATGTTATAAGAATGATTATTTTGTTAGGATCTTTTAATTTTAATAGCAGAAAAATTCTTTGAATGCAGTGAAAATCACATTAAAGTAATGAAATATAAAAACCATAAATTACATAAGTCATTTTAATTGGATTTATAAAGGGTATTTAAAAACCTCTCTTATTGATCCTCACTTTATTTACTTTTATAAATTAGTTTTATCATCCATGTTATTTTAGATTGTTATGGGAATCTTCAATTTGATTCTTTTGTTAAATTCGATTGTTTTTTTTTTTAACAATTGTAGGGTATTGATTCAACAAAATCACATGAATAGAAATTAAATGTATGAAGTACTGTGAATCTCTTCTCGAGAATTTTTAATTAAATAATTTTAATCTAACTTTTGAAAAGTAGTTTATAACCTGACTCTTCTCTGATAAATAAATACTTGGTGAAAGATAAATTATTTAAAAATAACAATTTGAAGAGTAAATAAATGTGTAAAATTATTAATGTTTTACTTCAAAATTTAGAGATAATTTATGATATAATACTCATATTTTTAACCCCTTGACTGACGAATTAAATGGAATTTGATGCGACAAAAAAAAAACTATTTAATTTCGCTTAATTGAACTACACCATCAATTTACACCATCATCCCCACTTTCATATAATGCATCCGGCTTATACATGTTACGGGGATTATTTATAATCTTTACTAAACTCAAATATTGGCTAGTATAACATTCACCGTAGACTTCTGCTAAACTGAACTCTTACTTTCAGTGTGCTTTTTAAATGAGAATCGTCGAACGAGTGAAGCAACTATGTAATCTAATTGTAACTTGCACGCGTCCGCCGAAGAAGCGCTTTTGACGAGTCTGACTCGTCAAAGTCTGTGATGGCCCAGGAAATCAATGACGAGTCAGACTCGTCAAAGTCAGTCAAGGGGTTAATATAGTAATTGGCTAACATGTGACTCATTGTAAGCTTTCAGTAGTAAGAGCAGTTAACACTGAAAGCATGCAATTTTAGAAACATATATATTTTACAATATAATTTTATCATATAAAATTAACTGAATAAAAAGCTATAAATGTTAAAGAAACTGACATGTGCTGCTGAATGCTATTTTAATCAGCTTTATTATTTATACAATATTATCTGTATAAAAGACAGAATGCAATTTGTATTTTTACAATTTTAAAACAATTACAGCTATTATTTATTCTTTAAATTATTCAGATTTTAAAAATTGTAAAACTGAGCAAAATCTTCACCTACAAATTACTATATGCACAGTCACTTAAGCCACATATTTTAGCACCATTTTTTACACTGGATGTAACATGCAATTGAAATGTATTTTATGTTTATAATATATATATATATATTCATTGATTTGTGAGTATTTTCTAAGAGTGGTATATAAAACATTATTAAAGTGTTTCATTATTAAACATATTTTAAGAATTTTGAATTTAATTTACTCCAAAAATAATGGTTTATAATGTTTTGCATAGGTTAAAATTTACTGCTCTACTTTTATTCATTTATATTTTTTAATGTTTAAATGATACAAAATTCTAATGTGTATTTCTTTTATGTAATATATCAATGAGGGAGATGTAAAATTGTTAATCTGAAAAGAATTCACTGATTTATTTTGAATAGATTTATATGCAATCATTAATATGTAGAATGATTTTTTTTAATTCAATACCTCATCACCATTTTCAAACAGTGAATAAATTTTATGATTGCACTAGTTATAGTTGATGGTAATAACTTATAAAAATTGTTGTGGCGTAAATAAAAATTTAATGTATAACTTCATTTCGTATGATATGAAATCATTTAAGAAATTATCATTCTGTATTCATAAGTAAATGTGTTAAATTTTATGAATAAAAATAATAATTTTAGAGAAAGATGCTGTTTAAATATTAAAGCACATTTTTCTTTAAATTTTGTGTTGTTGAAATTTGGAGAGAATACTTTATATGTACACTTCAATATATGACGTGAAATGAAAGGTGTAATACAGGATTTTTTTTTCTTTTTTGAAAGTTTATAATTTGTAAATATAAGAAAAATTTATTCAGTTATAATCTGATCTGATTATAAAAATGGTATACTTAAGGAATATCTTAGATTATCTTTGTAATTAGTTTAATTTTTTAGGCATAACATTGTAGCTAATTAAAGAGAGACAGTTGTAATATTTAAATGCATTTTATCTCCGTACATAAGTAGCAAAAATCATTTGTGTGTATTTTAATTTCTCATTTCAATTTAAACATTGTCAAAATAATTTATTAAGTTTTAAATTAGTTTAATTGCTAATCAGTTATATTGCCTAATTTTTATTAAATTTTCTTTTCATTTAAAGTATATGTTTATATATATTTCATTAGATTTTCTATAAATAATAGATATTACTACTTTTATTTCCATATTGATTGTACTTAGAAATTTGAATGTTACTTTTTTTAATAAAAAGAAATAAAAAATTAAAAGATAATCTTTTAACATGTAATTCAATTTAAGAGTATGATTTTGTTGAAGTTTTCTTTCTATTTAAATTATTATAAGTGTTTGATAGCTAAATTGTTTGAATTCATGAGAGCTGGTCTCTTGGTTTTTATTTATTCTACACATACTCTTAGAAAGAATTTCAAAAAGCTTTAAAGTACAAATTCATTTCTTTCCCTATTTTTGAATGTGTTAATAATGTTTAAATAAAAAATGTGGGGTAAAATATTTATGTATGGGTGCTTTATGTTGATTTTGATCTTAAATGTTTTGTGAACCCTTGTTAATTTTGTGAAAGATTATCAGAATGTTGAATGTTAAATAAAATAGGTAAATTTATTGTTGAAAGTTGTTGGTATTTTTAATCTGACACTAAATTTATTAGATTGTTGATTGTTCGTCATTTTTCAGGATTTAGCATTTTGTTTATAATTATTCTACATCCCACTACTTATGAACTCACATAATATTTCATGCAATGATTCAAAATGCATTCATTTTCCATATTATATATTTGTGAATTTCTTCAATTTAGTTATATTTAAATATGTATTTCAGTGATATTTTTATGTAAGATTTTCTCTTATGTACAAGAATAGTGTAGAAAAATACTGGAAAAAGTTGTAAATTTTACCTTTTGTGAAGAAAATTTGTTTAATTTAAAAATTTAAGCTTTAGTGTCCTGAGAGCGATTCTGTTTATTTACATATAAAATGAAGCATGTATTTATTTGTATGAATGAAACATCTTCCCATATATGTTGTATCTAGCTTGGATGATTAAACTTGAGTTTATGGTTATTGTGTCTTAATTTATAATTTTAATACTTTACATTTTGTTATGTTTCAAGTTTCACTTTAATATGAATAAAAGGATTAAATTTTATTGAATGTTGAAAAATAATTATCTACGATTTCTTTGTGTGCGTTTTAGGTAAAGATGTTACATTTTTTTTCTCTATGTATTTCATCAATTCATATATTGGTTATGACGGTTGTCTTCTGCTTGGTCTCTGCTTCTAAATTATAGACCCAACTTTTTTGGAGCTTTGACAGAACACACATTTTTTATAGCAACTAATCTAGTGGGACACTATATTCTGCTTCGAGAAATGTGAAATTCCTTAGTATGTGCTAAACATTAGAAAAAGATAAACAGAAACTTGTTGCTTTAATGAAACTTCTAAGGGATTTTTAATATATTTTGATTCATGTTTCTGTCTTTACTGACATGTCTATCATTAAAACTGCAAAAATGTAAAAAAAGTGAGGGCTTTAATATTGTCACTGGTTACTTTTGCTGAAATAGTTATTATACTCACTAAAATATTAAAAGTAATGAATGGAAAGAATGTTAAAGTCCACTACCATTATTTGATGAATAAGAGATATTGCTGATTTTTTTCACAGAAGTACCATTTCTTAATTATTTAAATTTTCAATGTTTGATACTATAAAAATAGATACATCAGTCATGTGGTTAGGATTTTATTACTGCATTCTTTCAAAAGAGAGGATTTAAATTTGAACTCTTAATATTGTATATATGTTTCTGGTTATTGCAAGGTTGTTTGATGCTCTTGCAAGCAAATTTCATTCTTGAATTCTTATTTATCTAGTTTTTAACTAAATTGATTGAGTTTTTAATTTTACTCAATAATTGTATGCTATTTTCAAAAGCTAGTAGAATGCTAACTTGTTAATTATTATATTGTTTCTTTTATTCACCTTTGTATTTTTAATTTTACTTCTTAAATAGCAATTCAATTAAGATCTTATAGAATGCTCCAAAGAAAGAACTCAATAAAGCCAAAAAAATATATTATGTTGATCAAGCAAATACTGTTGATGCATATTTTAATGAATGAAAAATTATAATTTTTATACTAAGCAATTTATTTAGAATGCACAATTTAATATAACGTTAAATCTGTTGGAAACTTGTCAAAAAATGTTAGTCTTTAAAAAGTGAAAGTTTCTATCTTTTGTTCTCTTCTGTAATTTGTAATAAGTCTTAGATTTTTTAAAAACATTATTGAGTTTAAGAAAGTATGGAAAAGAAAGCCTTAGCAGTTAATTTTAAATTAAACATAGCCTTCAGATACAACAAAAATAAACCCAGATTTTCACCATTTTTAAGAAGTTATTAAGTATATTTTTGAATTAAGGGCAGTTTAGTTAAAATAATTTTTCACACAGCAAGTTATATTTTTTAAACTTTTTCTGATAATCAATAACATAAATTTTCTAACAATAAGTTGCTCTTTATTGATCGTATTATGGTGCCACATGTAGCTACATCAATATCAATAGATCATGTCAATATCAATAGAAACATTTTTTAAGTTTTAATGTCTTGAAAGAAGTATTCAATAAATCAATGAAGAAACCTTATTTATTTACATTACAGTTCTTTAAAATTATTAATGGAAAAAGAAATACTATGCATGCCTAATTTGCATTTACTAAATTGCTAGTATATAAAAATTATTTTTTCAAATATGTGCTCAAACTTGTTTGAACAAAGATGTTTTTATTCTGCAAAAGAAAAAAGTTGACATAAGTAATCGCCTTACACAAATCACTGCAAACTATGACTAAAATTATACAAAAAATTCATAATTTTGCTTTGATAAAATCATGAATTTTTGAATAATGCTAAGATAGGAAAACATTTAGTTTCTTAACATAAACAAAACTTGTAAAATAAAAGATTTTTGAAGAATATTTAATGTTTTGAGCACCACCCTGTATTAATTTACATATTATCCAGCTTAAATGAAGATATTTAAATATGTTTGATATTTCGTAAAAAATATTACATTATACTTTTTTTATTTAAAATATCAATATTTATTAGGAATTCAAAACAATGCAATAGTAAGTAGAGTGCTTCTGTTGTATCACATTGCGGAGGCGTTCAGAGATAAGGGCCCAAAGGAGTCGGTTCAGCCTCTTCTGTCTCTGGTGCTTTATTTTTTTATGAAAACAAAATGAAGTTATTTTTATGCAATTCTTTATGTGTTAATAATATCGATTTATTGACATTCATTTTTCTGTCCTAATAAGTACAAGGGTAAAAGTTTACTTCCGAGTATATCTTGATAATCTGGCGACTTTTTTGACGCTAAGATAGGCTCCTAAATGGTAATCCTAAAACTACGTTAGTTAAAACGCTGAAAATACCAGGGCTACCGAGAATTAAATTTTGCTTCCAATATTTATCGCTAATTTTTTTGTCAAACCAAGATTTACTTGTTTTTACACCAAACCCAATACATTACCAATAATTTCTTACTTTAATTGGTAGACCCTAACTCTGGGGAGTATTAATTAAAAGAATTATCAAGCAATCTATTAATTAAAGGAAGTAACTCAAAATTTGTTTATCATTTTTGGTGAAGAATCAATTTCATGCTAATTATATGGAATTAGTTTTTTTTTTTTTTTTTTATAAAATTTTATAGTGGTTGACGTATCCAAATGATTCTGACGTGTGTATACTTGCACATAATTAATAATTTACGTATGCAAAAGCTTATAAACTTTTGATAGTTTATAAGAAAAACAGTTAAAGTTCCATTGATTTGAATCGGTTTCCTGATTGACTCTCAATTTTTTGACTTTTCCATGTGAAAATTCTTCAGTTAGCTAATATAAATGGAATCTATTCTTATTAATTAGTGGGAAAGAGTGTTTCCTGCGTTTGCTTTCAAGAAGAAATGCCAAAAAAGCAAAATCCACTTGAAGAAAATTATAAGCTCGTTCTCTTTGTCGATATTGGGAAAGAGTACTTTTTAAAATTATATTCTGCAACTGCTCGGCCATAAGGATCAATTCTTTATTTCTAGATGTCAATATCATCTTATAGTCTCGCTCTTTTATCCATCACAAGATTTACAAAGAAGCCAAATTTAACAGATTATACCAAACCAAGAATTATCAGTCGGAATGATTATAAGATTCATGTTTGATTTTATAGATTTTTAAACTTGATTTATAGATTTTTCTATTTGACTGATTTATAATCTATTTTTAATTTAAACTTATCAATAGATTATATTATAAATACTATAATGAAGAAAAAAACCTTTGAAATTTTAGAAATGATTAACATTAAAATAAATTTTTTCCTAACATAATACTATTTATGTCAATTTTAAAATATGCCAAATCAGTATAAGTTAATGACTTTTCTTTTTACATAATTCTTGTTATAGCAAAACGTAATATGTAGTTTAAAATACTACTAATTATGAAAACATTACAAAATTATGTTACAAAACGTTACGAATGCTTCAAGAAGAAAAGTCATACATTAACAATTAAAAAAAAATTCTTTTTAAGCAAATAAGATCTGAGAGGGTAAACTTGAAGTTAAAGCCTTTGTGATGACCATTGAATTTTTAAGCTTATTTAAACCATAACGACAAAAAAAAATATATATATATATATATATATATATATATATATATATATATATATATATATATATATATATATCTTTAGTGTTATCAGATTTGGTTCGTAATCGCTCATGTAATGTAGATGTTTCAGAAGTTTCTCTGGTGCATACTTTAGAACTTTCATATATTTAAAAATTTTAATTATTTTGATTAAAGTAAATGAAATAAATGCTGCGCTGTGTTTTATTCTACTGGGTGACGGACGAGTTTGTTGCCGGACTTACTCTTGATGACTGCACCCATCAGGAAGTCAAAAAATTTTTTACATTTCAGATTTTGAGGGGAAAACTAACTGTAACTGCATCCTGCACTCACATCCTATCAAACCCATTTTTAACCAATACGAAAATAAAAATAAATTTTTACTCTGAATTGTAAGCATTGTGTTTTTTTATTAATATGGTTACAGAAAAGTAATATGAAGATTATTGTATTTTGGATGAAACTAATTATACATTTAACTTTTCCCCAACAATTTAACTTTGTTTTTATTAAGGACTCTTGAACAAGCCGAGTTCGCTATGCCTCGGTTATGCGATTTTTAGTCGATAGGGCCGTTATTTCCTTTAATTAGAACACCACGACGGTGAAGTACGACTTTGCTCTTCAAATCTTCCGATAGATGGCACCACCAGAGGATCCACTTTCATAATTTTGGCATTGATCTGAAGGGGAAGGAAATTTTCTCCAGACCGTTGCACCCATGGTAACTGCTCAACGACTGACCACATAACTTTCGATTCCAAAGATTTAACGACCATGTATAAAATATAATTTGTGATATCAATAATACACAAATTTAAATTCGATAATATTGTTCTTTTCACTGAAAATCGAAATTTTTAAGCAAATAAAAATATAAGATCTGAGATAGACTTTATGATGACCATTAAATTTTTAAGCTTATTTAAATCATAATGACAAAAAAAAGAAAAAATATCTAGTATTATCAGATTTGGTTCGGAATCGCTCATGTAATGTAGATGTTTCAGAAGTTTCTCGGGTGCATACTTTAGAACCTTCATAGTTAGAAATTAGCGATATCTTTCCTTGCCTCCAAAGAAAATGCTTAAATTATTTGAGTTATGCTACTATCTCATGATAATGATTTGCTGTGAAATTGTACTTTTGAAATGTTTATGTATTTTATATAATGTGTGTATTGTTTCAGTGCATTTCCCTTTTTTATTTTTATTTATTTTTTATTTTTTGAAATCAAAAAGTACATAGATATGACAAAACTCCATGTACAACATTTTAGAATAAATTCTAAGATTCTTTAATCTGTATTTTTATTAGATATGAAACAAATCTAAGGGCAGAACCAAATTATTGTAAATTCTATTTGATTAAAATGTTTCAATCAGTGGCTATGATTGAGAGAATAAAATGTGTGTTTGAGGAATGCATATTTCATTAATAGAACGTATACATATGGTTGCTTTTATTAGTTAAACTATGTATATTTCCAAACATCAACAGAAAATCAAAATTTTAAATATATATATTGAGACTGTATTTACAAGTATCGAAATAAAGTGAGGATAAAAAATTACCCAAGTAGCAAAATAGCTTGTGTACCAATATTGGCAATTTTGCCTATGATCTCTATAATTGATTAATGATGGGTGTCAAGTTTTCCCCAATATTCAGCATGTCAAAAGAAAAACCCAATAATATATATATATATAGGTTATCCTCACTTTATTTCGATACTTGTAAATAGTTTCAATATATATATATTTAAAAATTTTGATTCTTTGTTGATGTTTGGAATATATCTAATAGCGCCACGTTTCCTCCAATATTGGGCCTTCCAAGATAAACAAATTTTTTTATTTAGTCTTCCAGAACGTAAATCCATATAATTTCTCGTAAAATACTTCCATAGGATTTTTAAAAATAATAACAGTGTAAACAATGTTAGTTTCTTAGATCTACGGAAGTATTCACTAATAACCTTAGATTATAGAAATCCCTTGTTAAATTTAACCGTGCATTAAAATAAGCGATAACTCAATTTTCTGATCATAGAAGATAATATTTGATTATCGTCAACTTTTTTAAAATCAACTTTATTATTTTATTATTTCCTAATTCGAAAATTTCTATTACAACAGAATTTGGAGAAATTTAAGGTTCGTTATTTTTATTTCATATTGGAATACATATTTTCTATGTATACACAATTTATTATATTTTCTTTTAAATAATTTTTTAACACATTTCCTTATTGATTTTGTGCTTGTATAAAATGACATCGACCAAGGCAAATTTTGTCAAAGTGACACTAAATCTTTTCATATTTAATGAAAACAACAAATTTTTTTCAAGAAAGAATATTGAATGAATTGCTTTTGAATTTATGCCACCATTTTATTTAGGAAAATGATAGAATGAATGGTACATAAATTTATTAGTTCAATAACGAAAAACATTAAATAAATGAAAAATTTATGAAAATTACAAATTCTAATAATATTCTGTTTTTATTTTTAAATTTAAAAATTTAGTTATTTTATGTTATTCTCTTTTTATCTTTAAATTAAGTTTTTTTTCTTTTGCTATTATTAAAACTTATTTATGCTTTTTTTCTGATATAATTAATATCACTCTGCATATATATATATATACAAATTCGATGGATTTATCAATAAATTTACAATTTTATCTATAAATTACAATAAATGTATGAAAAATAATAATTTATTCAACCTAATGATTCTACTTTTATATTTTTTAATCAAAAAATGTGAGCATAAAGTTTAATTTATTTAAAATAAAGAAAACTAGAAATTTCATTTTATATGTTCAATTAATCACTAAATGGCAGCACTAAATATATTAGTTACTTTGGAAACAAATTTTTAAATTTGTTTAATTAAAATTAAAGCTCTATTAAAAAGTATTATCGAAAATTTCAGTTTTCTTGAGATATATACATGAAAATTTTTGCGTAACGTAAAATAGGATAATTTCGAATTTTTTTTAAATGTTTGGTAATTTGATTAAATTACCAATCACTGAGAAAGAAACTTTTTGATATTATTCAATAGTAAAATTTATATCACATCGCTATCTCTTGGTTATATTATCAAGTAATTCGATATAACTCTTTAATGTTAATCATAAATTAGCTAAAATATTTTAAGGAACATAAAATTTCTAAATTTTATTGATTAATTTTTTAAAATTATTTTTCTAAAATATTTAAAATGGTGAAATAAAGGGAATTGAGCCAATGTCTTATACTGATCTCGGATTTGAAGTTGAAATAGATAAAATAGATAATTCAACGCTCAACTGAAATCTAAGAGATGTCATATGCCTATCTGCCTATCATTGAAAATTCAAATCCACTTTCATATATATATATATATATATATATATATATATATATATATATATATATATATATATATATATATATATATATATATGTATATGATATATATATATATATATATATAAAAAATAATAACAAAAATAAAAATTTCGAAAAAAAGTTTGGAAAGAAGAGAGAGGAAAATCTTCCTTTGTATCAGGGGAAACTAGAATAAGAGAATAGGCATTTCAAATTCATGTATTAAACGTTTATTAAAAATAGATAATACACAAATAAACTCTCTCTCTTTCTCTCTATATATATATATAGAGAGAGAGAGAGTTATATATATATATATATATATATATATATATATAGAGAGAGAGAGAGAGAGAGAGAGAGAGTTATATATATATATATATATATATAGAGAGAGAGAGAGAGAGTTTATTTGTGTATTATCTAT
This sequence comes from Latrodectus elegans, assembly GCA_030067965.1. Classification (NCBI taxonomy): domain Eukaryota; kingdom Metazoa; phylum Arthropoda; class Arachnida; order Araneae; family Theridiidae; genus Latrodectus; species Latrodectus elegans. The sequence goes on from CM057813.1 coordinate 126,480,020, forward strand.
TTTTAATAAACGTTTAATACATGAATTTGAAATGCCTATTCTCTTATTCTAGTTTCCCCTGATACAAAGGAAGATTTTACTCTCTCTTTTTTCCAAACTTTTTTTCGAAATTTTTATTTTTCTTATAATTTTTGTTATTATTCTTCTCATTTTTTTTAAACATTTTATCGAGATCAGGTATCATTTGAAATTAGTAAACAATAACAAATTTAAAGTATACGCAATATAAATTCGTAAGAAATTCTGTAAAAAAATTAATTTTGATCTCCAAAACAAATATCATTTTTGTATAAAATATATTTTAAAATTCAGAATTAAGAAATTCACTAGATAAGTAAACTATTTGAGTAAACATTCTCTGTTTCAAAATTATGCTAAATTCAAAAGGTGTATACAATCAAAATTTTGTCTACTGTTTCTGATTGTAAAAATTGGATTCTGTAAAAATAACACGCAAAATTTCTTTTTTTTTTTAATACATGTAATATTTTATTTTAAATTATTTTACTGAGAAAGAAAGTCCTTTAAAAGGGAAGAAAATGCATTTTAAAATATATGTGCTTGAATATTATGTGTCAATCATTTAAAATTTTTATCTGTGGGTTATAGTATTGGAAAAGATTGTTGCCGAGAGATGGCAGCACATCAATGATACCAATTAAAGTGAATTATATGACAATTTTTTTTTCATATAATTCATTTTAGTTACTTTTATAATTTATTGTTATAAAATGAGATTTTAACAACTCATTCCTTGATCCTGGAGGCTATAACTTAATTCATTGTAACAATTTCTTCGATCTATCTCCTGATGTTTAAAATACTGATTTTACGCTTAAAGTACAGGCTCATTTGCGTGAGAATGCTTTACCATATTACGTAATATTATGCCTCTTACTAATTGTAAAATAAATGCCTTTGGTTGTGTGTGTGTATATTTTGTGTACTCATCAACTTTTTGAGACCTAATATTAATACCTTTAATTTTCTGATTTTCTTTCACTCTCATATAATAATAAAGTTTATTTTAAAAAGTAATTTTTAATTTACATATTCCATGGTTTATGAAATCCTTTTCACCCGAATTTTTAAAAATTACATATAAAAACTAAATATTTTAAAAACATATTTTTTCAAGTAAAAGGAATTATTATCACTCTATCATCCTGATCTCAAGGGTGAGAATTAAGTACAAAAAATAAAACTGAAATTCTCTTGAAAAATTCAATGTCATATCTTTTTCAAATATCGAGAGACTTTTCTATCTGGGTGATCACAAACATATTATTTTTTGCAAATACTCATATAGTAATTCAAAAACTTAAGAATGAATAAATTCAAAAATTCATAAGCGATGATATTGTATGGGTCTACCACCTTCTTAACAAGTGGGTGACGATTTCTTCTTTATTATGCTAACCGTTGATCTCTCAGCATTTCTGTAACGGAGATTACTCTGAGTTCTAAAAGTTAAGGAACAATACGTTTTTTTCGGAGCTCACAACAAAGAAATGATACTAACACAATAAAATTTATAATTTATAAATTACGAACTTATGAATGAAACCAAAAATGCTGAATATCACTTTTTTTTTTATAGAAAAGAACATATTTATATGAGTGAGGGAAAATATTCAAACACCAGGCTTTTGTATCTACATGTATAACTTTTGTTCATTTTCAACTTCTGTTAGAAGATTCGCTGACAAAAGAGTCCACGAGTCTCACACCGTCTGAGAGAAGCCATTTCTCCATTTATTCATTGAGGAGGAGAGCGATCCAGTGGATGGAAATGGAGATGTCACAGGCTGATGGTGCTCGTCGCCCTTATATGTCTCGCAGTGCTGTCATCGTCTCTAGTCTCAGTATCAAATCGAAGCTTCTGTGTTCCAGAAGATATTTTCCAGGTCGACCACGAGCAACAGCACCTGCAGAAGACGATTTTATAGCTCTTTCAGCCCGAAGGTGAAAAAGTATTTCTGTGCCTGTTGCAAATCACTCTGTAGCATCAGAGTGAAGAATATCTGCTAGTTTGGTGCCTCTACACAATGCAAGTCTCTACGTACGGTAACCAATTGTGTGTGACCCCCTCACCGGACTATAGAGAAAGGCCCGCTTATCTTGGGAACACGTTTCCTGCACCAAACAACAGGGAACTAATGTACTTATTACAAATAAGTCCAGATTCACACGGAAGAGTGATTCAGGATGTGTGCTGATCTGGAGAACAAAGCCCTCCATATCAGCAGATACCATAACTGTAGAGAGATAGAATTACCAAGGTTCTGGTAAAATGTTTTGGGCAAGGATTTCAATCGGTAGTCAAACTGACTTGCATGAGTTCCTAGGAGGAAATATGACAAGTGAGAGTTATCGGAATGAGATCCTAGATCGATATGTCCACCCACTCTGCCGGTGCAATTGCCCTTGATTTCATTCTGTTGGATGATAACACACGACCTCATTGAGGAGTAGTTGTTGAGGAATATTTTTCAGGGTCTTGGTTTGGAGCGTATGGAATGGCTAGCTCGATATTTAGACCTGAATCCACAGAGCATCTGTGGGACTATTTTAGTAGACAATTTGTTACTTTAAGTTTTTTCTAAGATTTGAAGAAGAGCTGGGAAACGGTTGATTCCGTGTCTTGTCTTCGTTTCCGATTTTGATGACCAGCAACATCATTGACAGCATGGTAAATCGATACCGTGAATAGATTAAAGCTGAGAGTGGGCATACCCGTTACTTAAATTTCTTTTTCTTATGTTTCTATGACATTTTACTACATAACATTGTGATTACTCTGTTTTTCAAGAATGGACTTTTCCAGCGAGATAACTTTTTGTTATAACTCATTTATGCGTATCTCTTATGTAAAATTCTAGGTTGCAACCAATATATACCTGATTTTTGCACATGCCATTCAAATTTGGTTATTTTTACATTCATTCATTTGCAAATTAGGCTCGGAAAACCGACTGCTCCATAATTCATCGATGCCAATGACATTTAAGAGTTCCATGAGATACTAAAAATACGACACAAACATACATTTAGAATATATAAAAAAATTCAATTGCATATTCATTTTTTTCACAACAGAAGTAGCTCTGTTGGAATCTAAGGCTCAAAGTATATTCCAAATCTTTACAAACATTCATACTTCTGATTCTAGATAGAACTCACTAACTACTGAAGAACAGAACTATAAACATTTTGCTTGATAGCACTGCAAAGTTGTCATGTCCATCTGGGTGTTCGTATGGGAATACGAGAGCTATACCTGGCATCTATACCTTAAGATGAATTCTCATAGTTGGTTTACTCACACACACGTTAAGAATTCGTATTTTCAAATGCCATTCCACTGGTATGGCAGGAAAAGGAAGGTAGTGCTGAGATGTCAATTTCTTCCCTTGATTGTTCTCAAAATTATAACAATTAATAATGGAGGGAGTTAATTTGTTAACCAGTTGGTATATTCAGTTTAATTACTGTCAACCTGGGAGTATTAATTGTGTTTTATTATTTACAGGGTAGTTTAAACCACAATAAACATTTATGCACAAAGTGGGAGTCATATTTAAACTTTAATATTAATTATTAAACTAAATATCTTTGTCAATTCAAACACTTGGCTGGTGGCTTATTTATATATCTGAAGTATGCTTTCATGTGTGTTGCTGCTGTTTGTGATCCCATCTGGTGTAACATCAGAACCATGAGACCCTTAATTCTCACAAAATCAAGAAACAGTAGTGGATTTGCAAGGAAATCCGTTTTACTAAATCCCAGACACAAAAGAAGATGTTGGGGACTAGACTGGTCGACACCACATTTACAACAAATAAGCTAGAGCTTATGTTTGCCATCAAATTTAAGACCTCGAAGATGGCCACTAGCAATCCTAGAGTAATGATATGACCATTACTCTAGGTTTGCTAGAAGTCAATATCTGTTGACTAAGGACTGGTATGTGTGTGCACTCGAGGGTAGAAGACTTACTTAGCACAGTGACCTGTTAATGTTAGTTTGTAAAAATGGAGTGGTCTTCTTGCCTAGGATGGTCCTACCAGGAGTGAGAAACTCAAGACGTACTTTCTCACTGGCCCCAGGAACACCCCCTTGCCCCGATGAGACCACTAAACAGAATTTGATGCTTTATTGTATATTTGAAAAAAAGAAAACCCACTTTTCCCATTCTCTTTATCTTCAGATTCTTGATTGTTACATCAGTTGCACTATTATTTGCTTATTCGGTTAGAATTTGGACTTTAGACAAAATAAATATTACTATTCGGGGATTTCGTATTTTGCAGAAATGGGAATTTTCCATTGATAAACAAAGAGCTTAGCGTTTTATAGCCACTTATTTTTTGTCCATTGGAACTAATTTAAATGGATTAGACCAGTGTTTCCCAACCCTTTTTTCTAGTGAAGCAAAAGAAAGATCTGAAAAAATTGACGAATTCCTTAGTTGTTAATGACAGGTAAAAAAAAGCATTAAATTTGATTGAATATATAATTTTTATATCGCAGAATAAACGATTTTATTAATCGTGAAACATTTAAATAGAACATTAATAAGATTAAAATAATGTCTATAAAAGTTGAAAATAAGATAAATTTAACTAACTGGTTCTTATGTTTTACATTCGTAAAAACTCTTAATGGGATATTTGTGGCGGTTTGATAGAACAAAGCAATTTAAAGTTAAGCTAAATATCTGACGATTTCAGTCTTAAATCAGGTTCTGCATTTAACTTGTTTCTATATTTATCTTCCTGATAAGTATATGCTGAAAATCCTTTCTCTCTTAAATATGTTGTGCAAAATGGTAATAGAACTTCAATAGTTTTTTGACGGAACAGGATATTCATTTTGTATACTAAGCCAGAAATCGATTAAAGATTGATCTTTAAAAATTGCTTCTAGAGAACTGTCATAAGATAACTCTATGAGTTTTTCTTTATGTAGTATATTTTGAGAGGTTTCTGAACTTAGATTTTCTTCAAATGGATTAATTATCCAGTTGTTTGAGATGGATGTGTTGGGAAAATAGTCATCGAAAGTTAATCGAAGATAGTTTAGATGTTCACATACATTCCTTTTAATGTTTTCGTCAAGTTTAATCGAAGTTTCTGATAAAAAAAAAGCGCTGACAGAATCGAAACAACCATACTCGTTCACCTGCAGGCTTTGAATCTAGAAATTGATTGTTTTAAACATAGCCTCAATTCTATCATGTATACTGAAAATGGTGACACCAGCGCCTTTTAAAGACATATTTAATTCATTCAGTTTACAAAAAATGTCAGCTTTTACAGCTAAAGAACATCGGATATACAAGAAGGCAAATGAAACGGATGATCAATAAAAAATGCGTGAAACTCAGACTTCAATTCAAACAAATGTGTAACTTCGGTAGAGTTATCTAAGTTATGTGTGAAGTAGAAAAAAAAAACAAAAAAAACATGGAAACTTCCAAAATCCTCGCAAAGCGCACCGAATCGACGGCAATTTGTAGCACGTGATTTTATAAAATTCACAATTTTCACAGCATCACTTAAAATAGCAGGTAACTCTGCAGGAATGCTCTTACATACTGAAGCTTATGTATGAATACAACAATGAGTCCATTGTATTTTCTCGTTAATTTTCTTCACCCGTGTCTCGAAGCAAATGACAGAAAGTTTTGTGGCTCGGGTAAGAAAATTAAAAATGACAAAATCAATGACAGAAAGTTTTCCTGTCAACCATCTGTACACACACCCACACAATAAGACCAGCTTATTTCATTCGTTTCAAAATACCCATTGATCATATCAAAAATCGCTTCTCCAGTTGTGTATGTCTTCGAAGGCTTTGCAAACAGTACATATTCTTGAACAATATTCGTAAAAATTATTAATTACAATTTCATTCTTTTTTAGGAGCTCGTTCTCCACAAAATTAGCCAAGTCATTAATTCTACGCGACACCGTGAAGTTTGATAAGGAAACTAGCTCAATTTTCTTTACTAAATTTTTCCCCAAGCATAGATATGATAAAATCTTTCGCACATGGGCCAATTAAATTTTCTGCTATTGTATGCGCTCGTCCAACTTACTCGAAATGATGCTTCAAGGGTCATTTTATTTTATCTACGTTTGAAGTCAAGTAAGAAGAAAGGCTACATATTTTGATATCTGCACAAATTTTCTTTTGAAATATTCAAGAGGTTTATCTTTGTTTCAATATGTTTACGAAGGGGTGATGGTTTTAAACTGCTGTTGGCAAGAACATCATTACATATAACGCAAAACGGTTTTGGTTCCGACTCATCCCCAGTAAAATTAAAGGCCAATTGCAGATAGTTGCTGTCATATATTTTCGCTTTTTCCCTTTTCTATCATTATTTACTTTGTTTTTCGTATGGTGAAAAGGTACCTTACTACAGCCTTCATTACTGAACCTCGATTATCATGCCTCGTTTCCAAACGAACCGTTTTTAACCATCGATCCATAATAAAAATTAGCTACATCAATAAATACATTAATAATTATGAAATCATTCGTACGAGAACAATACAGTCACAAGTATCACAATCACTCAAGCAATTGACAAGTGTATGTATCCAAGCTTATGTATGAACGTCGGTTGATACTCTCCTAGTTCACGGTTGTGAACAAATATCTAATTCTAAAGTCTGCTATGAACAGCCTTAATTTTATATTTAAATCCAATTGCAGTGTAAAAAATTATTACATAAAAGGGAAGACTGCTGCAGTGATTTTAAATATAAAGCAGAATATGATACTAGTCACATTGATAAAATGTTTTAAATATACATAAATGTGTTTGTAATACAAAGAGAATTGTATTTGGCTATTTGAATAAGAGAAATAAATTATAATGTATGAAATTGTTGATATAAAATTTGATATTGATGAAGTAATTTTGAAAAACAAATAAGGAAAAAAGGAATGAAAATATTGAAGTTTATTTTAATTTTTTAACAGGCAGCGAACAATCTGTTTTACAGTGGGTGTGTTCTTTAATTTTATGTGTGTATGTGTGTTTTGATTTTAAATGTGTTTTAAAAAATCCGCCATTGCAATATTATTTTCGCGAACGCAATCTGGATTCGACAATGCACTGGATTAAATCCAATCACTGGATTAGACAATACAAAGTGGATTCCAGAATATTACAAATTTCAATGTGGGAGTCGAATCAACACAATGTTAGATTGAAAACACGCTCACTAATTGCTTAAGTACCATCTAAATATCTTACTGATGTTTTTCAATAATGTTTTTTTAATACATCTTACACACATCTTCACAACTCTTCATTCCACCTAATTTTTAGAGTCTTGGCATTATGCAAGTACTCGAATGAAACTAAATTTATTTTTTAACGAAATGAATATTGCGAGAGACAAACAGGAAATAAAGATTTTTCCTGTTGTGTTATTACACTAGAAGACAATTTCAATTAGAATTCACTGTTTTAAATAGAAATATTTTATAAAGTTCAAAATAGAAATCTAATTGCAAGTTTAAAATAGGCATAAGACAGAAGTTGACCCCATTGATAACGATTAACTGTGTTAACACCGATTTGGCTCTATGATTAATAAAAGAAGGCTAAAACACAAGCAAATATGAGCCAAATACATAGGCAATGTAGGATGCAAAGTTACCGTTACTAGTTTTTTTACTTTGAATTTTAGATTGTAAATTCAAATTTTTAATAATAAGCAAACTTATTGTTCATTCTAAATTTGAAATAATAAATTCCACGTAAAATATGGCGAAAAGAATTAAAAAAATAGGGCGTTCATAATCAAATATTCTCATTTTGAAGCTGTCTACAGACCAAAACATGATTCTGAAACTTTTACAATTTTGTGAAGAATATATTAAAGGAATAGGAATTTATATACACGAATAAATAATGTAGATTCAAATTTCTCCACCAAAGAGCTTTTTTGAGGAATTTCACATTGTGCGTGTGTCTACGACAGCTTAAAATATTTTTACTATAAAGCATCCTCAGCATAACGGTCACTATTTTTGTATGTCATCTGGAATCGTAAAATAGAATGTTCGATAGTTAACCGGATTGTGTGTTGGCAAATATATGTCGTGAAGTGCTTCTTTTTAGATCAATTAAAGTTCTTGGATTATCCTGATTTAAGAGCTTGGAATACTGAAATTCAAATTACTCGAATGAATGAAGTCACATCTACTCTTAGATCACATCACTACTGAAGTCTATGACTACTGAGGTGTAACTCACAGATCACGAAAGTGGTAACTGATGATATGTTCTCCAGGGAAATGATTTTTTTGAAATCTATAACACAAAATCTGCTGACCACCCTGTCTAGTGGTTAGAGTGCCTGACTGCGGATAGGAGGTCCTGGGTTTGAATCCCGGTTCGGGCATGGATGTACTTTCTCCCTCTATCTATCTGGTCTTTGTCTTTTCTGTGTATGAATGAGGTGTGAATGGTTGCCTACCTTATAAACGGGTCCCTATGACATGTGTGTACTGAAGAAGTCTGTCTCCACACCAAATATAGTTCAGTATGGAAAAGTAGAGCAGCGCACCCCATATTGTCAGCCTGAGCTGGAACAAGACAAAAAAAAAGTCTAATGTGGACTTGCATAAAATTTGTGCTTAAAAGACACTGACATTCAGAAACAACTTTATTTTGGTATTAGTACTGATGTCAAAATCCTTAACACCAAAGCAAATGTAGGTAGGAACCACATCTTGCATAAAGTTCCTGATGAAAGATTCTGACCTGCTGACAAATTATCGACCATACTGTTTTCAGAAATAACTTTATTTTGAACTAGTGATGCAAACCACTATCCAATTATTGATCATGTCACTTGATTTGATTCTTAGTTCCTCAAAGAGGTATGAACGAAGAATAAATATAGCTGTAAAATAACAATACACCATTACTTTTGGTGGCTGAAACAAAACATGTAAGACGAACGGAGATTTTATGCTTCCCAAATTATGCAGTTGAATTTTCTGTCGTTTTTGTTTATGACTCTTGGACAAATCAAGATCACTAACCGACGGCTAATCGAAATTAAGTCAAAAAGATGCTTGTTTCGTTCAACTAGAGTATCATGAAGATGAAGGTACGTCTTTTCTTTCCTCCCATAGATGGTACCATCAGAGAAACCCTCGAACCCTCAATTTTGACTTTGATCTTGACGGGGGGGGGGAATCTTCTCCAGACCATTATAGCCTTAGTAACTGCTCAGTGACCAGCCACAGGACTCTCGATTCCACAGATTTAACGAGCACGTATATCGCATGTACTCGGTGGGTATTTGGCGACATTGGGAATCGAACCCAGCCCTAACCACTAGGCTACCACGGCTCCTGAATTTTCTGCTTTCAAATTATGAGAAATATTGAAGAGCAGGTCTAGAGGATACTCCAAGCCCATTCTAAATCAATTTCAGATAGGCAAGAGACTAAAAAGAGATATGGTGTCGAATCTTGAAATCGCGAGCGAGTAACTTCCGTACTTTTTGAATTTTGTTATGATAATAACGGAGTATATTTTGGACACTCTTCTTGACAATTAAAAGGGACATATCCAATTCTTCTACCATACTGTGGGATAGTGCAGGGACTGGCACTAGACTGTACTCTGGAAGCTTTGTCTTTTGAGATCTGAAATGTGACATTCTCTATGGCTTTTGCCTCAATACAGTTTTTTTTTGCTCTACCCAGAAGGAGCGCTGAGCAAACGTCTTTCTTCAAATTTGGCCACTATTAATCGAAGATTTTTAAAAGTGTTTTCTTCGGCATCTTTTTCAAAGATCAACATTTCCTTAGAGCAACTACTGCGGAATTACCACTATGGTAAAATGATTTAATTAACAACAAGTATAATGGCAATCTCAATAACAGTAACTGACGACATTCCACCTAATATTTTAGACATTTGAATGAGAGATTCACAATCGGAGGAGCGATGGTCTTGTACATCGCCTGAAGGGTATCATTTCCTGAAGTGTATCCTTCTCCATTACCTGAAGTCTATCATTATCTATTACTTCAGGCAAAACACTCTAGAACAAGAAAAGTAAGTTTTCTTTTTCTTCCAGAATGAGCATTTTTCTTTAAATTTGGCGACTTTTAGCCGCATATTTTTCACAACCAATGGACTTTTTCGCATGTTGTTGTTATTGCAACAGCATGCTTCTCTGTACCTAGTACAGGTTGTGTGATCTCTTATCAGTTAATAAACACAACTGTCCATCCTACCAGAAAAAGCCCAAAAAACATAACTAGTCAGTAAGATCAGAGAAGAATTATTTAACATAAAGTGATAATGTGAAAAAGAAAAAAATGAAAATAAATAATACAATCTCATCTAAAAATTTGATTTCAGAGATTTTTTGAATGAAAATTGAAAGATATTTTGTTCTCTAAATTCCTAGAAACACATTTGCATCACTCTTCAAAGAATTTAACTAAAAATGTTAAACGGGCTTACTAAAATGAAGTGTTCGAAAGTATTTTTGGGGTAATGAAAAAAAAAAGGGTTTTTAAAATAAAATGTTATAAAAATTCTATATTTTAAGTAATGTTATCGCGTTTTACAGCATTTAGAATTCCGGGTTAACGGGGAAAGGAAAAATGTCGCCAAAATACTTACAAAAACGGAATCGCGCCAAAGGAATAGTATGCCATCTTAACTAGAAATATACTACATACAGAATATATTTCTAGTATAAGACTTTACAGAAATAAGGTATATTATTCATTAAAGATATAAATACTAATTTGTTAAACCTTATAATTTTTAAGAAAATATTTATTTTTATTTATTATATGACATACTTTTAAAAATAAAGCGAAAAAAAGTGATATATTGTAAAATATATTATAAATAATTAAATTATTGAAAAGAGTTTGCTTTGAATCCTTAAGAAATTTTATTCATTACTTGCCTCACCATTCCGTAATAGAGTGAGATCAAGTTAAAATGAAAGTATTGAGTGAGCAATAACATTTTCTTGAAAATCTTAATTTTTTTTTATATTTTCATTGAGTACTTAATACACAATTTAGAAATACAGGGATTAAAAAAGAGTTTAAAAAGCGAAATAGTAATAAAATCTTTAAAAACATTTTCCTGGAAGAATCCTCAGTTTTTTTATTTGGCCAAAGTATTTTGCCAAAGTATTTATTTGTTATTTAAAAATTTAGTTTAGTTTGAAAATAAAGAGAAGCAATTCATTTTTTTAATACTGAGAGATTTTTCTTTCTTTCAAGTAAAAAGAAGACTATTATTATTGTTGAGTTAACTTAACAATTGCTTCCATTAAAAGTTTAATAATTTTCTCTTTAAAATCTTAAAAACAACTATTCTCTACATTTGATGTTCAATTTAGGAGAGGTGAAACTGAGTTTAAAAAAATGAATTATAAAAAATCCTTAAAAAGAATTTTTAAGAAAAATTTTTATTTGATTTTTAAAAACACACTTCAGTTTGAAAATAAAGTGGGGCAGAATTGATTTTCTTATATGCATAATTCCTAGTAAGCAATACACATTCTTCCATTTAAAAGGAGGGGGGAACGACCACTTTTTTGTTCTGCCAATCTATTTCACAATTATTTCCATTCAATTTCTGATACATTTTCTCCCATCTCTTCTGCTTAAATGCATTTTCTCTCTATTTTTGGTTCACTGGAAACTTTTTATTTACATTATTTTTATTTATTTGTTTGCTTGAAACGTGGAGGGAGGGGAGGTGCCTCGAAGGCTGTTGACGAATGGGTGGTCACGCGTTTCATTGTGACTGGAGCCCCACAGGTGTTCCCATCGCAAGAGGAACCCTTCTGTTACACTTAAGTGCACCCTCAAAGCTGCTTCCTACCCTGGCATCCTGCGTGCCGAATTTGAAAAAAGGGATTATAGGCTTTTAGGCCTACAAGAATTATTATTATTATTTTTTTTTTTTTCAAAATCTCTGCAAAACCGAAGGAATCAAGATCGATAATTGATAAATAAAATCACTTAATTTTGGTCATGCTTCACTTCAGATCTCTCAAGTAAGATGCAAGTTAAACAAAACAAAAAAAAAGTTGTATTGCAATTATCCTTAAATCCACGAATAATATACAGGATGTTTACATAATTCATGTTGAATAAAATTAAAAAAGAACAAATAATATTTAAATTCTCATTTATTTATACCAGAATTATGTATAAAAGGTTTCCATAAAAACTTGTTGAAAGTGATTTTCGTTCCATATAAACTTAGAAATAAAAAAATTACGTCCTTCCTTTTAAATCAACCAAAGCATTAAAAAATATATTCTTTGCTGACTAAATATTTTATTTTTTAACAATTTCTCGAATTAACTTCAAGACAGCAAATTTTTTATTTTTATCGTTTGCACTAAATTTTTACTATAGAAATTACTTCCAAAGCGATTACTTCTGTTCTATGAATTAGTTTTAAAAGTATGTAGTATCAAATTTATATGCTTTCTTAACCTCTATATATCCGGGGGCGAACTTGATGCGAATGGCCCACTGGCTTCGATAGCGATTACATATTGGGTTTCACTTTGGCGCTTTCACTCCCATATATATATGTATATTTCTTCTTTACATTTCTAATTTATGATTAATTCATCAGAGAGTTTTTTGAACGATAATAAAAGCATATAATTTTATGTTTACATTTTACGTTATAAAATGTCGCTATTTTATCGATTATTTTCTATTATCTATCACTACTTTAATAACTTTTGCAATGCCTTTTTTGTCAATGAAACTCAAAAAATGGTAGCCTAAATTCTGCTTTAGAGTTGTTTAAAAAATTTCCAATTTTTTTTAATGAGTTAGTAACATTTCTATTCTAGAGTTATGAATGACCTGTAGAAGTAGTTCCTCCTTAGTTGGAGTAGAACAGAAATCCATTGATGTAAATTTTTATTTTTTATCCAGTCCAAAAAATTGTGGTGAATTTGACAGCTTCTCTTAAAAAAAATAAAATCTAGAATCAGGATTGAAACAACTTATTGCAATTTTGATGAGATATCTCAGTACCATAGTTTAGTTTTAACTGAAGAATTGTAAGTAGTTTTGTAGAAAAACATTCGAACAAAACTCAATTATCTTGTAAGGACATTTTCAAAACTATTCTTTCAATTGTATGAAATAGTATAATAATGGTACAGTGCAGAAAATTAATAGCTAACATTAAAAAATTATCTATCTATATATATATATACAATAAAAGACTTTAATTCACAGTAAAAATTTTCTTTTTTATACTTCAAACACAAATATTTCTTTTAGAGAATCCTAATATTTCATTTGGCATCATTTTTTCGAAATATTTTTTTACACTCTTTTATATTTTGCCGAAACTGTTCTTTTTTCCCCCTTAACAAATATACGATCTCATCCATGGAATAAACTCCGAGATAATATTGTATTTTTTGTAAATTGTAAAGTGCTAGAGAATTATGTTGCTTTTATGATGTTGTCTGACACCGAAAAATACTTCATCTTTTGAAGTGCGAGTATCAGAGTTTTGTACTAACGATCGTCAATTATGTTTGAATATTAACCTTACCACATTCTTATAAGTCCTGAGCAAAAGAACATAAAATTCCAATTAAAGTATTACATTTTCAATAACAATGCTTTGTCATAATATATTTCAATATAGAAAATAATTGTACTGATGAATAGTTGCATAACAATTAAATGTAGAGGTAAATGTTTGTTTACGAAAATTTCTTGACTTCTTGGTGATTTTTTTGATATCAAGATATGCGCCAAAATATGAATAATAAAATGATAACCCTAAAACTACGTTAGAAGTATCACTGAAAATACCAGAATTACTAAAAATTAAATATTATTGTCAATATTTATTACCAAAATTTTTATTTTTTGCTAAAGCAAGTGGTACCCGCTTCTTCATGGAATCCAATTTAGTTAAAACAATTAATTTTAAAGTAAGTGGTTTTTAGAATATCTTAATTTTGATATCGATATACTATTTAAATGAAATTTGAGTATGTTGGTATGAATATATGTGTTAACTGAAATATATTTTTATATTGCAATCAGACAAATAATAGCATGTAAAATTGGTAAAGTGATTGCGGTTTCTTGTCATTGCGACCATCTACCATTGCCAGCACAGCTACTCATACTTTTGAACTATGGTCAAGTGATAGGATTCTCACATGAGCTAGAACCCAACTCTCTTCTCTTCCACACCACACTAATGGCACCCATAACGAATATTTCTCTCTGGTGTTAAACTTCAAGGCGAGTGGCTGGGTTTAGTGTGGTTGGCTAAAATCAGCCAGACGATTTGAAGAGTTTTTAACCGAATTGAAAGGACGAGGATAAAATTTGGAGCTTCAACACTTCCTCCACACCATCAATGGAAGAGCAAAAGTACAGGAGTTTTTTTTAATGTGCGCGGATCTTTTAACCATGGGTCTTTCATTTCGTTACTTTCGAAGTATCGAACTTATTATCTTTTAAACAGGATAAAAACATTTTTTTACCATAAGAGTATTGCATATACATCCGTAGTCACTTGAATTAGTTTTGAGCTTGTAAAATAATTGTCAATTTAAGTGAATTGAGAAAAATGAAAGAAATTTCCTGTCTTAAATATCAATCATTTTATTAAGATCTCTATATTAATGTGAAATAGGCCGATTAATATTAATTGATATTTAAAAATAAGGGGGCGTTCTAGTAACACTTTGCATTTTCAAGGCGCAGGTTCGAGGCTTGATCCTCGGGCTGGGCAAGATTGACTTAGACTTTTATGTCTTCATTGGGTCGATAAAACTGAGTACCAAGCATGCTTGGGAACTAAGCACTGGAGGTGTCACATTAAATTGACTACTTAACTGGGGCTTATGCTGCCCACCCTGTCTAGTGGTCGCAGCGCCTGACTGCGTATTGGGAGATCCTGGGTTCGAATCCCAGTTCGTGCATGGATGCACTTTCTCTCTCTATCCTGTCTTTGTCCTTTCCTTGTATGAATGGGCTGTGAATGGTTGCTTACCCTATAAAAACTGGTTGCTATGGTTTGTGTGTACTGAGGAAGTCGGACTCCATACCAAATTACGGTTCTGTTGGAAAAGTGGAGTAGCGCACCCCATGTTGCCAGCCTGGCTGGCACAAGACAGCAACAGCACCAGGCGCAAATGCTCCGCACCACAGGGCCCCTCAGTTATGAATGCACAGATGGTGACAGAAGGTTTTGGCCACCATATGTGCTGTCCTGAGTTTAGTTTAATAGGTACCTAAAAAAAGGAAACAATCTTTAATCTCAACAATAAGGCAAAAGTTCAATTTTAAACATGATTAAATTGTATAATATAAAAGAGGAATCAGCAATTTATCTATAAATCTGGTATAAACATTTTTTAAAAATATTTTTTGAATAGGGGTTTTGAAATTTCCACAGTCTGATGTTTGAGATTTTCAAAGTCATACTTTTCTGTTACTTGTAAATATTATTGGGATATGAGTTACATTACGTCATGGGTTGTTTGTTACCGAAAGCCGCAGCTGACAAACAATCATTTCGAAGGATAATCAATTTGCAAAGTCGACACCAGAGCTGACACACTTCTGTTTACACTTCCCCATTTCAGTTGTTGAGTATCACCAGACCCTATGAATATTTAAATACATACCTTTTAGTACTACGACTTTCGGAAGTATCAAACCAACAATCTTCTGGACATGAGAGGGATTTTCTCCAATCGGTTCTAGCATTTGTGCAAATTCCACTTCAGGGAAAAATTCCCCCCCAAAGGGTATTTTGTTTTAATGATAGTAGGCAAAGAAACAGGAAAAACTGTTCGGAAAAAAATAATTATAATTGATTATTTTTGACAAAGATTTTAATGGATAATAGGAAAAATAATTGCGAATATTTTTCTTATGGTGTGTTCGAAAATTGGTAAATTTTGCTTCAATAATGCCTTAAGTAAAGCAAAATAAGAATCATAATAATAGAGGGAGAAAAAATGGCTTTCTTTTATTTATTGTTTTAGTTATCGTTTGCTGTTCTACGTAACATTGAATGACCTTCAAAGAAAAGCAGTAATAGAACAAATAAGAGATGGCTGACGACCAGGGTCCTTCGCAAAATAGAAAAAAAAAATAATAAATAAATAAATAAGAGAAAATAAAGCGTAGTAAAAAAATAATAGAATCTGAAACCTTGAACCCGTTCTTTGCCCCAATCTGAAAGAGTTTTGGGGCATTAGAATTTCATACAAGGTCTTGGCCTAAAGCGGCAATTACGCGATTGAAGAGTAAAGTTCATGTTGTTATCCCTCGAAGAGATTTCAAGCGATTTTTTTCCGTAATATCTTATTAATAATCGTAGAGTGATTATTATAACTTAGGATAAGCCAATTTAATAAATCTGAAAGAATAAATTTATTGGTTCTCAGCAGGGGCCAAATCTAGGGATACCCTTCAAGATTTAGGTCAGTGAGTGCTAAAAACACATTCTAAAAACAATTGCTCAAATTTCCTAAAACATTTTTTGTTAAATATATTTTTGACGGTACATGTCTAAAACATCATCGAGCAAGAAAAAAAAAAAAAGCTTCCAAACGATATGATTTTTTGCCAACAATAGAAAATCATGTACCAAATAAACTGGCCGCCAGTAAAATATCTTTCTTTTAAAATGTTTCATTTTATAGTTATAATAATGAATTTTAAGTATATTTATAAACAGATAGTTTTTCAAATAAATTCTTCTGCAAATAATCGTATGTTTTAAAATTGTGATTTCTACATTTTTCTTAGAAAATAAATTTTTGCTATAATTTTCATGAAATAAACAATGGCGAACAATATGAAACGACTTGGTGTTAATTTTTGGTGGATTTCGCAAACTTTACTGGGCGACGGATTTTTATACAGGTACCTTTTTTATACTGGTTCAACAAAATGAAAATTCCTATTGAAATAGCAACTAATTTAGCATTTGGCTTTTTGTTAACTTAACCTGAAAAACAATATTATGCAAAATAATTAAAGTCTTGATCGGAAGGAGGTGCCCGGAAGACAACACGTTTAATAGTCGAAAACTGTTATGCTCAGATGTCTATATTATAAGGGAAGATATTATATATTATTTATTATAAGTCTA
The DNA here is from genome assembly GCA_030067965.1 of Latrodectus elegans. Lineage (NCBI taxonomy): Eukaryota > Metazoa > Arthropoda > Arachnida > Araneae > Theridiidae > Latrodectus > Latrodectus elegans. The sequence goes on from CM057813.1 coordinate 126,497,220, forward strand.
TTATATAAGTTATTCCTTAGGGTAAAAAATGCGATTTTATTGGTGCGGCGCGATGCCTGAAGGCTGATAAATATTATTAAAGTCAAGACATTCGTATGATTACCATTTTTTGTCGTGTGTTTTAATCTTTCAGGAATTCTTTGGCAGATTTTCTTACACTGGTTAAGATTTCATATTATTTTTAGAAGGTAAACGTTTATTTCGCTTCCTTGTAGAGAAATCGTGAACAGCATGCTGCACCATTCCAGCTGAGTGAGACCATTGTGATCCTACATTTTTTTTAACACCGCTCAGCAACTGAAAATGTCATAATATATTCCAAAGCCACCATTAGTTTTCATTTGAGGAAATTTTTTATAATCTCATATTTATGCACATGCATCGCGTAGAAAGAAATGTACAAATTTCTGAAGCATCCACCCCCGAAATTGCATGATAGATGTCCGAAAAATAAATAGAATGGATGCATCCACCAATAGTTGGATTGGAACCTTGTTCGAAACTTTTTTTTCAGCAGTTTTTAGGCTCTACTTTTTCGAAGAAGTGAACCTATCACTGAACCTCGATGAACAGGTGTCCGAGAAATAAGTAGAATGGATGCATCCATCAATCATTGGATTGGAGTCTTGTTCGGAACTCCTTTTGAGTAATTTTTAAGATCTGCTTTTACGAAGAAGTGGTCCCATCACTGAATCAATGTCCCAGAAATAAGTAAGATGCATGTATCCACCAGTAGTTGGATTAGAATCAATAGTCGGATTTGAACGTAGTTTGAAACTCCTTTTGAACAGTATTTAGGATCTGCTTTTTTGAAGAGGTGGTCCTATCACTGAACCTTGATAAACCGGTGTCCCAGAAATAAGTAGAATGGATACACCCACCTCCCATCCTTTACTAGTAGTTGTATTGGAACCGTGCTCGAAACGTCTTTTGAGCAGTATTTAAGATTTTTTATTTTGAAGAAGTAGTCCTATTACTAGATCTTGATGAACCGGTGTCCGTGAAATAAGTTGAATTGATACATTCCTCTTCTATTCTCGAGTAATAGTTGAATTTGAACCTAGTTTGATACTCCTTTTGAAAAGTATTTAAGATCTGCTTTTTCGAATAAGTGGTCCTATCACTGAACCTCGATTATCTGATGTCCGTGAAATAAATAGTTGATTCACCAATAGTTGGACAGGAACTTTGTTTGAAACTCCTTTTGAGCAGTGTAATTAGGATATTTTATTTCGAAGAAATGGTCCCGTCACTGGACCTTGATGAATCAGTGTCCGGGAAGTAAGTAGTATGCATGTATCCACCAGTAGTTGGATTAGAATCAATAGTCGGATTTGAACGTAGTTTGAAACTCCTTTTGAACAGTATTTAAGATCTGCTTTTTTGAAGAGGTGGTCCTATCACTGAACCTTGATAAACCGGTGTCCCAGAAATAAGTAGAATGGATACACCCACCTCCCATCCTTTACTAGTAGTTGGATTGGAACCGTGCTCGAAACGTCTTTTGAGCAGTATTTAAGATTTCTTATTTTGAAGAAGTAGTCCTATTACTAGATCTTGATGAACCGGTGTCCGTGAAATAAGTTGAATTGATACATTCCTCTTCTATTCTCGAGTAATAGTTGAATTTGAACCTAGTTTGATACTCCTTTTGAAAAGTATTTAAGATCTGCTTTTTCGAATAAGTGGTCCTATCACTGAACCTCGATTATCTGATGTCCGTGAAATAAATAGTTGATTCACCAATAGTTGGACAGGAACTTTGTTTGAAACTCCTTTTGAGCAGTGTAATTAGGATATTTTATTTCGAAGAAATGGTCCCGTCACTGGACCTTGATGAATCAGTGTCCGGGAAGTAAGTAGTATGCATGTATCCACCAGTTGTTGGATTGGAATCAATAGTGGGCTTTGAACGTAGATTAAATTCCTTTTGAACAGTAAATAGTATCTGGTTTTTCGAAGAAGTGAGCCTATCATTGAATCTTGATGAACCGGTGTCAATGCAATAAACAGAATGGATACTTCCACTTCCCATTCTTGATCAATAGTTGGATTGGAACCTGTGTTGAATTTCTTTTTGAAACATATATAGGATCTCTTATTTCAAAGAAGTGGTCCTGTCACTGGATTATTGTGGACGAAACACTTCACAATATTTTTGACATCGCGCTAAAAATAGGTTAACCTTTGTTACTTGTTTTAGAGCATTTGAAATCACTCCCTACTGACATCTGAGAAAACGTTTTACTGATTGACACACCCCAAGGAATGTCATTGGAGAAATTTTTAAGCTTTTTTCTCAAAATCTTCAGAACTCTTTCTTAAATTACTGTTTTGGCTACCAGATTGCTCACAGCTATTTTTTTTTTTTAATTCCTTCTATCCTCCGACTAACTTTATTGCTTATAGAAAAATTATAGTTATGAATTACGTTTATAATCTGCGAGCAAAAGAAAGTTCTGTAACTGAAAAATTTTTTTTAGTCTTCATTCTGTATGAAAACATTAACATTTTTTTCCTCCACTTATCTATATGTATTTTTTCTGAGCTGAATGTTCGGTGTTAGTGTTTCAGTGCTTGTATAAATCTGTCGGCATGGCCCACGCATAGTTTTTTTTATAACAGGAGCGCCCTCCTTAACAATTGTTTGATGACGGCCTCTGTTGAAAGGTCGATGCACTGACATGATCTTGAGGACATGCCCACGTGGACGATATCCTCCGAGATTAAGTGGTACCAGGTGATTCAACGATAATTTATCACTCTGCAAAAACTTCGCAAATAGTAATAGAAATTCCGCGCAAAATGTATGCAGCAATTTTCATAATCTTAAGTAGCATCATATTATAAATGAACTCTGTATCACCACTTTTGTTATTTATTTTGTATTTATAGTGTTTTTTTTTAATATAAAAATATTTCAATATTAATTGAAGTTACTTTAAATATATGTAGCAATTTTAGTAGTATTTTAGTAGTAGTTAATTTAATAATGTAGTAACACATTATTAAATATATGTAGCAATAGTAAAGCAACGATTAAATAAAAACAACACAATTATAAATCAGTGTGCAGGAATAACATATGGAGTGAAATGAATACTTTTCTTCCGAGAATTAAATTATTAACATTAAAATAAAATCAACATTTTTAATACCTTAAGTGTTCAACTATTTCAAACATGAATGCCACGATTTTGTTGTGATGATGTCACACAAGCCATTCAACATGGGGTAAATAGAGTCACTGTTAATGGAATGGTAAAATTTCAAGAATTTATCATAAATCCTTTTTTAAAATTAATTTTCTGTAGTGTCATGTAAAAGCTTAATTGACAGCAAAAAATTTAATTTGATGAGATAATCGGAATTCTAGGAGCAAATGTGCACTTGCCTGCGCTTATCTCTCTTATGACGTCGCTTCTGCATCGCTTTTAGAGTTTATAAGAAGATCATATCAAATTGTGTAAAGGAGCAAAGCGGTTATGATTTTTAAAATGCTGAGAAGGGTACAAAAAGAACTTCTTAATGTTAATTCATTTTCAATTATCTTTCTCTCAAAAAGCTAATAAAAATATTTTTTTTTAATCAAGCAAGCATTTAGTCAAGCTAGAGAAAATTAAAATTAGTAAAAATGAATTTAATAACAGAAAAATTTAAAAAAAAGCATTGCAAATAAAAATTTGTCTTTTCTCATCTAGAAAACAGGTGGTAGTGGAAAAGAACGTTTGAAATTTATTTGTGTAAAGGTTTAAAGAATAAACAAACAAAAAAGGCAAATATTGTTTCTTGAACAAAGGAAAAGGAATAAAATATGAAAACTTAATTTAAAAGGCAACATAAAACAAAGAAGACAAAAGTTTCACAAAGGAATTTTCCTACTGTACAATTATATATCATATATATATATATATATATAATATTAAGTGTATGAACTTAAACTAAAGGAATAAGAGTTAGTTTTTTGATAATGTAACCTATTTAATACAATTCTAAATTTATCAATGTTCCCTCATTTTATCCCTATACTGAATTCCTAAAACACAGGTGCCAGTAGACCTTTCTTATATAAGAACCCCGTAGAATCACCAGGAATAATTCTGGATGCGGAATTGAGATTCACTGAGCAAGTGAAGACAGTCTCTGAAAGAGCCCTCAAGAAATTGAAAATTATCAGGAGTCTCGGCGGCACTGACTGGGGTGCTTCTGTCGCAAAACTCTAAAGACCATATATACTTCACTTATAAGACCCATTATGGAATACGCTTCCCCAATATGGGCTCATGCTTCTGATACGGTCTTAAATAAGTTAGAAAGCATTCAAGCGAGAGCTGCAAAGATAATAACAGGAGCAGTATCATCCACCAATAATGGGAAAATAATTAAAGAGTGTGGACTAGAAAGTCTACAAAATAGAAGAAAAGTAAATACAATTAAGTTTACGAACAAAGCATGTAGTCTCTCTCCTGGACATATTTCTCGCATTGCATTTAGAGAGTGGAATAATAAGTCAAGACTGAAACGATCTTCACTCATGCAATATAATAGAAATATCAGGGCAAGTGTTGGCCTTGAACACAACAATTGGGCTATTGTCCAAGAAACTATAACTTTCACAAAGCTTCCAATGAACATCAGCGTTCACATTGACCTTTTGGAACCATGCAACAAAAATGAACAAAAGGACATTTTTAGGAAAAAGGGACTCAATGCAATGGAACAATTTCCAAAAGAGGACTTTGTACACGCATACACAGATGGCTCCTCTGACAAAACCATGACCAACGGGGGTTCCGGTGTGTTTTAACTATTTCGGATGATGCGTCTCATTAGGGCAAATACGATTCGGGAAACATAGCTTCTAACTTCACCTGTCAGCTGAGCCCAATTCTGGAGGCACTTAATATCTATGAGGCCCTTTCCACTTCCAAGCAGGCAAAAGGCCTAGTTATCATTTGCGACTCAAAGGCCGCTTTCCAGCCAATACTAAAAGTATATTCCTCTACCACCCAAGAAATCATCTCAGTTCTTCAAGATCTTCAGACTATAAGCAAGATCTGTATCCTCCAGTGAATTCCTGCACACGTCGACCTAGAAGATAATGAAACTGTGGATAAATTGGCCAAGGAGGGCAGAGGTCTCAGCAGTAGCTGCAATACTGTTTCTCTTCAGAATGTGAATGCAGTGGCCAGATACAAACTTAGAGAAAAATCCATTCAGACCAAACATCTTCTCTCTGAAATAACTGCGTACAGATCTACTATTAAAACCATAACTAGGCTGAGAACTGGACGCCACAGGAGTGAGAAGATCGATGGAGAGGGCAAAAAGATCTATAGAAGTTGTGATCATTGTCCTGATACAAGGCTTACGCCTACTCACATCTACGAGTGTCCGGCTATGAACTCCAACCTGAAAAAAATTGGACTGCTGCCGACTATGATAGATTCGTATGGAGACAACATCAAGCAAGTCGCAGAGGAAATTTTCAAAATTCACGGACACATATAGTTCGACTCTCATGGACACCACAAAAAAAACCTGTAGCATCCAGTATACAATAAGAAACAGCACACAGATGTCTGCTAACCTCTGTAAGGGTCACAACTATGTTACAGATGGACTGTTTCATTTTATATCCTCTTTTCTTTAAATAAATGCTATTTGAAATGTATCTATGTCTTGCATTCACTGATTTAACACTCTGCTGACGACTTTTTCTAAATTATGAATTATTATATAAAATAATCTATATAATCTAATATATATATATATATATATATATATATATATATATATATATATATATATATATCATCGCTGATATTTTTTGCTTTTATAAATATTCTTATTCGTACAAAGCGATTCATCACAATTTTACTACTTGAGCTCTGACGTCATTATTTTTCCCATTGAAAGATTTTGGAACTTCTAATTTTAGGGAAAAGAAATCCTATTTAAGAGTGTGCCTTTGATTTAAATTAAAAGTGGACGATCTCATGCATCCGATCTGATTTCAGATCAGAGGGATTAGTAAAAAGAAGCTTTATAATGAATGCATAAATTTTTAAATTTTTCAGAAATCTTTTCTTGCACCTCTCGTTAAAAATTTGATAGTTTACAAATTATCAGAGCAAAATTCCTATGTTAGTAAATTATTAAATATAAAACTTTTAACAATATTGTATAACAACTGAGCAAAGACTATTGAATAAGGGATTTATTTCTTTTTTATGAAAACGCTTATATAATAAGAGTTTTTCATATTTTTAACACCATGAATGTCTAGCGAATGATTGTTTGAAGGGTGAGGATGACACTTGGGTCTCAGAACCTTGCTTTTTGTTGAGCTGAAAGTTGAAGGGTTTGCTAACAGCTCTTATATATCAGATTTCCACCTTGGATATTTGCAGTATATTTAAAATTTAAATAGTTGAACGTTGTACCTAACAACTATATTTGTACTTAAGCAACAGGTTTGCCATAAAAATGCTGCGATTTTTAACATCGAAAATTTTAATATATATATATATATATATATATATACATGTTTTTATAATATTTTAGATATAATCAGAATAATATTTATTACGCATTATTATTAGTATTCGTAAATGGATTATGTATTACGCTTATTTCGTTCCATCTGTTTAGACTGCATTTTAGAATTATTATATTTAGCTGTTACTTTTTCAAATTTTTCTCAGACTTACTGAGAAAAACTTTAAGTTAACTTTAACTTAAACTTTAAACTTTTTTACACAGAAAATTTCAGTACGCCTATTATTATAACATAAACAGGTGTAATTATTATAATTTAAACAAAAAAAAAAAAAAAACATAATCACAGAACCTGACTAAGGCAAGGGCATAGGGAAAATTGCCTCAGGTCTTCATGTCAGAAGAATCCCACATGGAATAAAAATTTTAATACTTATGTACTATTTATAATTTTTCCCAGTTGAAGTGAATTTCTAATTTTCTATATTTATTGTTGTTATGAATCAAGGGGGGGGATAAGAAGTTTCTGCTCCGGGTCCCAATCAGGTTAAGTCTGGCTCTGCTCATAAGCATTGTAATTAATGATATTATTATTATTCGCATGATATATCATGCTAATTTTGTAGCAAAAACTTGATATTTATTTTAAAATATCTAAAATTTTTCACTACATTTTCAGGCATCCTCATTAGATAAGGAATTATTTCTTTCTATGTTATAGTAAAGATTCCTCATCTACTAGAATAGATAAGAAATACATATTTTATCAGCAAGGAAAAAATATCAAGCGTTTTGCTTTTTTCGATATCCGCGAAAGTGTGGGTTTGTTGATACAGGGGAGGAGGAGACAGAAATAAAAAAAGTAGGTTATGCAATATCACTTCCTGATTGCTGAAAATATTTTTTATTTTATTTTTTCTGGAATAAACATTTCCCATTTACGCAGCCGTTGTTTACTACTAGAGTCCGCTTATCAAGCTTGTCTCCGTAAAGGGTTCCTTTGCACGTGTTTTTGATTCGTGTAAAATATATCGCCGAATCTCCCGTTATCTGTTGTTTTCATACTACGGAGTCACGCCATTGGGGGAGGGTCACAAACGGCGCGAAAAAAATATCTTTTCAAATGAGACGCTTATTTTATCGTGTTTTTCCAGACTGTTGTTGAGTTGTTTACTTCCTGAATACGATGAAAGGGATGAAAATCTAAATAACTGGAGCATTACAGAACAGAAAGTTGGTGATATTGCGGATCATTGTCAAGGAAAAGGCACAATTTTAAGTGATCTGCAGAAACATGTAGAAAATTATAAAGAAGGCGAGGAAAGGTTACTTAAGGATCTAAAACATACATCAACAGTCAAACCTCATGTATTTAAAAAAAAATTTTTGTACCGTTAAATTCAATAAGAAATATCACCAAACTATTCTCTTATTATTGTATTTTATTATTATTATTATCATTATTATTGTATTTTATTATTTAGGATCACCGAACAAAAAATGAGAGTTGTTAAGATACGTTCACTCTGTATGTTAAAGCAGAGAAAAGTTTGGCGATGAAAATGCCAGATCCTTTGGCTGTGCTAAGAAACAACGATGTCAGCTTCAGTGAGCAGATATATCATAATCTGATCATTCATGATGATTAGTACTGAATTACATGCTAATCTATAAGAGTCACAGTAAGATATGTATTTTGTAATTTCAGAAACACAACATTGGAATTATCATTTTAGAAACATTTTGGTGGCAATGACGTGAAAAGAAATAAATGATTGAAAGAAATAATAAAGAAATATAGTGATTTTGATTCCCACACTGGAGAGTAGAAGACAGATCGCACAAGTGCGATCTCAACTCGAACAGCTTTGCTCATTTTCCACATCTGAATTCTGTTGAACAAGTGTTAAATGTTCTGAAAAAAAAAATGTTTTCGTAAATGTCTTGGTTGAAATGATTTATAATAGATTTTAAGCTGTTAAAAAGAAAAATTCTAAAAATGTAACACATTTAGATATTTTAACAATAAGTTTGTGGATATTTCTTATGTACCTCTCTCTACCTCCGTGATCGCACTTCTATTTGAGGTATGAATAAATACATATTCATTTTAAGAAAAAATAAACGCATAGAAAGCAATGTAATTAAGCATTACAAATAAAAAAATAGAAATGTGAGATATATATATTTTAGGAAGTAGCAACATTTCGGGCAATTAACGCACCCAGTCGCACTGTCGAACATTAACCATCAGTAATTGCTTAATCTCCTCAAGTGGTTTGCCAAGAACGAGATAATAGTTCTTCCATGGTATCCGACCCATTGTAGAATCCATGAAAATGTGGCGACAAAATATTTGAAAAAAAAAAAAAAAAAAAAGCCTCTGTCCTCCAGAATTTTAATTTCAAACTTTGTTTTAATGGTGTCAAATGTCTAACGAAGAACATCTTCAGGGTCTTTTTCCGCGAAGAACTCAAAATCGCAATTTGTAGAAACCATGGCTTAAATGGATTCTCAGTGGCCCAGGACGAAATCTGTTGCCATGTTTTGCCTGATATCTGATCATCACGATGGCCTGAATCAACATCGGTTTGCCATAAAGGCGTCTCCTGATCCTGTTCGTATCATGTATGATCTCCACGAAGAAGTGGACTTGCCTCATCAGTTGGAATGCCACGTTCTCTCTAGGCCATCCATCTGGGAACGCCATTCGCTTTCATTTATATTGTTACATTTTTTATGTCTAATCGTCTTTTTATGTAACATTGTAAATAAATATGTATGAGAAACTTTTATTATTCAATAATAATTTAGGGCATTATTTCACTTATTCACTTTACGCATGTTTTACATAAAAACTCAATTTTTGATTCTGACTTCAATTCATTCTCTGCGTTTCCTTCTTTCTATCGGGGTTGTTTCATTTGAGAGAATTGGAACCGATTATCCCGCATTCATTATTTATTAATTATAAAGTTGTTTTTTTCGTTACACTTGAGATCGTGACTACTCCACTTTATTACGATTCTCACTGGTTTAACATATCCATGACGTCAAATAACGTTTCATCCTCGTCACATCGTATTGAGACGGCCTTGTAAATCCAACTTGTCGACGGACTTGCCATCTGCATTCAAATCACATTCTTCTAGCGGCAGCAAAAAAGGCCAAGTTCTGACATCATCGAATGTCTGAGAAAATTGTCGAAGTTCATTTTGTTCATGAAATGATTTGTTTTTTACATAAGGTCCAAAGCATCGGTTTGAGAAGCCGTTTTATTTTCAGTTAAGCTATTAAAGTATTAACAATAAAACAGAAGAAAAAGCAAAAAAAAAAAAAAAAAAACCAAGAAGAAACATCCATTTTATAGTTAGTTTAAATCGGCAAGAACGATTTTAATTTTTTATTACTATCATACACTGATTTCTCACTAAATTAAAAATGTGTCATTCTGTTACGCATTCTTAGATTTAATAACTAATTTACTTCATTGAAAATTTTGATGCATGATAAGTATATATAATAAAAGATAGTCATTAATATTATTATTATTATATACTTAATTCTCAAATAGGCTTTGGCTTTGTGGTGGCGCTTCGCACTCCCAAGGCACACTTCCGAAGTTCAATCCTCGAGGTGAGTAAAGTCGACTCAGCTTTTCGTGGGTCGATAAAACTGAGTGCCAACTATTCTTGATTACGAAACACTGAGGTTTTCGCCTTTTTAGGCTGACCACCTACCCTAGACACATGCTTGGAACCTTTGGGCCTTCGGACAAGAAAACAGACATGGGGGCAGTAGGCTTTAACGTTTAATGGTCGTTTAATACGTAATTCTCACTAAACTGAGAACGCATTATGTTTAATTTATTATACATTCGATGATGAACAATATATTGCTTAACTTATATTCTTTCATGTCATTTTAGTTTTTTTATTTTTAGAACATTTGTCAACACAGTTAATAAAATGTAAATAAAACTGTTAATAATCCTTATCACCATACCCTCATCGGTTCAACTTGAACAAGTTATTCAAATACTGATTGTTTGATATGTTTTATAAAAGAAACATATCTATAGAATTATTTTCCAGCAATTATTAAGCTCATACCAGAGGAAATATTTCCTTACCGAAATTATGAAATTTGATTAAAACAGAATGTTGTCCTTGATGACTGAAATGTTCGGAATGTGATGTTTTTCCCGAGGTCATATCGTCGTCTCTGCTCGGCCTTTTGTACGTCCATTTCATTCATACCAAATAGAGTAGCTGCCTCTAATCATTCCGGTTCTTCAAAACAATAAATAATACCGTCTTAAGTTCTTTTTGTTCCTCCAGTATGGTCATGTTTCACTGAGCATTTCTGCCATTCAGTATACTATTGTTTCTCAATCATCCATATTTGTAAAACAAGTTCATTGTAAGAACCACCTCATTCTTTTGCAGACATTTTTGTCCACGAATATTTTTAAATTGTGTCAAATGCTTTATTTTAAGCACCCTAATTTTTTTCGATAAAGTTGAATACATCCTTAGTCTACAGACATGATTTTCCATTGTAATTAGAAATATTCAATTTAATCAGCGATTTTTAAAGAAATCCTTCTTCATTTTATAAATTTATTAATTACTTTTACAGTACTCTTTTAAGAAATAGCTAGTCTAAGGATAGCAAAATTGCCTTATGTATTTAGTATAATTATGTGGAAGAAATACGGAGACTACTTTTAAATATAATTTTTCAATAAAATTTCCACATTATTTTATGAAATTACGTTACATACTTTATATATATATTTCATGCATACACATTTTCTTTAACTATCTGCAATTGACGGATTTCGAATATTATACATACATAATTTATTAAATATTTATTATTAGCGTAAAAGCTTTATTAATCCTTGGGTACATATTCATTTGAAAATTTTGTTCACTTTTTGGACATCTACATGTAATTGTTTTTATGCTAAAGTTCATTTATTCCATATTATTCATGTGATTGTATACTCCTTTATAACACAATAATTTATAAAAGTTAGTGTTACAAAATTGTTATTTAAAGCAGTGTATTTACAAAGGAGTTGAAATTATATGATTTTGATAGGTTTTTTAATGTTTCCATTACAAAATGTATAAAATCATGCGAAAATTTGGAAAAAAGAATTGATAATTTTTTATATCAAAGATCTGATGTACAATTCGCGATAAATATAGAAATATTCAATAGAAATTCTTGATAATGTATGAAATAATTATTATAATATAATATGAAATAATTATTATGAAATTATTATAATTTATAATATTATAGTATGAAATATTTCCTAAAGGAAAATTTCATACTATAATATTTCCTAAAGGAAAATTTCACACACCATAATATTTCCTAAATGAAAATTTCATACTATAATATTTCCTAAAGGAAAATTTCCCACTATAATATTTCCTAAAGGAAATATTTCATACTATAATCAAAATAAATTTCAATCTCCATGTTCAGTAGAGCTTCGTCTATCCGAATCTCTTTCAGAATTTCAGAAAAATAAATTCGACTGAAGAAGAGAAAGAAAATAAGAAAAAGGAAAAAACTCAAGAAAAGAAAAGATAAAAGCTCAAGAAAGGGAAAGGAGAAGAGATGAATGTCACTTGAGAAATTCAAAAATATTCTTTTGGAAATTCCTGGATGTTCAGAAGTTAATGCTGAAGGGTCATAAGAATAGATTATGAATCAGACTCTGGATTTCGAACTGCAAATGGTGGTCAAATTACTGAAAGTGTCGAGGAAGAAGATGCCCTTAATGTGTAGATATGGGATCGTCAGCAAGTGAAGCATTTTCCGGTTTTTGACTCTGTTTTGAAGTGGATGGAGCGTCAGTCCGAGTGTGACCAAATGCAAATTCTCACTGTCAAAAGGATGGAAAACTTGGCTGCTCGAAAACGGATGAAGGCTGTGAAACAAACTTTTCTGACCGAGATGTTCAGCAATCAAGGACTTTTATTTATACCGCTGCATATGCATACAGTATTAATTTACAGCACTTATAAGTATCTTAAAAAGTGTTATAAAAGTGTTGCCTTTTCATTTAAATGATTAAAAATTATTTTTCTTTAAAAGTATGTTATTTTTTTTCACATTTTCAACGTACTATGATTAGTTAAAATAAGCCCTTTTTTCGAAAAAATCTAATTACCCGAGTTTTTGACTTTCTGAATCGAATCCGGTCCCAATGAATTCGGATAACTGGCATTGTAATATATTATCTCCTGTGAACAATTTGCAAAAGAATACTTGGTTAAATACGAAGAAGAATTAAAGTACTATTTTTATTTAATAATTTATTTAACGACAAATAATATATTTTTTTGTAGTTTACACAAATTATGAAACAAATATAGATATATTTGAAAATAAAAGTTAAGTTTATACACCTATTCCTAGTTTTATAAACATCTTCATAATACTTATTGGATGCTCATGTTTGCGTGACCAAACATGGCAGTCCAAAAGAAGGTAAGCGAGTTTCAGTTTTTGAAATGCTCCTTTATAGATGACAAACACAAAGATTTCTAAATGAACGATCTTTTGTTAATCATTTTGAACAAGCTCCGCAATCAGTTGTCTGATCAAAATTATTCAAACCTATGGCCATAGACATTGACCAGACAACCTATAGTGTTCGAAACTCATTGGAGGCCGGTCACGAGGAGATGACCTTGATCATGGAATCCATGGAGCATGAAAGTGAGGAAGGTCAACAATAAGTTTTCCTTTCAAGCAAAGTGTTAGTAAAATTTTCCAAAAAATAATTAATTTGTATAACGCAAGTCATTTTTTGTCAAATATGACTGTTGTTATAAATAAATATTTATTATAAATATAGTTAATATCTTGCTTATTTATTTGTTTAAATCAATATAAAATACTTCATAGCTACTTTTATGTAATAAAAATTGTAGATTTGTTATTGTTATGTTACTAATTAAGAAAAGTAGCAAACTTTTCTGATGAATGTTAATGATTTGATTAGTTACTGCAATTAATTTTTTACTGCCTTCTTTTGCTGATTGAAGCAAACCATTTTATTTTGAACCACGATCTAGAGATGGAGTCCACTTTCAACGGATATACACGCCAATGGAGAGATGTTATATCCTACGTAACTATTAACATGTATTGGTCCACTCAACATGACGTACTTTGTCTGGTTTGTGTATTAAATACATTGCTCCTTAATCATGATAATAGTTGTATCAGCTGTTATTTCAATCAATATCATTTTCAGATACGATCAAGTGTGATGCTGTCAACGAAAGAAGCTTGCAGGAAATAGTGATATTTTAAGAACGTAACTCTGGCCCTTTTCTTCACTAGTCTATTAGGAGTTACATCTAAAAAATCTTAGATAGGTTCTTAGGAAAAAATCTTAGGTTGGATATCGCAAATAAGATACACCTGCTATGAAAATTATCGCAAAATAATAAAGCATATATTATTTTTAAGAAAATTTCGCAACTTATAAAAGGATAGTAAGGATTAGAGACCACAACAATACACTGAAGTCTCGAGTCATCAAACTTTGGTTGGAACTGAGTTATCCAATTGAATAAGAGTCGAACCAACGAAATTGAGGTAGAGCACTGAAGATTTAATTGCAATTTTGGCTTCCAACTTTATTCAGTTTAGATTATTTTGTGGGTAAGTTTTTTCCTCTGTGAAAGATGTTTACGCGATGCGCGCAGTTTTCCCTCTTCATAGTTTTCTTCCCACATAAAAGATAATTTTAAGATGCATTGAACGTTGGAAAACAACACATTCATCTTGGTTCATCATATGTCATGGTTCAGCTACCAATTCCCTGACATATCTTTAACTGTATTTCATTAGAAGATATGATGACAGGCAAATTTGGCTCGCTCCTCCGAGTCATCCCTGGTATCAAGCAGATTATCCTAGAAGATCCATTGCTTTTGATTGCGATAGATGTATTCAGAAAACATTTTCCCTATTCTTCAGCGGGCATCTAAAAGCACTTACATTCAAGAGAGGTCTCAAGGTGCACCCGAATTGTGCTAAATGTCAAAATGAACCGGCATCACCGGGGCACACATCCTTAAGTGCCTGGGGTTGTCTCTTCAGGACCTACACATGTCTCCTACGCTTGTTCTCGATTTTCTGAAAATAAATGAACTCGTGGACCTCGTCTAGTACATTCCTAGACATAGAGATTAGAAAGAAGAAGATATGTCATGGCATATTCAGCTGTATATAATTTCATCGTAATCATACGCATGAGATCTGTCAAATTAACTGAACACTTTAAACAATATACGCGATTTATTGAAGGAAGCAGGATTGTTCTCTTCGTAACTGAAGGACCAATGTTCGATCTCAGCCACAGTTGAACAATAAGAGATTATTTCGTGCTACTTTCTGCATATTGTGCTAAAAGAAGACCAAAAACAAACACTAAAAAAATGTTTCGAAAAAAATTTCAAAATTTATTTCAGAGAGGTTTGTTTTTATGTCATATAAATGCAACAGAACTGACTATATTAATCAATTATATATGACTTATATTAATTAATTTCAGTGCTTTGTTAATTGACTCAGAACTATATCAACTGATCTATATTGATTAATTTCAGTGCTCAATTTCAGCATGGATTGATAACAGATTTCACACCGTTCGCTTAAAGTAGAAATTTCAACTCGGTTCTCATAAAAGGCTCATCCAGTGAGTTTGATGTTTCATGCTAAAATGACTTCCGTATTTTGAAAATATTCTTTTATGAAACAAAAAATATTCATGCAATACCGCAGAAATCAAAATCATCAATTGGATTTAGAATTGACAAAGTGGTTGCAAATGCTTAGTAGCTATCGTGGGCAGAAATTGTCAGAATAACTTATCAAACGACAAAACATTCAATTTAAAATCAATAATTATTCAGGCGGAAAATTTAATTATTATTAAAATTGTAATTATAATTTCTCAAAAATTTCATTCGAGTCCTAACTGTTCTGCATGAAATAGCTGATAGGGAAAGGCATCCCATTTTCGTCTCTGGAATGGTGTTGCTTCAATGCCTGTTTCTGTCAGTCTCTCAAGCAGAGGGCCCTCTACTGTAACATCCTAAGGCATGTTACAGTAGAAGGAAAGATAGAGCAGCCCTCGTTACTTCTTGACGTAGTTCAAGATTAAGGATTCTGCTCAGAAGCAGAAATAGCTAGAAACGTTTATTGGAGCTGAGACTTAAATTTTTACCTCAGATTTGATTTAAAATATTAAATAATGCAAAATACTGACGGGACGGATTGGTCTGCTGCAATGAAGGAAACCCCTAAAACGTCTAAGCAGTCACTGATATATGAGTAACGGAACATTTAAATCCCGTTATGCAGTAGCATTTAGGATTGAACTTGGGACCTTTCAGTTCGAATAACAAGGATTCAAACGTTAAACCTCGAGGAACCTGATGCGGATACTTTAGTTTAGAATTTCCTTAATATAAAAAATGTATTAATTAATATAATTCAATAAATGCTTAGTATATTCAGTCATTTATCCATACTTACACTCTTAAAAAAACCACTCGATGAGCGACGGATATTTGGTACTCCTTAAAGATACAAAATGAATCCTTTTCTACTTAATTGGGTAGAGAAGTTCTCTTTCAAACACTCTATTCTCGATTCAAAGCAATTTTCACCCTTTTTTTGAAGTGTTTGTGACACTAAGTAAATGTGATGTGCTCCGATTGCTTTAAATCATCACGGGGCTCTATGCTTTCGGTTTAGTTTCGCTAAGAATGGAAGAATTTAGCTCTCCATTTTGTAAAAGCGATCTATTACAATATTTAAAATATATAATTGGACAAAAAGGACTGCAGAAACATTACGGTAAGTCTTTATTTCTTTTAATTAATTGAATGACTAAATCAAATCTTCATATTTGTGATTTTTCACCATGATATAAACTTTAGTATTCGAAAGTGTAAATGAATGATTTCTATTGAATTCATATTCATATAATATTCATAATATTTGAAATTTCTGATTAATTGATAATATTTAATAATATAACAATGTGTTTGGAAATTTTATTTTTTATTTCAAATACTATTTTCTGCCAAAATTTAATTCATTTTAAATTAATAGTATAAATTATAATGAATGCATTTTTAAATTCATTCATTTTCCAAACAGCGTGAATATATCTATTAATTTTCTCGTTGATTTAAATATACCCAATGTATATTATATAAATATTATTTAATATAGTGTATTGTACTGAATTGAAAGTGCGATTAATATCAAATACAACATTTTACCAATGAATAAGAATAAATTTTTTCATAAATAAAATTAGAAGCTTTTTAATTTAAATATTAATACAATATAAAGCAAATATTAATCTGCAGAACACTACTTGACAGTATGCATTTTATTTATTAAAATTTTACTGACAATATACCATACATTTATTAAAATTTCACAGACAATTTTGATTTGATTGTTACTAAGTAAAAGCATTCGTACATAAAACGAAAAGGAATTGTTTGTATCAATATTTATTAATTTATATATTTTAGAATTTATAGCTAAGCATTTTGTCGATGGAAATATAATTTATATTCGTATTTTATAGTTGTCATTGCTATCATCGAAAAAAAAAATTAGTGCAAATTTGAAACATGGAGTTATTTTGAAGATGATGAAATGCAATATAAAGAAGAAATGGCTGATAAGATATATTCTGTATAATATATAATCAAAATAAGTTTTATGGAGACTGAGAAAATGTTAACTATTGTTATTACTAAAACTATTAATTTCATTTTGCTAGAAAAATTTATTTAAAAGTTTGAAGCAAAATTCTATGCTTATGTAAGAACGTGGTAACTTAATAATGTTTTTAAATCTATTTTGAAGCAAAAATTTCTAAATTTTTAATTTGAATTTAATAGTTTAATAAATAAATATCCAGTATTTATTCACTTGATCATAAATAGTTTTTACATGTATGATATTATTGAGTAAACACATATGTGTATATATTTTTCTTTTCAGAAAAAATGATTACAATATGAAATACCCAGTGAAATTCATCGAGAAAAAATATTTGAACTTATAAGAAAATGTCTAAAACTATATAACATTTTGTAATGAAAAACAGACCATCTATTGTTCTATTGTATTACAGAATTTATTTCTCCAAGTATCCAAAATTGGCTGCTTTCACTGAAGCATTGGTAATATAAAACCTGTATTTTTTGCATATTTGAGGATGAATTTTAAAATATTCATGAAAGTTCTAAACTTTTATATCAACATTATTTTCTAACAATGTGACAATGACTTAAGTACACAAAATTTACAATTCTTTATATAATTTGTATATTTGGATATTTAATTGTATCATATGAAACATGCTGTGCATGCATTTTTAAGTTTTTTGATTGCATCTGAATAATATGTTTTAAATTACTGCAATGACAAAAAACCCGGTTGAAATTTTACAGAGAAAGGGTTTTTTTTAAATAAAAATGGAAGAAAAATCTTATTGTTATTTTGATATTTCTTTAATAATTCCATGATAAAAAAAAGTAATTGAAATCTATATTTTACAAAATATGCAGTATTGCTTATGTCTTTTATTTTATTGTAATTTTCAATCTTGTATTTTAAAAAATAATTTTGTTTGTAATGTATTTGAATATTACAAATACATTACAAATAAAATGATATTAGTATATACGATACAAATATTTTGTATCACATATACTGATACAGAATATTAGTATATGTGATACAAAATCATAGTTTAAATTTTTTTTGTTGTAATTTTTAAAAAAAACTTGTTCATTTATTAAAGAAAATTATCTGTTTTTCAGTTAAAGTTGACTGATGCAAAAACGTTTTAACATTAGAAATAAATTTATGTATGCATGTATATATTTTTATTTAATGTTTAACAATCCATTTTGTAAATTATGATAGGGGCTATATCTATTTCATAACAAAAATTTTTTTAAGTTAATTTGTATTTGTTTCATTGTATATCAATAATTTGTCATTTTTGCCACATTCTTATAAAAATTTTCAAAAACTGATAGATAATCATTAATTTACTAACATCAGTTTCTAAGTTTGAATTTATGAGAATTCCATTTTTTTACAAATTACTCTTGCTTTAAATTGCAATAAAATGTTCTATTAATTTAATATAAATAATTATTCTCTTTATTGCAGATAGATTTGGAATTTGATATTTAATACCCAGAAGCTGGCTGTTTTCTTATTAAATGTCCTGCATAATATGCTCCTAGAATATTATCATATGTTCAAAAACATGTCCTATAATATGGATCAAATATGTGAAAATTGAGGATGATATATTTTTTAGTCTGAATTTTGATACAGAATATAATTACGTAGATATCAGATTCATTGCAGAAAAATAAGGCTTTATTTTTTTTTAACTATTATTCTTATATAATTTCAGTGTTAAAGTTTATATAGATACTAATGAGATTGCAAATACTATAGAAATTTTAGTTGTTGTGCTTTTTTTCGTATTAGGTGAAGAGATCTTTAGAAGAAGAGCAGGGCTCAAAAGTAGTCAATTATACTTGCTTAGTTGTGGTCAAAAAAAGATCTGAATATGAAATATTTTTATCTGAGGAATAAGAATTTAAGGATGTCAAATATGCAAGATTAAAAAGCATTCAATACTTTATATAAATGTTATCATGTGTGCAATGTTAAATACGATGATAAACTTACTGTATTATTATTATTATTTTTTTTTTGTCGTGTCCATGAGAGTCGAACTATATGTGTCCGTGAATTTTGAAAATTTCCTCTGCGACTTGTTTGATGTTGTGTCCATACGGTTCTATCATAGTCGGCAGCACTGTATTTATAAATTAAAAAATGGTCCAGTTGGGACTTTAATTAAAACAATAAATTCTTGCAGTGATCGATCAAGATCTAAAATTTGTAAAATACATGCATTAAAATGCATATTATCATTTGTATTCTTATTTAAATAGTGTTCTTATTTTGTTTTATCAAACTGTGAATTCAAAAAATTAAGCTCCAATATTAATTTGACATCATAAACATAAGAATTTCTGTGTACATATTTTTATTTAATTTTCACTGTATTAAAAATTGAATAAATGTTTTCTGTATAATCTTGCATTTTATTTTTAATTTCATTCTTAGTTTCATTGTAGTTATTTTCAGTTTAAACTAAACTTAGAAAATATATCATAAAACAAGATTTATTTGCAAAAACATAAGTCAGATTTGTTCAACAGAATAATCTGTAAATATTTGTCTCTATCCTCCTGTAACTTCAAAAATGCATATTATCAATATTCAAAAATAAATTTTTAGCTTTACTTTAAATAAAGGATTTTTCAAATGAACTTAAATTATATTTACTTATATAAAATATTTATGCAATTTTTAAATTGTGTACAATTTGCTGTACTAATAATGTCTGTAAAAGTTAATTTTGTGCTTATGGCCCCATAGTAAACTAAACTGAAAAATAAGTAATGTGACGATTTTTTCTTGAGAGTGTAACCTTCACACGTAAAACTAAATATATATAAGTAATATAATAAATGGCTGAACAAATTGCTTAATATTGTATGTAATTTAAAAACCACTATTATCCAAACCAATTAAAATGTCATATTAAATTATACTGTAATATTATTGACTGAAGAAATCATATCTTTATATTGTAATTGTCAAAAAAAAAAAAAAAAAAAAGAAAAAAAAAGAAAAATCCTTAAAGAATTTAAAAACCTAATTTCTGCACTAAATTGTCAATTTTAAAAAAAATCAGCAATACTTCTATAAAAGATTGAAATTCACTCTTTTTTTCTATCTAATTTACCTCTTTAGACGATATGTTGTTACTCCTCTTAAAAGGATTGGTTACCCACATCTTTTAAAAGAGTGAATTTCTATCTTAAAGATTGGTTGAGTTTTGTGAAAATGAAAGAGTGAAATTTCACTCCTTCTGAGTGAAATTCATTCGATTATTTTAAGAGTGTAGTATTTAATATAAATTAACTTAGATTTCTGCGAATTTTTCTCTAGTAATGCATTTTTCAAGCTTGTATATAAATACTCAGTGTGCTTTGGCCTTCATTTCAGCAGCTTGTTATCAGGGAACTAGTAGGATATATTTCCCCAACTGGCGACTTTTTTCATCGCCAAGCTGAACGAGTGTTTTTGGAACGGAAAATTTCCCAAAGTTGGCTCACTTGAAACGCTGGACAAAAAATCCAAATGATGTTGCCACTCTAAAAAAAACCATACATATGACTTAAAAATACAAAAAACATGAAAAAAAGTAAATCTGGCACAAAAAAAAAAAAAAAAATCCGAAAAGCAACAAAAACTCAAATTGGCAACACAATAATCAAAACAAAGGTGGCTAAATTTGGCGAGAAATCTCTTTCTTGGAATATATCATACTACATACATAATTTTTTTCAGAGAAAATTCTCTTCTAACTTGATCACATATTCAACAACGCTTGATTTGTGAGAAATTACACATACAAATATAAATAAATTTGTATAGTAAGATCACGTAAGAACACCCTGGTATAGAATTTTACTATTAAATAATCATATTGGCTGTTATCTATTAGATGATAAAATCCTGTGGTATTCACTAGAAGATAAATGAAAATTTTTTTTTAAAAAAAACCCTTTTAGAACCATCTTGACCTGATAAGTTGTTGAATCATAATAGCTTCATGGTGGTTATGGTTCACGATAAGCTGATAGAAAAATTCCTATTGTGAGAAACTTGTAAAAAAAAAAATTGTTTCCAGGAAAATATCAATTAAAGATGACGTGAAAAAGAAGGGAAATAGCTGGAGTATCAGCATCTGGAACAGCTAAGCTTGAGGGTTTGTAAATTTTTTGGTGAGGAAGAAATGTTGCCAAGATGGCTAATTATGATGTGCGTGATGACGTAAATACTAGGATAGCCAAAATAGGATTTTTGGAATAATTCTTATAAATCTCCACCATATCTATGACGTAATAAAAATCAGGCTGCCACATACATAAGAAAATCCACAAAAAATCCCCAAACTCAGAATTTGGCATCCTGGATTACACGGCATCTATACCGATCGATCGTAGAAAATGGGTTTCTTTGCCATGTGGAAAAGTAGGGGAAAATTGTAATCCACACATCGATTACTAAGGATAGTGACCTGTAGACTGCATTGTACAGATTATTTTGAATATAAACAATTAGGTGGCATAAAGCATTTTGAAGGAACAATCTTGGGTGGTGAAAATTTTAACGACTATGTCACCACAGATCGTTACGGCGTGTTGACACCAACAAAACATCTAAAGGAAACAATGAAAACAATTTACAGGTGCGACCTTTCCGATAAATTATTTAATAAAATGAAATAGAAGCTTTTGATTGGAAAATCTTGTTAGATAAAAGGAATTGACTTCATTTAATCTTCTTTGCACCAATAAGATTATTTGCATCAAAAATCTCCGAGCTCAGAGATTATCTGTTAACAAATCAGCAGTCCAGTATTTAAATGGATACTCATGTAAATATTTATTCCCACATAAATGGGAATAAATATTTACATGAGTATCCATTTATCACCTTTTGCTCCATAAAATTTATGTGGATTTATGTCCATCTTATTTCTTCTTATATTGAACCTAAAGACTAAGATTTTAAGCTCTCTGTTCTTTTAGTTCAACATGTTTGCGAGATCGACCCTCATTTCAAGAGATAAGGTTTGAAAGAGTTTGTTATCTACTTTAAACCACTTGTTCCAGCTCAATCAGTCTTCATGTTCACAGCATTCCCCCTCTGATATCTCACCGCAAGAAAAAGTATTGTTACTTATGACACTTAGACAAGTCAAGTCCGCTATGCCCTTTACTATACGAATTTAAGTCAGAAGTCTTTCGTTTAACCAGAGCACCATGTAGGTGAAAGTAAGATTTTGCTCGAAAACTCCTCCGACAAGGAGCACCTCTGGCACCACCCCCTCAAATTTGACATTGATCTGAAGGGAGAGGAAATTTTCTCCAGACCACAGATTTAATGAGCACGTATATCGCATGTTCTCAACGGGTCTTTGGTGGCAATGGGAATCGAACGCCGCTCCTAAGGACGGAAAGCCGATACCTTAAGCAAGCATACGTTAGCCATGGAAATGATCGGAAAATGGCAATAGGAATGGTACAACTTTATTTGACCGTAAGACACGTGACATCTAGGTAAGAAATCCGTCTCATTATCATTTCATGGTAAGGGCACACACAAGAATTTCTATTACCACCAACAATAAACAGTTCTAGGTTGAGAATATCCATTATATTATTGAATGTGTATTTATCTTATCTTCGTACATAACTTCCACCATCCGATAAAAATAATCTGGCTGGAAACCGAAACTGTTATTGAACAAAATATCTACACCAAATCTTTGAAGCATAATAAATGCTCTGTTATTATATATATATAAAATCAATTTTCCCACAATCTAATGCTCATTAATAATTGAACATTCATCGATCTTCTACACGTGTGTACACATGTCATTCATAGCTTTTATTCCTAACTTTGACCCGGTTTTCTTTGTTTCACACTTTATTTTCTTGTGTAAATTTTGGATCACTATTAATAAAAGTTCCAGCAACTCCCATAAATTGTTAAAGCACTTGGCAGCTGGATACAAGGAAATTTGTTGGTATCAAGTATCAACTTCTCAAATATATTAGCAAAACATGATAAAAATTACGAAATAAAAGAATTATATATAAAAACACAAATATTTATTTGAGTAAACTAGATAGTCCAGTAATAATTCATTTTAATGAACTATATCTCTCTAAACTCAGAAATTTTTCCGACGCACACTCGATCTTACAATGATTGAACTTAAATATCAGATTATAATCCATTTTGGTACAATAAATTGGTTATTATACATTAATCAATGTATTGATTATTTTATTCTGATTGCAATTACAAAAAATGAAAATTAAATTTAAACTAATATCGAAACATTTATATATATACATATATATATACACGTATATATATATATATATATATATACACACACACTATATACATATAATGAGAGAATACGAAATATGTTATAACAATAATTCAGCTTTTGTGAACTACTTGAGAAGATTCATACTACATCATTTGAATTAAAAATTTTCTTTCTATATTTCTTCCTAAAAGTTGTATTTATACATTTATGGAGTTGTGATGGATTATATTAAATAGTGTCTTGATGATATTGTAGTTTTCTCAGAAATATGGGAAAATTGATTCTTTTTCGTCCTAGATTTTGCCTTGTTTAGGAATTTCTACGTGTATTTTTTAATTATTGGCAAAAAAAGTGGAGTAATCGCATACTTAATGCAATATAATAAGTAATTTACAATTCTCATAAATGATAAATAACGTTTACGGAAGAAACATTTTTATGAATTGTGATAAAATTTCCTTCCAAATTTTATCATCAGCTACAAAATTTATTAGTGTTCAATTTTTACGTTCAATCAAAAAAATTGAAGGCAAAATTTAAAATAAGGATTAATTTTTTTATGATTTTATTTACTTTTGTGTAAAACATTCTGTTTTACGTGTAGCAAAGAATAAAATAATTTTTTTTGTTCTCATGCTTGAAAAAACTAATTTGTAATTAAATTTGATTTTCAAATCTTATTCATCGTAAAAAAATATATTAAAATGTTTGCGTAGTGCTTAAATTCTTTAAATTAACCCTTAGTTTTTATCAGTTATTACATCGCAATATTTATTTAACTTCACAAGTTTAATGAAAGTAAACCAAAAAACAAACAGACCATTCTAACGCAAATAAGTTTTATTTACAAAATTCAAAGCAATTGTAACAATTATTTTTTTTAAAAAAAAATGTGCTATAATCATATGTACAGAAGTTTTTTGAATCACATAAAATAAATATAAATTAAAAAGAACATTTAAATAATGAATTTTTATATTTGCAATATATATATTATGTATAAATCACCGGTAAACAGCACCGATATCTATGACAAAATGTAAAGAAAGAGGAAATTGAAGCCCCATCATTGGAAACAATAAAACTGCATGAAATTTTCACAGCTTTGTGTTTTTCCACTCCATATAAAAATCAAAATTTTAAAATTTAAAATATAACATTAACATTTGTTTTTTAAGGATATCATAAAGTAGTAATTTAATTATTTCAATACGTATATATAACTATTTTTCTTAAATTTTTTCAAAAATTATAAAATTAAAATTTTTTTAAACAGGAACACATGATAACTATTTTTTCCAGAGTGGCTTCAATTTCTCTCATGAAACTACTCAATCAATGCATGATTACGAAAAATGGAGTCAAAACAATACAAAGTATGACTTCTTAATGCGAAGTAAAAATAAATATTTATATTCTCAGAAGATATAAAAGAAATGAATAATAAATTAACAC
Organism: Latrodectus elegans; assembly: GCA_030067965.1. NCBI lineage: Eukaryota > Metazoa > Arthropoda > Arachnida > Araneae > Theridiidae > Latrodectus > Latrodectus elegans. The sequence goes on from CM057813.1 coordinate 126,522,271, forward strand.
AACCTTGTTATAAAATATAACACACATACACACATATAAAATCTATCATACACATTCAAATAATGATATATATATATATAATTTTCATAAATAAAATATACACTAGAAAATGTAAATGAATCATAAATAAATAAATAGAGAGAAAGAGAGAGAGAGGAACCCTCACATTCCCAACTTATAAAAACACAATGCAATGAATTTAACTCGTTCTCTTTAACTCAGTTTCTTTCTCTTCAAACAAAAAATCAATTTTTGAACTATCAAATCACATATTTCATATTTTTTTCAATGTATGAAATTATATTATATTATATTATATTATATTATATATATATATATATATATATATATATATATATATATATATATATATATATACAGGGATAAAATATGTGATTTGATAGTAAAGCCCCACTATTCTTTTATGCCAGCTGACTTTATATTTCTGAAGTACTATTTTTAGTACGAAATATCTTTCAATGTTAAAATGTTGGATTAAAAATTCAGGAACCTCTCATTTTCCACACCCAAGATTAGAGCCATCGGTTGCATACTTGCACTTTAAAAAAAAATTGCTTTAGTGTGCGGTGTACATTATAAAAATACGTTATGCAGATTGGTTTTTATGGTTGCTTGTATGTTAGAAAATATGGATAAAAATTGCAATTTGTATCTTGAACCGTTGCTTTATTACTTTTAATTCTTTTTTTCAGTCATTATGGATGAATAAACTGAAAAGTATTTCATTAACTTCATGTTTAGTGTTAGAAACATAATCCTTAAATATCGTCAAATGATTTTAAAATATAGTGATGCATGTTACTGTATTAAATTTCAGGTTATCAAAATATTTCCTTTTATGTGTGATATATATTTTATATATAACATTCATGTTATCAAATTTTGCTGTCGAAAAAAAAAAAGATATGATATTGTATAGATTTAATATTGTATTTTAAATTATACAAAGCGTATCAAAAAATTTAAATTCAATTTAAAAATTTACAGTTTATATTATATTATCATATTCAACTTACAATATTCTCAGATTGAAGTTAACATATTTAAAAAATAGCAAAACTATAGGACAATTTTATTCACTTGTTCTTCTATATTTCAACAAATTAATTTAATAAATTATTTAGTCCTTCAAGTGAGATTAAATTTCAGAGTGATCCATAAGCACGCCAGCTACTTTTGGAGTTACAAGCATACAACCAATTTAGCGTAGACCGCCATCCTAATGTTAATAGGCATTCGTTAAAAGTAAATATTGAAAAAAGAAAAAAAGAGGAAGAATGTTAGCCAATTTTCTTCATGGGCCACCCCTCGTTTCTTCATTGCACTGCTGTCCCTTAGCTTTGATTCGCTCAGACTGCGTTTGCACTTGCCCCGGATTATTTCATTAGTCATACAATTTTCATATCAATACAAAAAAATGAAATAATTGAAAAATACACATGTTAATCGTAACCATTCTGACACCATAACAAGAAATCTAAATGATCAAACTAGAGATAATATATTCCTTTTAAAAAATTAAAATATTTTCCTTTTAACACAATTAAATATATATATATATTTATGATATTTTCCTAAAATAATTTTATCACCAAAAATGAGAAAATAACATATTCGTTGTTATCCAGATTTATTTTTTCGGCGCGCGATTAGATAATTATATTTTTAGGGTTGCGTTAATAAAGAGACAAGTAACCATATTTGGCGAGAAATGACATAAATAAACATATTAACACATTAAACCTAAAATTCTTGTATAATAAAACTTAAAAAAAACCTGATTCTCATTTTAAAACACATATGATTTGAAGATCAAATAAATATTTTTCTCTCTAGAATTGATCATTCATTTTTCACTTAAATTGAATGCTTAATATAATTTACAACATATGAGTAATATAAAAATCATAATGAAATATAAAAATAAAAAAAAAATTCACTGTGTTACACATTTTATATATATGCCGTCAAAATTTGCAAGCTATATTAAATATATATATATATATATATATATATATATATATATATATATATATATATATATATATATATATATATATATATATATATATATATATATATATATTGAGATACTACATTCTAAGAAACTTGATTATAAGGAAGAAAATCAAAAGATATGCTACATATATATTATTAAATTCTCATGCCTAGTCTTTTTACAAAATGATTATAAACCCTTACACATTTAGAAGGATAAGTTACTGGAACCGGGTTGAAGAGAATAAATCAAATGATAAGAGCTACTTATTTACTGTATTTTCTTACAAAGAAAGGAAAAGAAATAGTTCATTCAACCAGGTACACATAAATACTGAAACAGGAGACGATGTGAAGATGAACATGAGGCTAATACGAAAATATATTAAATTATATAAATAAAATGGAACTCTTTCCATTCATAGTTTTCTTCTCTCAGTTGCGTAACATCCGACGTAGATCATTCTACATATTTCTGAAAATGAAATTAAGGAAAAATTTAAAAATAGAAAATAATTTTAATGAAACACTAAAATAAGTATAATGAAATGCAGATATTAAACACAAATTTCTTCCAATCGTTTTTGAATTTAAAAGTATTTACTCATCTCGAAATAAAAAAAAAATTGTTCTGATATACTCGTTATTTTATGCAGGGTACTTAAAAAATATTTACTTCTTATTTGAGTTTAATGTGAAAATTAGAATTTCTGTTATACTGAATAAAATAAATTTGCAAATACAAAAATATCAAATGTTCATTACTTATTTTCACCCGAATATTTTTGGATTTAGGAAATAAATTTTGAGAACGGATTTTCTCATTCTGTCCTAATCATAACAAGTATTTTTAACTAAACAAATAACCGATATTGTATCCATTTACTTCATTACAGAAACAAAATTCAATAAATTATTTTCATATGAACTAGGAAACGATAAATATTACCATATAAATACAGAATAAATTTATAAAAAATCAAATAAATGGCAACACTTTTCGTAATGAAGTAAAGGTGAATGTTGGCGAAGTATGAAATCTTTATATAAAAAATTCTTTTGCATTTAAGAAATATTTTTCAATAACTCTTTGGGAATAAACGTATCCCGTATTATAATTTTTATAAATATATATACTTGGAGGATAATTTTCGTAAATTGACAGAGTATTCAGTGATGTTGGTATATTTTAAATTTCTTATTATGAAATTACTTCACTTCATTCTTTATAAATTTCTCATTAATTATAAATTCATTTTGAGAATTAAAGGTAGTATAAAAATTGCAATGCAATAAAAAATTGAGTTGTAAATAAATAAGAAAAATGGGGGATATGTATACAAAATTAAATTTATGCACAGAAAAATGATAGAACAAATTTTAATACGTATAAGTTTTCTTTTTTTAAATTGTTTTTAGAAAATAAAAACTTAATCTTGAGAAATTCATTCAAATTTGAATGGACAATAAAATTTTTATGCTGTAAAATTTCAGATAATTTTGAATATTTGAGTACGTAAAAAGACCATTAAAATTTAATGTTTTAGAAATTCTGTTTACAGCACTTTTGGGTGTTAAGACAAAAAAAGTTATAGGACGTATTAATCTACAGCGAAACAAGATATATAGCGGCTTAGATACAAAGTAAAACAAAGTGTTATTCTATGTGACATAATACTAGCAAAGAGCAGCAAGAGAAAAAAATCCTCCCCCCCTTTTTTTCCCCCTTTTTTCAAAGTGACATTGCTTTCAGTTTCTACTTTTAAGAACCTGTTTGCTGTACGACCTTCACAAAACGAAACAATGTACATCCCTAAATTTCTTAGGTTTCTTTCATGCCCCACACCACTGCTTTCAGTTAAAAAAGTCAAGTGAAATTGAAGCCTTGGTTTTTATTCACGTATTTATTTCTGCCCTTTTTTTTCTCACAGTATTACTGCGCAATATTTACACAGTAGTTACTACGATGCCACTTTAAAAAAGAAGTTATTAAATCATCTTTGTTTTCATTTGTTGTTAAGCAAAAGAAAAAAAAAGTATAAGTATTATTTTTGACAAAATATATTTTTGAAACAATTTCGATTTAGAATTACTCTTTTTCGAAACAAATTTGAAGTAGATTAATTATAAATTAAGATATTTTGAATTTTTCAGCACCCTTTTGTTTTCAAGCGATTTCACTCCTTAAAAATATTTTCAAACGATAAGGATAAAAATATACAACTACTATACTACTATACAACACTGTATATTTACCATTTTGGAATATAATTTCATACCCAACGATTTTGTTTTGGATAAAATATTTTTTCGCCAGCGATAAGGTTAATGGATTAAATGGGGAAAAAAACGACATAATTTAAAATTAAAATTTAAAAAAGTTTATTTTTGCTTGATTATTTAAATAATTTCATATTATCAAATGATTTTTCGTATCAAAAAAAAAAAAAAAAAAAAAAAAAATTTTGCAAACGATAACTGTAAATTAAGGTGTAATAATGTCGTTACAGATTATCACAATATTGAAAAATAAATTTAGACTTGTTCAGTATCATTTCTATTGACGAACGTTTCAAATTAGCAAACGATTACTTATTGGCAAATTATTTTCATTACTGAAGAAACACATTCCTATTATTAGCAAAATTATTTTCAAAAGAGAAAACATTAAAAATATTTTTTTTTCACCTTTTGAAAGAATTGTGGCGTACAAATGTGTGAGATGATGATTCATGTGGAGGAGCGTCGTTTTGCCTTTGAGGCGGCCTTCGACGTCACCGTCTGATTAGTGGAGAGCTTCCGCTTCCGCATGTAATCTGAAATGAGAAAAAAACTCATTACTCACGATCTAACAAGTCATTTGTAATTAATTGAGAACAACGAATGTTCTCCGCATCAATGGCTCCCGAAACATACGTGCCAGAAATAATGCTCTATTCAGAAAAATAACATGCAAGAATTTAAATAAAATATTTTTCGATGCACATTTTCTTTCGAAAATATAAAGGAATACATATAAAACAGTGTTTATTATCTATTTATTTTTTTGGAATAAAATAATCAAGGGAGTTTGAAATAACTAGAAAAAATTTAAATCAGACATTTGACATCAAGTATCGAACAGGCCAGTCAAAGGCTGTTATTAAAAAATAACGACATAATTTAAAATTAAACTTTAAAATTTGAAACGACTTATTTTGACTTGATTACTTAAATAAAGAATAATTTTATAATAGCAAATGATTTTTTTAATCGAAAACCACTTTTGCAGGCGATAACTGTAAATAAGGGTTTTAATGGTGTAATGACAATGTTGAAAGTCGTTAAAAGGCATTTAAACAGCACATTGATAGTCGGAAGTATTCATGGATTGCACAAGGGAGAAAACCAGTAAAATTCCTAAGTATCCAACCGGAAAATTGCCATTTCGAATAGCTTGGTCCTTCCGTGAGGACATATATCACACCAAAACTGCAGGAATTTATAATATTAGATATACTATTTAAATAAAAATCAAGGAGATACACATAGTCACTACGGTTTACAATGATTTCTTTTATCGTTCATTTAAATAATTGCTTTATTTTAATAAAAAATGAAGTTTACTTGTAGCTATTATAAACATCGTTAAAAACATGTTAAAATAAAAATCCTTATTCACAGAAAGCTGACATAATGTTGAGGATGCAACTAACAACTTGGTAAATGAGAAGCGGCAATGTAAGCCTCTTCTCTTGTATTACTTTAATGATTACAGAATTTAAATTAATTCTGTAATTAATGAGTATTACAGGAGAAGTGATATGGATTAGCATTTGCTTATGCTTAACATAGAAACGGTTGTATAATTAGAACAGAATATCATTTTTCATTCAAAGATATATTTATTTTAAGACCCTTTTCTCATAAAAGCTATACGAAAACTCACACTGTCTTTCACGGTTCGCAGTTTTCAGTAAAAAACGAGTATCTGACTTTCGGAGAATAACTGACTGTGATCCAAGAAAATAACATGATATTTACTTTATTAACGATATTTACAGTTAACATAGCTTGTTCATATTGCTGCTTAGTAAGCATGAAATAACGTCTCTCATTTAAAGCAAACAGACAGCTAAAAACAAAGAGATGTGGAATGTTTTCTACTAAACTAAAAATAGAAACAAAGAGTTTCGCAACTAGAAACCCAAAATGATAATGAGAAGTAAACCCAGAATAATAACGTATGAGGTCCTTAAATATTTCAGTTAGAATTGCCTTTACTCACGTTCTAATAGATTTCAATCGGCGGCGCACTGGGAAACTCGAAAACGCGTTCGCTGTAATGAGCAAAAACAGCAGTTTTTTGAAAATCGAAAAAAAAAATCATTAGTAAATATCATTATTATATTGAAAATTTATTCATTGGGAATGTCGAAAGAAGGTGGGATCGAAAAAAATGGTGGGATTCGTTCTTCTCTGCATGCATCAAATTTTTAAAAGGAATTAACTGCGTCATAGTTAAAATGAGTTCAAATCAGCATTAATTACAGTTAAAATTAAACGCAACTGCTGTTATTAAAATTTTTAAATGAAATGGTTTGTGTGCTTTAATTTCTCTCTCTCTCTCGTCACGAGAACAATATTTTGAAATACATTTCATTTCATTCCAAGCTGAAGAGTTCTCAGTTCAATACCAGGCAAAACTTCGGTAGACACACAATAAAAGGATTTCATTTTAACAGATGACTATAAGACATAATAAAAGTTTCAACATAATGGATAATTTGTGTGGAAATTATCGCTTCTATAAAGGCGTCTTGCTTATCGATAAAGAAGTTGACTTTATTTCAATTGTGCTTCAGCATTAGATTTCTGGAAGCCTTTTCTAATGACAGCGGTCACTAAGCATCTACGTAATATTGAATCTCGGTTAAACGGCGAGGTCGACACCCAAGTTAGTTTTACAACATTTTTTTATATTAAAAAATGAAATCATTTGAAAAACTGTTTTTTGTGTGAAACAATTACATAATCACAGCGCTAACGTTGTCGCGAGATGTGACGTAAAAGCAAAAATGTCAAAAGACAAAAAATAATAATAAATAAATAAAATAAAAAGATAAAATAAATAAAAAATATAAAGTGAAAGTCCTGAAAAAAAAAATCGCATTTTGCAAAGAAATTTTTTCTTCCAAGTCGTTACTCTGTTCTCGAAAGGAGAGAATCATCTTTAATTCATCGGTCAAGCCCCAGTTAATGACTTCACATATACTCCCCGTTCTACCCCCCCCCTGCTTACATAAGCCTCATTAGCGAGTTGCTACAGGCACGTTAGCTCGCGTAACGCTCGGCCGACCATGCCGACCGAACGCACTTTCTCTCAAGTTCAAGATCACTCAGGGAGCCATTTCTGGTCACCTTAGTTCTGCAGCAGCTCTTTGTTAGAGAGGGGAGGTTGTTGAATTACGATTTTTTACTTTTTATTCGCTTTGCTGCTTGAATCGAAATAATATCTAAATAGGTCATGCGCTTATAGTTTCAGAAAAGGATAGCAGTAAACATGATTTTGACAAAATGTCAGCTGAAATTTGAGAATTTATTACCGAGCACAAAATATGTAAACAGAAGTTAATAAGGTACAAACTAGACATTACCATGGATTTATGGTTCTACAGTCATTTCGGGCACAAGGGAGATGATTCGATTTTTATTTATGGAGTAAAATAAAAGCCGGACACTGAAAAACAGTCATATCCAAATAAATGATTGCTTTGATTTTTCAATCTCAACGGTTATTTTTTTTGCAAAGAAGGACTAAAAATTAAAGTGAATTCCAAACCATTACAAACATTCCTGCTCAAGGTGGTGTTCGAATCCACAAATTGTTGAACTGTAGCCTAGGTTGGTTTTCTGGCGCAAGGTCCAAAAAGAACATGCAGCGTCAAAATTTAAATTTTAAGAAATTAAAATTATTAAATAAATAAATAAAAGTTATATATATAAACAACTCAATGTCAATAGAAATACAAATACGATAGTTCAAATGTCAATAGAAACACAAACCTTATGAAACTCGGCAGGAAAATATATGCATTCAACGAGTCACATTTCAAAAGATTAATAAATAAATCATTTTCCCCAATTACGTGCACACTAAAGAGAAATTACTGCTCCAGAAAAACAAATTTTTTTTTTTTAAATATTTTTTTATAATAAGATCCCATTACTATTACCAAAGAACAAGCGAAGCAATCCTAAGCTAGCCTCTTTTCCTAATCGCTCGCTGTAAGCTAGACGAGGAGCAGCATCACAGTTATCTTATCACGGAATTTTCTTCTTTGCCCAATTGGAGTTTAAAGCACTTAATTAGTCCAATAAATGAATTTCTTAACATTTTTAATTAGAAAATATTTATAAGAATTATTCAGTTGGTGTGCTGCATTTCATAATATTCAAAATATTTTTATAGATATTTAGTACTCGATTCTACCAAACAAGGACTTATCAGTGATGTTGGATTGCCTACAAGGCAAAAATCTCGAAAAAAATTTGACTGCATTCACAAAAATAAAATGTATAGAAATAAAATGAGAATTTCTAGGGGAAAAAAAAAAAAAAACCTACAATATTTTATACTATAGAGGATTTTTAAGGCCGTTTATAAGTTTTCCTTATACAAATATCATGTGGATCAAAATTTTAATCTTATTTTGTCGAGTTCTTAAAATATTTAATCCTTCTTAAAAAGAGCTTAATTAAAATCAAGTAAATACAATTATAATTTTTGATCCAAATCGAAAAAAATATATACCAACAAGATGAAATAGAAAAGGACTGAGTTAACTGAGTGAAAAATGTTTTCGTGATCGGAAAGTAACGATACTATTATGAACAATGAACGTTTACGTTTATACCAGCAAGGTCCCCCGTGCCTAACCCAAGAAGGGTTCTAACAGTTTGGGTAGGAGTTGCTGGAAAGAAGAAACAATTGGAGGATAGGGTTGGAAAAATGGGGAAGACAGTTACGTATGTTGCGCAATTTAGAAAACAAGATTATTGAGTACAAGTAGATAAAAACATAATATACATTGGGATAAAAGTAACATAGAAGGCGATGAGAATTCAGGTTAATGAAGTCTCGATTAAATAAGAGCAATTTTTAATAATAATAAGATTAAATAAGAGCAGTAGATGTACTGTGGGCAAATGGTCTGTGAATGGGAAAATACGCTATGAGAGTATGTACAAGTGATACAGTCCTAGTAGTCATGAGAAGAGTACGAATGAGGTTGAGCACTGGCGAGATACGTGTTGAGGAAGAGTGGCTCCTAATACTCAGTATCCGAGTCAAATAGGTCCCCTTTGAATGAACAACAATTTTCTTTGAATGAACAACGAACGTGGGCCGTAGTAGCCTAGTAGTTAGGGCATTGGCTTTCTGTCCGGAAGGTTCGATTCCCAATACCACCAAAGACCCACTGAGTACACGCGATATACGTGCTCGTTAAATCTGTGGACTCAATAGTCCTGTAGTGGGTCGTTGAGCAGTTACCCTGGGTGTAATGATCTGGAAAAATTTTTCTCCCTTTTCAGATCAATGTCAAAAATGAAGCGAGTGGATCCTGGTGGTGCCATCTATCGGAGGATTTGAAGAGCAGAGTCGTACTTTCACCTTTATGGTGTTGTCATTAAAAACGAAAGACGCACCCTACTGACTTAAATTCGCTTAACTAGGTATAGCGAGCTCGGCTTGTCCAAGTTTTATAAGTAACAACAACATAACGACGAACTTAACGTGTTCACAGTGTAACGGAAAATAACGAGTAACGTGTCGAAAAAAATGAACGATAGTGGATCTCTCAAAAGATTGTCATGCCAAAAACAACTATAGTCATCTTTAATTATTTTAATTTTTTTACGATATGATATCATTCCACAAGCGAATAAATTTGGGAAGGCAGGTGTCAGCTCAGGTGTGTATCTTGCGAGACTAAAATTATAAGGCGGTTAACAATATTTATTGGATTCGGTCAGCAAAGCAAACATCATGAAACAAACGAAATAGAAATATTGAATCACACAATAAATTATGCAGTAGTTCACATCTGGAAGGAAGCCAGTTCGATTCCTAATACAAACATACTATTTTAAAAGGACAATGTAAATGAAAATAATGAAAGTTTGCATTTTTTCAAAATTTCCATTTCTTAGCTAGGGAGAGAATTTCACCAGCTCAGGCGTTGACTTTGTCGCTCGAGAATAGTTTGATAAAAGCTAAAAACTGTTATGTATATACATATTATACACGCACTTGATTATATATATATATATATATACATATACATATATATATATATACATATATATATGCACATATATAAGCACATACACGCACAATACACGGCTAATGGTTTCCCATTTATAATGAACTTGTCATTCATTGTCTTTTTGCGTGGCAGTGCGCCTCATTCCGAAACGAGTCACGTCTACTACTAATGTTTTTCTCATCATATGTAAATGAAAGTAAAAAGACGGAGCAGCGTGAATTCGGCTTTCTTTTTTTACTCCCAGAAGACAGCTCCACTCCTTGGAACAACTCCCTGGGGTGGAGATGCCCGCGGCCCTCCTTCCCTCGGAATCCGCACTGGGTTATTGCCCCAGTATCTCCGGCAGGCTCGCTTGCATGCGCATTCGAATTGCGCAATTCCTGTCGATCTCACGTGAAGCGCATCAGAGGCAATTCACTCCCTTACCGTGGGATACTGGCTCTGCCTCATTAGGGAGGACCACGGGCACATGCCTCCGACCGTCCCAGAAGCCCATGTTTTTTTATCATGCACAAGATTCACGACACGTAACTGATTTTCACCTCATAATCGTTACAGTACTGAGCTTGAGTTTAAAGGCGTGGGGGTGTAGGGAAACACAAACATTTCGCACGTTAATTTTAAGATTGTGGAAAAAGTAATTGAATTGCTTTTTGTGCAAAGGAATTCCAATTGTTGTTAGACAATTTCCTGGCAAGAAAATCACAAGAAGTGACAAGAATCACTGAAATAAAAATTGCGTTTATTTAAAATTAATGAGGTAGTTGGTTTTGAGAACTTCTAAGAAATACTGACTATCGCAAATCTATGGATGCACAGGGGTACATAAATTCATTTTTAGAGAAGAAGAAGGCCATTTATACGACACAAATTACTGGTACACCATTGAGAATAGACATTAAATTATAATCTTATTTTTCAGAATAGGAGGTTTCGGGTTCGACTTCAATGACGGAACATCGGTGAAAAATTTCAACATACTACATGCGAACCTATCGAGATAGATGCTCGGGAGATTTCAATTTTCTCCCCCTCGCGAAGCATACATAATGACCTTGAGGAAGACTAATATATTATGTATGACCAAATGCCTTACCTGCAACTTTTAAATATAAGTTCACTTAGTATGTGGTTTCGTGGTGTTGTGCAAGAAAGTTGTGTGTGACCTTATGGGAGAAACGGAGTATTGGGGGACGGAAGACTCCAGGCTCGACTCTAGCCACCGCTGAACTATGGAAGGTGCAGCATGTACAGCTGTAATTTTTAATGTCAACACATTCTCAACTCTCAATTTTAATAATCTGTTTTTGCACATGTTTGAAAGCTAATTAGAACAGGCAAATTAGAATGGATTCACCAAGAACATTCATCTTAAGGTAGGGTTCGATTTCACAAACCATTATCGAAGGATTGAGCGTTGACCATTCTGTTATAAGTCTGTAAAGTGAGAGCTTAAAAGTTTACCAGATTTTTGTTGTTACTTATGACTATTGGACAAGCCAAGCTCGCTAGCCGACGGGTATGCGAAATTAAGGCAAAAGGATGGGTCTTTTGTTAAACCAGAGCTCCACAAAGGTGACACTACGACTTTGCTCAAAGACTCCTCCAATAGATGGCACCACAATAGGATACACTCCTTTAACTCTGACATTGATCTGGGGGTGGGAATGTGGTGTAATAATGTGGAGAAATTTTCTCCACATTATTACACCCAGGATTACTGTTTAATGACCGACCACAGGATTTCCAAATCCACAGATTTAAAGAACGAGCACGTATATCGCATGTACTCGGTGGGTCTTTGACGACATTAGGAATCGAACTCATCCCTACAGATGCCCTAACCTCTAGTTTACCACGACCACCAGATTTCTTTTCTCGGGACATATAAATACAGTCTTTTCTTAAAAGACAAAATAGTATGGACATAATAATAAAAGCAACTTTCAGTAATTACAAATTATGGAGAGTTACGGACAATTCCAATAATAAATGAAATAATATTAGGAAACCTTTGACACATAACACTTTTTACTTTTTATTACAAACAATTTTGTGAAAAATGTTCGAAGAAAGGATAATGTGTGATTTCAATGATATAATTATAATCCTATAATTATTTTAAAGTTGTAATTTCCTAAATATTTAAATATAATACAGTGTTAATTGGGGAAGTGTGTTTAATCGATATTTAATATTAGAACATTTTCATATCTCAGTTATATGTGAATATTTATGACAGACAACTCTGGAGAAGACTTCGCTGCCTCAATTCTTTTGATTGTATCCTAATATTGATAAAAAAAAGTAATATAAAAGCACAAATTAATGCCTGGCCAGATGTAGCTGGTCGAAGTTGCTGAATGTGATTTTGCAACACAACTAACGTTATCGGAAGGTAGTGAATTCGAATCCTGACTCAAGCAAAGAGCCATCGTATCTACTAGAGATGGCTGGAGTAGGTCGTGATTGCAATATTCTCCGAGTGAAAAATGACCTCTGAGGTAGTAAAGTCAAGAACTTGGTTTTCTAGCTGGATCCCTGCTTCAAATGACGAAGGCTTGCAGCAGTAGAACTAAAACTCTGAGCTATATATTATAGGGAAGTATGTCAGTGATCACACAGTAAATTATATGACGAATTCGACACCCGAGTAGAAACAGTTACTTTCTATAACACCTTATCGGTGATAGAATATAGTGGATACTCAAAAATTTTAACGAGGAAGCCTTCTCATTATGATGGTCATAATCGCAGGCTTAAGTACCGATTCAGCTGCATTTCAAATATGAGAGAATATTGGTTCGTCGCTCAACTGTCATTTTTTGCACACGAGGGCAGTTTAGACCAGGATATAAAGTGCAAACATTAAAATCCCAGGTAGGATTCGAACCTATGAATTGTTGAACTAAAGGCAAAAGCGCTAACCAACAGGCTACCAGTCTGGTCCAAAATATGAGAGAGAGAAAGCAATACATATAAACCACATTTTTCATTTATTTTTTATCCTTGAAGATCTTGCAACACAGCAAAAATTTCAGTTAATGCCTTCTACTACGCGCAATAAAAAGAAAATCAAGGTTGAGAACAATTTTAAATGTGTCCACATTTTTATAATGAAAGAAAATCTTAACACTGCGACTGAATTCCTTTAGATTGCAGCTTCACATAATTTGAGCACAAGATCATTTTATTTATTGCTTTGTTACCAACGAAAAATATACAGCAAGTAAAAAAATAAGAAAGAATGCGTATTTATAATACTTTGTAATAAATTACTCTCCTTGAAAGGTCGAATCTACGGAAGGTTAATTTTCGACCTTCACAGCATTAATATGTAGTTCACTGCAATAGATTAATTCCGTTAAATGAGGTTTTTTCATATTCACGTAAAAATCATAACTCACTAGAAGTTAAAACAGATCACTTTTCGGTTTATAAAACATTTTATATTAAGAGCAGCTCAAACGGCTAGTAAGTGCAGTATTATAAGCAATTTTTTTCACTCGTAACAAATAAATAATGACTTCATCTTTTTATGGCGTATGAATCATTTCTTATTTAGTCCTCTTCGCTACAATATTTCACATACTTTGTTAAAGTGAATAATCTTACAAAATTTTTTGTTTAACTATGTTCCTTCCAATATTCCTAATTCTGATGGTTAAAAAATCTAAGTGCAACCCAATACCTTTCAACAATCTTATTATCAAGTGACGAAGCCAACGCATGAGTTGTCACACTCCTCTCTAGACTTCCACACCAACAAAAGGACATTATGCTCTACAGAAGTTTAAGTTGCGATTAATCTTTTTAGCGCGAAGTCTTACTCTTCACTGATTTGTCACTTTATTTTTGATTTTTAGACATGTTAAAAAATTCAATACAATCATAGAGTATGCAGAAGTTTGATAGGTCTTGGTTTGGTTTTTGGTTTGTTGGTCGCTCACCGGTCTTTTTATTCACACGAGAGCTAATTAGACCGGGACCTACTGTTAAAGAGGATTACGAACCACTACAAACATTCATGCCCAAGGTGGGATTCGAATCCAAAAACTGTTGAACCGAAGGCAAGAACGCTAACCATTCGGCTGCCAGCTCGGCGTTTGATTGGTCGCTCAACGAACAATTTTTGTACACGAGTGATAATTAGACCGGGATGCACATTTTAAAATGGATTCCAAACCATTTCTTTCAAACATTCAACCTCAGGGTGGAATTCGAATGCACGAACTGTCGAACCAAAGGCCAGAGCGAAGTTCCGTAATCATACAACAAAAAATAAAAATAAATGTTAAACCGTATAAATTTTTTTTTACTTGTAAATGAGAAATATATCGCCACATTTATAAAATACAATTTTACATTCCTCCTCCAATCTCGAACAGACGAAGACACAAAGGAGCAAACTCATAAATAAGCGTTTGCATTTTTTTACAGCGCACGATACGTAATTGAAAGTGAGGGGAGGGGTGGGGAATGCGATTAACTAAGTTTTGCATGCTTCACTTCAGAAAAATATTAAAAACCCACCGCTGTAACCGCGAGGAGTTCCGCGAAACAGCAAGCGAGCCTTTTTTCAACCCTCTCGATTTCAAAGATATTCGTCATCTCAACACGTCATGGTGCGATGACCTCTCCTCGTTGACATTCCTGCTGCTGATATTTAGCTGCTGCTCTCAACCCCTTTTTTCCACACAAACAACTTTATAAAAACCGGTTCTCTCATTTTTATATTCATTTCATTCACACTTTCTTTTTCTTATTTCAAACCTTTCTTCTAAGGAAATAAAAATAACCGAAACGGGCCAGAGTCAACGAGATCGGGGATGTAATAAATCATTTTCTATTTTTGAACGGTGGTATAAGCACTTTTTTTCGCATTGCAAATGAAGCGGAATCGTTTCGTTGTTTGTGATCAAGGTATTTCTTATAAAAAAGAAATACTTTGATTACAAACAGCGAAATAATTTGGCTTAAATAGCATTGTGGGAAAAAAAAAAAACAAACAAACTAAGTGTGGGATAATTTTATAGTTTCTTTAGTTCCTTACAATTATACAGTTTAAAATATATGACTAAATATAACGTTCTAGTTATGTTTCGCTCTTTTTTTTTGTGAAGTTAGAGTTCGAAATAAAACGGCAACTTCAAGCTATAAATGGCGAAAGGACGATTAAGATATTTTTATAGTACACGCAACAACGAGACAGTTAAGATTGAATTTATACTTAAAACAAGTGAAAATACCCAACCGATTAAATATATCATCATAAAATTATATTTTTCAAAAGATTAAATTCATAATACTTTAAAATAATCAAACCATTGCTTTCAACTATAGGTCTGCGACAGCCTAGTGTGGGCGGGCATGGTTATCCTATTCAGAATGCAGCGAGTTCGATACCAAACCCATTCGGCTGCCAGCTCGGCGGCCACAGTGTAGAGAAAGGTGTTCACATGCCCAAAAATAATGAGTTCGATGCCTGAAAACTAACCAATTGAAAAAAAAAAAAGTGATTCCATCCATTTCAACAATCATTTCTGAGTGAATTCTAATGAATATAATTTTTACAGTCATTACTATAGTAATATAAGTTTTAAAAAAGTTATATATAGTTTAAAAATTTTAAGAGCTGTAAGTTTTGTCATAACAATCAAGTCGTTGTTTCTTTCGCTCTAGTTGAGATCATGATTACCCACTTTATTGCAATTCTAATTGGTTTATAATATCCATGACGTTAGATAACGTTCCATCTACGTCACACATAATTAATTATGACAAGATATTGAGACGGCGTCATAAACTCGACTTGTCCACGAATTCGCTGCCTGCCTTTTCAAATCGCTTTCTGCGAGCGGCAGCGAACACCCCAGTGTGGACGGCGATGAGAAAAGATTCATTCATTATTATTATTTTTTTTTTTTTATCAGAAATAAAGAAGTATTTTTTTAATCATAAATTATTCCGTTTGTAAAAGTGTTCAAAATCATGAAAATTACCTATTTTTTTTAAATGATTAGTTTTAAAACTTTCAAATCTATAGGGATATTACTTCTAAAATTGAACACGTTGAAAATAGAACAGAAGAAAAAGCAAAATGAAAAATCCATTTTATGGTTAGTTTAAATCGGCAAGGAAGATTTTTATTTTTTATTTTAATAAACTTTTTTAAATTATTAAACGGAAATAATTTCTAGTTTCAAATTCATATGATGAATTTTACATAGAAAATTTCTTAGAAAAGTTGGTTTCATATTCAATGTGTTTTACTCCTCTCTATGCTACTGGTTGAAAAATAAGAAAGAGTAAAAAATGTCCTCCGGCCTTTCTTTCTTTTCCAACCCTTTAAGGCCTACATGCACGCAGCTGAATCGGCCTCCACCTTTTTCAAAAGGTGTGTAAAAAAATTCTCCAAGTCAAACACATCCTATAATTACCCCCAACAGAAATTTTCCAACACTGATCATTACTCAGTTTTGTTTCCTTTTTTTTGTTATATTATGTATCTTATTCCGGATACTTCAGATCACATTTTAGAAAAAATAATGAAATAAAAAATAACTAAATAATAAAAAAAAGAAAAAGAAAATATACAAACGCTATTAACTGCAAACCGGTCTCTAGAGCATGGGGTCAAGGAAAGAGGGGCATCACTGCTTATAAAATAGGTGAACAACCCCCTCACGGTTTATTCCTTTTCCATCCTGTCCCCGAGAGAAGGTTGGGGAGTTTCTTTTGCGTCATCAACCCCTTCTTAAAAGATATTGCTTTCGCGACCCTCCCTCCTCCTAATTTACTTTCATAAATTGATGAAGGGTTGAGACAAAGGAGGTATTTAAGATACTCCGGGCGTTTTTGGAGGGTGGAGTAGTGAGAAAGGGAAGGGGGTTGTATTTAGGTTCAGAGAGTGGAAAACTTGTTTTCCATTGGTGGATCTGAAGTGGATGCTTGACCGGTCACAGTGAAGTCGGCGTTAAAAATACAAGAAAAAAAAAAGACGATGAATCGTCCAGTGAAAGTAAAAGTGAAGTGCGTTGTTTACGAAGTGGAACTAATTGACGTGATATTATTGTTGTTACTTACTGGCTCGATTTTTTATCAGCTCCTCTTCTATTGTGGGATGACATACAAAAGCGAGTATTTTAAGTTCTCTATAAAAGGGGACAAATTGATTTTAAATATTTTATAAACTTTTTCTCTTTCTTTCCTTTTTAATTTTAAATTACCAAAGTCTTACGTATCAATAAATGGAATCTATATTATTTGAAGCATACCTCAATAAATACACTTATAGCAGGAAATAATCCTATGATGATTATAATATTAAATATTTCACACAATAAAATATCGAAAATTTCAAATTATTAAATTTACTTTAAGTATATAAAAACTAATACACGTGTTTCTACCTTTATTATTATTATACCTAGTTATTTTATTTTTTTTTTTTACCTTTTTTTTACCTATTTTTTTACTACCTAGTTATTTATTTTGCATTGACTGATCTAATTCTTTCACAATATGACTCGTGATCTAAAATAGCGGAATGAATAAAAGAATATAAGATCATTTTTTTCTCCACCGTCAAATGACCTTTTTTATTTTGAAGGAGCATTTCTCTTGAGATTTATTCAAATTAATTATGTTGGAAGTCAATTATACTTTCCGAAGAAGCATGATTTTTCTTTAATAATTATATGCGCTTTTTATAATTTTTTTTTGTTTTTTTTTGTTTTTGCGACGACATATTTCTATTTAAGGTCAATGCTGCTGCATTCTCACACAAACATCCATTAATTTTAGAATTTATAAAAATTATACCATAAAATAAAATAAATATGAAAATACATTTTCTAATTCATGAAAAAAGACGATTTTTTTTACCTCACTTGAAATTGCCATTGAAAAGTAACTTTAATGATAAATGAAAGTATGTAAGCATTCATACTTTTTTTATTTTTACCGTATATTTTTTTAAATGCTATTTTTTCTATTATTAAAAACATTATTTCTACCCAGTGCAGTAAAAGCATTTTCGGTTTCTCCGATATACCGCCGATCATAAATGCAGAAGATAAAAGAGTTTGTTGATTTCAATAATAAAGAGCTTTGTAATAATAGGGGATTTTCAACTTTTTCATATCACTTTTCATTTGCTTTTAGTTAATCTATACGCGGGACCTCATTTATTGCGATGCAATGCAGAGTAAATGCGTTTAAAAATTAATTATTTTTTAAATTATAGTTTTATTTCGGGAGCTGAGTACGTATTTTTGCTAGCACAGTATATGTTACTTTTTTACTCCATTGCTGATATTAAATGGTTTTGATCAGTTAGAATTCAATAACTGCACAGGCTTTCAGTGCAACAGTTCGTGGATTCGATTCCAACATGAACAATGCATGTTCGTAGAGCTTCGAAATCCAGTTGAAGCAATACTTGAACGAGTGCTAATACCCGTGAAGCTTAGGGGCAAAACGTAAAAAAATAAAGGAAAAAGTGTCTTCTTTAAGTTAAGGGATTTATAGACGTTAGCAATATTTAATTTTTATAAAACTTGTGTGAGATTAAATTTATTATTTCAAATAAAACAAGTAAATAAAGATAACAATTCCATTCAAACTCAAGCACAGAGCTAAAATGTTTGCAGACATATGAAATTACAATACCTAAAAATATATCGAGAGAGAGTTTTTTTCTTCCTCTAATTGGTTCAAAGAAAATAAAAATATAAAGAAATGGAGCATTTTTTTAATTGTATGAACGTATCGCTTATAAGCTTCAAACTGGAAATCCGGCCTTTATCGAATGGCCTAAATTCTGTGCAGCATTCAAAACAGCGTGAGATCAGGAAATAACACAAAAAAGTAAAGGGTTATTAGAACAAAGAGCAATCGGTAAACAAATCCTTTGACGCTCTTTATTTAATGTCGGAATCTATTAACACATTTTTTTTTATTAGGGGGATGATATATTTTTACATTTTTTTTCCTCTTTTTATATTCCATTAAAAATTCTGCGTGATTTACTTCTGCGGACATATTTTTTAAACGTAAGATTATTTCCAATATTATATTCATAATGTAGCCTCCAACAGAAAAAAATATTACAGATTTAATTAACTAGGATGAAAAAATGCATTTAATTTATAAATAAAATTTAAGTGCATAGAAAAATTATATATATTAGAATAAAATCTGAGTAATCAGCTATTAACTTAACCTTATATATACAAATGACCTAAACGTTTAAATCAAAATATTGCTTTTTAATAAAAAAAATTAATGTGTTTCTTTTTAAATATATTTCCAATCTTTTATATTTCAGTTATTCAATTTATTTTTGACAACATTCCTTTTAAAAATTAGCCTTGCTTCCATAATTTAATAATTGCAATTTTAAAAGGAACTGCTATAATATTCATAACATTGTCTCAATTATTTGAATTAAAATAGGAAAATGTATTATTCATAATAAATAAATTGGGAATAAATAACATTGGAAATTTAATCAGAAAATGATAAAAAGAAGAAAAACGAGAACTCAATACTAGCTAATAAATTATTAATTGAATTGATAAGCAACAATCGTCATTTAAATATTAAGTACTAATGCCACCACCAAAATGAAACTAATAAAAGCAATTAAACTCAATTTAGTATACAAACAAGCGTTTGACGAAAAAAATATTTCTAAGCCTATTCTATTAATTTGTAAGTAAATACAGCAATAAATGAATGGCCATCTTCAGCGCGGAAATTATTGACAAAAGATGGCAAAGCAAACGATATTCGATTCTTCGAAATGTTCCAAAATATTATAGAGTAGAAAAAAAAGTGGCAACAGTAGATGAATGATGGGTTTTAATTTCGGCAATAGTAATAGCTCGGTGGTGTATGTGCAGGTGCATACTTTAAAACAAGATCACGACGGAGAAGTGTGAGCGCAGCTGCGATAGCGCACGAAAACAAGGCGAAGCAGCACGATTTCGACTCGCAGTTTCACTACCGGCATTCTGCTGTGTGAAATTTCCAAACTTTGAAGGAAAAGGAATTTATAAAAGATTCACATACACAGTTTAGAGCAATCGATATTCAAGGTATTTCTATACAAAGTTAAATCTAATTGTTCGAATTAAATTTTGATGCACATTAAAATGCTTTTTATAGGTCAATTATAATTTGCGGAATATTTTAGAGCAATATATTTTGTGAAAATTAAAAAAAAAAAAAAATAGATTGTAATGGCTGAGTCGTTAAGCGAGTATCATGTCTGGAAAGTAGAGGGTTCGAAATCTCCCTTCAAGCAGCATTTGCTGAGCCAGCTCGGATGTCGAATTCATCTTTTAAATGTGGCCCAAAATATAAAATAAGCTAGTTGCGAAAATTGTTTCAGAAGTTTTTAGTATTGAGAATGTAGGCATAAAAACTTTTCTCCTTCTTCAACCACCTTTCTTAACACATTCAACTCCTACATTAAAACACTTGTCGCATCAGCTTCAGAATTCCTGTTTTATTTTTCTGTCGCCGATCTATTACGCCAAATTGGTTGTTCAAGATGAATAATAAAGGAAAGAAGAAAAATCTTCGTTTGTGAAGCGGGTAGAATTATGGAGTTGTATGCATTGCGGCATAAACATCTTTATAATGAATTAAAACTAACATTTACTACAGTTTAAATTAATAATTAGTGTTTTCCAAGAGAAAGTATAGTTAACATTTCATGTAAATAAAAATTATGAATATTTTTATTTACATGAAATGTTAACTATACTATATCATGAAATTATGAATATTTTTTATTTATATTATTAAAAATAAAATAATTTGAATAAATTATAAATGAAATGAATGAAAAACTATGAAAAAGTAAGAGTTTTTTGTAAATTAACAGCGAATCGATAAAAAAAAATATTTAATTATACGTCAAGCGATGTTATTGTAGTGTATGTAATAAAATTTAAAAAAAGTAAAATAATTTGAGCACTTTAAGGAAATTTTTAAATATAATTAATCAAGAAATTAACTGCAAGTATAACAGATAAAAAATTTACAGTAGTTTTACTTATTTATTTTGGAAATAATTGGAGTTTTATTGAAAACATTTCACTTCATGTTTATAAAAATGAA
Organism: Latrodectus elegans; assembly: GCA_030067965.1. Lineage (NCBI taxonomy): Eukaryota > Metazoa > Arthropoda > Arachnida > Araneae > Theridiidae > Latrodectus > Latrodectus elegans. The sequence continues at coordinate 126,543,732 of CM057813.1, forward strand.
AAAAAGAAGAAAGAATTTTCATAAATTTAACTATTCATTTTATTAAAGTGCATTAAAATTTCACTGCATGAAAAATGTAAATAAATTAAAGTTTGGATATAGTAAATAAAGTAACAAAGTAATGTGAAAAGTTTGTGTAGTAAAAATTTTCCGTACGGGAAATAGCGTCGATTTAAAAACAAGAGCATACAATCTCACATACCATTTTAAAAACAAATCCAATTCAAACTGTCTATTCTAAAATGAACAAATCAAGGCAGGGCACAGAGCGAAAAAATAAAAATGGTCGTAAATTGTTTGAAAAGGATGCAGCATATCCTGGAAGTGTACTAGGACATGTACGTCACAAGCACGACAGCCAATTAGCTAGAAGTAAAAAAAAAAGGAGAAAATTACTTCGTCATACGTTTCTGGCGAAATAAGTGACGACGGATAAAAAGTGACGCAATAAAATCACGTTTTATGTCGCGAATTTCCAAGCTGAGAAGAAAAAAAATTCTGTTTTATTCATTTTTCAACTAATCATCCCATGACCTCGATTCACAGCTGGGACAGAAAGCTTTATTTGATTAAGTGTAATAATTGCAAGCGAAAATTTCTTCCTTAAGTAAAGCTCGCTGCACAATATATATATATATATATATATATATATATATATAGATTAGTTTTCTAGAAGCAAAATTTGTATCAATTCACAATGAAGATTAAACTCTTATTTATAAAATTAAAACATTTTCCATCTGTTTAATCTAGTATAGTACTTTTCCTGTAATCATATAGCCAAATCCTCAACATTTGGCAGAAAATTCGAAGTATAACATAAATCGCTTAAATATTTGTGACTGACAATGGTATTTTATTTTTGAAACATATCTGGAGAGAACGATGTACACTGTTTATAGTGTTTTCCAAAAAAATATTTTGCTTTAAGAAAACTTTAATTTATAATTCATTTAATATGCTTATTAGCATTTATGAGTCATTTTATTCAATAAGAATTTCAAATTCAATTTTAATGATTGTCACTGATTTTAATTGACATATGCGTCAATATAAATTTAAGTAGTTCCTGTGTAACTGTATATATACAAAAATGAATACAATAAATGAATTTTATATGTAGTACAATAATTGGAAATTAGAAACCCTGTGACTAACCTAATGAGAAATACGTTATAAGAGCAAAATTAATTTTATTAAAGGTCGGTTTAAACACTTATTTAAAGGTTAAAACTTTACAATCAAATTTCTCACGAAAGAATTAGTTGATTTAAAAAAGATTTAAAAATAATAATCACATTTGCTTTTAAACTATTGATTTAATATTAAGTTCTATTGAAAATCATTCAATTATACAACTTTTGAAAATTTTCTAGTACATATTTTTTATCACAAAAATATGGATTATTGACAAATCTCTTAGATTTTCAGATAATTTTTTGTAAATTACACTCATTGATCAGCTAAGCAAAGTTTATTTATAAAAATATTGCTTGAATTATTCTAATTCATAATCATAAGTATAAACATTTAATAGTTCTTCATTTTTCAAAATTTTTTCTCGCTTCTCCGCTACGTTTTAGTAGAAAACTAAAGGATCGTTTGCAGTTTGATTATTTTTTTTCATCGATTTATATAAATTTAGACTCAATTATCCATTCAGGAAAAAATAGCTCGGGGGAACAACATTTTTGAATAAAAGAATTTTGCTTTATTTCCAAACGTGTATAAAAACATTCAATTACTTCTAAGCTTATGACGATTTCCTCGCGCACATTTTTTTCCTGTAAACTAAAGAATCGTTTACACTTTTACTTCGTCATCTATTTATATAATTTCAGAATCATTTCCTAGCTTGCAGAAGAAAACGTGCGGGAAGAAAATATCTTTGCAGGTGCTTCTTGTCAACCTCGTATGAGTTGTTTATTTGGAATACTCACGAAAGGAATGGGAAGGAGAATTTGGCAAGTTGCCAAAGCGAAGAATAAGAAAAGCTAGGCTCCACAGCGAGTTTTTCGGTCTAAAGATGGATACGAAGACCGAACCAAGCAAGAATCGAAATGGTTCTTCGTAGGAGATATAGCCCGATAAAGCTCTGTATTCCAAGAGATACATCGTAAACATACCCACGCGCAGAACTTTTTTCCTTACGATTATTTGTCTACAACTAAAGTATACCGGACAGCTGAAACAAGCATAGTATTGGTAATAAAACTCACAAAATGGATATTTCTTCGGTAAAACAAACTTCCGTAAAATTGCTCCGAGTTCTAATTTATGCTTTACAGGGTGGTTCCGATTTAAAGATATTTGCTGATTGCAGAGGATTTACTTGAAGTTCATCTTATGGAATTAAAATAAATCACGGGTTTTTAAGTCTGTCATTCTTTTGGTATTTTATGGGTTAATAAATTTCACGCAATGCATCAGTACATTTTTTATTCACAAAAAAAAAAAAAAAAAAAGAAGAGATATTTGGTTAATTACTATAGATAAATTATAACTCAATAAAAATTGTGGAGAGAGATGTTAGAGTAGATGTCGACTACATGATTTGATCATAGTTCCAAATGACCAAGGGGTCGGATGTATTTAGTGACGTCGACGGCAAAAATGAACAATCGGAAAATAATCGCCGTTATGTCAGGAAGACAGTAGTTTCTACACTCAACCCCGTTTTAAGTTTAGAAGTGTTCCTTGTTTTACCACGAGAGTAGTAAAACACGAAGAATATGGTGTACCAGCAACGATTTTGTCACCTAACAGCGGGTAAAAATTATGAGCAGCGGAAGCATTGCAATAACATAGTCAGTCTGTCTATGAAAGCTGAGAGAAAATGTTTTGTTCTTATAAAACGAACAACAAACCAATGGATATTTCTATTTTAATTGTATAATAGTTTTATTATTTAAGAGTTTATTATATATCAGAATGAAAAAAAATATTCGGAGAATAACGTAAAAAAATAATTATATGCAAGCGTAAATTTTCTTTAATTAAGAAAATCTTTCTCCGAAAAACTTATATATGTAGTATATATTATATATATATAGTTATAAGCAATATTTAATAAAATATGCATGTTATTATTTATTTTCAAAAATATATAATGTATCTTAAAAATCAATTAGATTCGCATTACATGTAGTGTAAAATGAGAGAAGCTTGGTAAAGGCTCTTTCTGTAATAATAGACAACACTCTGCACTAATACTGAGTTATATAGAAGAGTTCTTTGAGAAGGATATTGTGTATTACAAATGAATACTATATGATATCCTACCCAAAAGGACATGTCCTTCCAAAAAGAACAGCGATTTGGCCTATGTTTGCTCAGGGGTCGATGTCACAACCAGTAGAAGCACAGCTCGTGGTGGAATTCGAACAGCTGAACCGAAGGCCAGAGCGATAACCACTCTGCTTAACATGTGGGGCATGTTGCAGCGATTTTCAATAGCTATGAGTTTTAACAACTATTTTGTGGAACTAATTGGTTGGTGTCATGTCCATAGAAAAACGGTTGCCATTGCTTTCTAGTTTGTTGGATTTCTGCCTGTTGGTCTATAAAGGTATTTTATTTCTCTTATACCACCCAAAGGATAATCTAATGCAGACATTCCCTTATTCGCCACCTGCTGGACTAATTTAAAATAAGGTTGTCCCTTTCAGAATAAAATGACTTAGGTTCGAATCCAGCCGTTATTGAGAAACCGAAGATGAATACAAGTTTCTAAATCTTATACGCCAAAGTACTTGCTTGTAAACCTCCTGAATTTTTCTTCCTTTGAATTATCATCAATCGCAAGAGTTCCTCTCCATATGGTTTCTTTTTTATATTCATTGTTTAACAGTCACTCTAAGATTACGCACACAGTCTCTAATTCGAACAGGATATATATTTTAAAGCGGATTCCGAACGATAAAGAAGCTCGAAATTAGAATCGAACTTATAAACACTTGAATTCAAGTCCACATTTGTTTGACGTTCTGAGACCACTTTTGGCACACGAAGGTTATTTAAACATAGATCTACAGCTTAGGTGGACTCCGAACAACAACAAACTCTACGCCGAATATGAGGATCGAACCCATGAGATATTAAACCGAAGGATAGGTTTGGTTTTTTTGTTGTTCAACGTCCTTTTTTTTTTTTGCTCACAAGGGCTAATTAGAGTTGGATCTTTAGTTTAAAAAGTGGGTTCCGAATCAATGCAAACATCTAAACTTGTGGTGGGATTCAAACTAACGATCTATTTTGCGTCGCAGGCCACAGCGCAGCAACCAGCGGGGTGAATAACAACCTGGGTATAGATGTGTGTGACTTGTTTTGATTGTTTTCCCGAAAACATGAGGAACAAATAAACAAGAATGAAGTTTAAAAAACTTGTGAAACACTTCTTTCGAATAATTGATTCTTGAGTAAGAAGGAATTAAGTAACACGCCGTGTAAAATGAAAGGCACGGTCACTCTTTAACCACAGCCCGAGACTTTCACAACAGGACGCGGTCTAGCCGCGGACCCAGACGCGCACCACTCGATATTTGAACTACCTAAAACAGACTTGCAAACAAGGCAGCGGCGCAGTGCTCGAGTTCTTTCCCCAGTTGTATTATTTTTAGTTTCCTTTTCTTTCACATCCAAACACAAGTGGACGGAATCGAATAAGGTCAGAAGGGAACGCGGAAGTGGCGAATAAAAATTTTTGAGTTTATTTTTCCCGTCCAGGAATGCTTGTTGACGTTCTTTTTCTTAACCCGTGCCTTCACCATGGAAACTGTCAGACGGTATTGACACATTGCGTTTGTTTCTCTTGGATGACACTTTTTTTTTTCTTTATCATTTTTATGATTAAATTTACTGCGCGTCCTTGGCTCGCTTTCAGTTCCTTTTAAAGGCAATCGTGCTTTCGTAATAACCAAGTGGTGGCAATGTTATTTATTCAGATTTTCCAGTTACGGGTGACAGAAAATGACGAGTTATTAGGCCAGTTTCATGTAAAATAATCACGAGAAAGCTAAATCAGTTTTATAGTGTTCAAATACTAGAATATTATTTGATTATTTTAACAGTTTTTAAGTCTTTCTAAATTAAAATACAATATTTATGAGTCTTCTGTCCTCAGGACCAAGTTTCCCGATATTTCAGGCGAAGTCGACATTTTTGCAGCATGACATTTTGTGAAGATATTTTATTATGATTTAATTTCTCGTCCAACTGCCATTTTCTTTGAATACGAGAACTCATCTGACCAGAATCTACAGTTTAAGGTGAATTCCGAGCAACTTGTAAACTTTCAAACCCGAAGTGGGTTTCGAACTCACGAATTTATTAGTCAAAACCAAAGTGATGACAATTCGACTTCCAGTTCAGTTTGTTGGTTGCACAATGACAATTTTATTTTGCCTACGAGAACTAATTAGACCAGGATCTACAGTTTACAATATATTCCGAAGCACATTACAAGCACCAATGAGGATTTGAACCCAAGTGCCGCTGAATCAAATTCCAAGGCATATACCAGTCGACTGCCAGTCCTATCCACCATAAAAATTGGTTATTTTTCTCATGAAGAAACATGTTCGACATAACTGCAGACTTCACAGGGAATAATAGGGTTCTATCGTAATTGACCAAAGTAAGGTCGATTTTTTTTAAATCGACCTTCCTTTGGAAAGAGGAATAGAAAAATTTTAACAATCAAACGATGAACATTTGAATGCCCATTTTGTTTCTCGAACGCGGTAAATAATTTTGAAATAAATTAAAAATATTATTGACAACCCTAAGAATAGGTTATATAACTCACTTTTCCCTTACATATAAAGATTGGAAAGGAAATGCAGATGAATATAATTTTATATTATATTCATGAAATCTAAGTAAACAGAGCAAAGACAAAGATAATAAACATATATTTAAAATAAATATTTTACGAAAACATAATAAACATATATTTAAAATAAATATTCATTTGACATCAAGAAATGTTAGAAACTCTTTAGAAAAGATAACATTGGACAATACACAAATCCGATAAAATGAAAAACCCTAATTTTTAAAATAAAATTTTAATATTTTTTCAACAATGGATAAGTTTGTGAAAATATGTAAAATTCGACTCGTATAAATTTATAATGTGCAAATGATGTTAATTTGCCATTTATTAAATGCACATTTTGTGTCATAGCTCGGGGAAAACTATGTGCAGTAAATTATAAACTGAATATTCGAAAAAATAAGTGTTTATTTACAAAAGTATACACACTAATTCATAATATATTAAATACAAATATTTAAATGAACTGTTATTCATTTCTTTTTTTAAAATAATTTAAGTTTTTAGAAATGTATTAGTTTAAATTAATAATTTTAAGACCTTATCAGTACATCGTTTTTCTAAATTTTTACTAATAAATAAAACCAGGAGTCTTTCTTTCTTCCTAATTCATTATTTATGGGTAGATTCCATAATATTTCCTATTAATGAACTATTTTATATTTACGTTTGTGTTTACTTTATTATTTATAAATTATTTTATCTAGCATTTCTAATAAAGTATATTTAATTTCCAAAAGTATGTTATTTATAATGGATTAAATATTACATTAATGAATTAAACATACTAAAAATCCGCTTTTACAGCTTTCATATTTTATAGTCATGTCTGAAGTTCGCATATTTTGTTCAAAAGTTCCAATTTTGTTTTTTGTCGCATACCTGTTTTTGAGTGTTACGAAATTCTCCTTGGAAATCTAAGATACAACAGAAATAAACATTCACAACAAATAGTGCGAATTTTATAATTGTTTGTAGAGGATGAAAGTTGTAAACGCGAGTTTTTCGTAATATTTCTTCACGTAAAAATGTAAATTAACAAGATACGTAAAATAGTAAAATTCCAATTCTACAAAATTTAAAAATTAACACTACTTAATATAAACTTAGTAATAAGAGATGAACATTCTTTATCGAGCAATACATTTTCTCAAACTGTTATTTTACAAGAATTTCAAAATTAGTTAAGTGCAAAAGTTTAGTTTAAGTATTTAAAATATGAGAAAAATCCCATTAAAATTTTTTGATGAACATTTTAATAAATGCGAAGTTTTCATTAACGCATGGAAATTTAATTATTAAACATATGTTTTTAATTAAACTTCCTGATACCTGTATCATGTATTTGATATTAAGTTCTCATAATTTTCAAAATTTTTCCAATAATGTATCAATTAGGCAAAGAAAATTACTTAATTCAAAATCACTGATAAACGGTCTATATATTTTAATAGGTAACCAATGATTTGTAAAAAAATAATGCAATGGAGAGATTAATTTTGAAGCTATTTCGTTTGCAAAAATGCAAATATTTTAAAAATTAGGAATATTATTGACGAAAATGATTGAAACAAAATCAATTTATTAAAAAAAAAACCCTTTTTTAAGAATAAAAATCTCAACAGTAAATATATTTTATGATTTAAAAATTCATATATTTTTAATCTAGAAAATTTTTATTTATGTTAATATTCGATGATAATTCAATAAATTTATCATCATAATCTAATAAAATATCATCAAAATTATGATGTTAGTGTTCTGATAATTAATAAATATAACTTTTTATAAACATCAGGTTTTTCATAACTTAAAATAATATGATTTTCTATATCAATAGAATTATTTCATACTGATTACTTAATAAATATTAAATATCTGTAGTTTACTAAATATTAAAATAAAAATTTTCTGTAGCGAAAACTGTAATAATAAAAAAATTTTTAATTTTCAAACTCCGGTTATATAAAGATTATTTAATGAATATTAAAAAATCAGCTGGTAAATATTATGTAGCGAAAAGCAGCTAGAATTAAAATATTTTATATTTTCAGGTTCCGAATTTATGATGATTCGTAAAAAGCAACATGCCAACGTCAACTCAAAATGTGTGTGAAGGTTCATTTTCCTCCTCACATAAGCAAACCAGTTCTACAACTTATGAGGTATAGTAGTTTCGATTTTTAAATTACTTGCAAAACAATATTTATTTCTGCGTTCAAATAATTTTAGAATAACTTTCTGATTATTTATATTAATAATTCTTAAGTGGAATAAATAATGGAATTAAAAATTTTTCCCTTGCACACAAATGAAAGGAGGATAGCGCATTTAACTGGTTTCAAATTTCTTTCGCGTAAAAGGGGCGGGGCAGTTAGCATAGTAAACAAATACTCTTATCAATAAGCATGCAACAATTCGTCGGCGCATTTCCTTCAGCAGACGATATTCCATTGACAATTAAAAACTTTTCATTAGTGACGATCGCAAAACTGTTTTTTTTTTTTTTTATAAAAGGGGAAAAAACGATTAAAATATCTCACCTGTTATAAGCTTCTGCTCTAAGACAACGTCCTTGGTGGGGGAGCTGCTTTGGTCGGTGGATTCGTGGACTCGAGTCCATGCGAACCGACCACAGTCCAGCGGCACTTCTGCAGCGAAATCAAAATTCCATTTCTCCTTGTCCTTCTCCGCCCTCTCTTTCGTCTCCTTCTCCTGGTACAGCCGGAGCTTTTTTGGATTCGGGACTCCGAAGAGGCACCTCTTCGCTGACGACGGGGCCCAAGGCGCGACGGTGGGCCCCAGAGGGCCACTTTGCAAAGGCCCAGCAGTAGAAACGTCACCCATGTCTTCAAAACATCTGAAGAGCCAATGGCACAGAACAACCGCACTGCGCTAGAGTAACCATTGAAATGCTGCGAGCAGAGCGATCGCTTGTAAACACGTCGAAAGGGGACGCGAGAGAGATTTTTTTTCTACTCTTCTTTTTTCTGTTTTGGTTTTTTAGTTCTTTATCTGCCTGGCGTGTTGTTACGCTTTCATTTTTTTTTCTTATTCTTATATGGAAAGAGTGATTTTATCTTTATGGAGTTTATTTCTTGAGGTTGCGATATGCAGGTAGTATACGTCACATCCGGAGGGTTGCATAGAAATGCGACTTTTTCTCTTATTTGGCGAAATGTTCCGCAGTTTTGGCGACCATTTTCATAATTAAATATTTTCAGATTTTTTTCTTCCTCGCAGTTAATGATTACTGTCTAAATTAAAATAGGGAATTAAATTGAAATTTTTGAACGTTCAAATAAAATATTTGGCTTAAATTCTTATACATCAATTTGTATGATATTGTTATAAATATAAAATACTGATATAAAATAAATTTTAAGGAAACAGAGAATTGTAATTTTTTTATGTGAAATTTATCATAAAACTATTTTTAAGTCTTACAAAGAGGAGGGAACTAGAAAATTTTAATTTTTTGACAAAATATATAAAGACTATCTAAAGTGGTGAACTTTTGAAATTATCATTTAAATATATATATATATATATATATATATATATATATATATATATATATATATATATATATATATATATATATATATATATATATATTTTTTTTTTTTTTTAATTATTTTTACTAACTTTATATCGTGCAAATCATATGTGAAAAATGTAAGAAGCATCTACCAATATAATTTCCGAAAAAAAAAAAATATTTTACTTATTTCCTTAGTTTCGTATTCTTGTTGATTTGCACACATTTTGAGATATATTCATTAAATACTAAAAATATTTACACACTTATTATTAAAAAATATTTAAAATACTTTTTTATTGTAAGAGCTAAAATGCTAATCAATTTGCTTGATAAGCAATTCTCTACAAGGAACACAATTTAAAGTTTTTAATAATAATAATAACAAGTTTTTAATAATAATTACTATTTAGTCCAAAAAAATTTGGCGTATAATTCATACAAGTAAAAAAAGTATAAATTATAAGTCCATCGAAATTGATATTATTAGCACTGCTATTTAAAATATGTGTGAATGATTATATTATAAAAGATAAATATTGATTTTCATTACCGATTAAAAGCAAAGGTTTTAAACACTGATTTTGCTCATTTTTTAAAATTTCCATTTAGATTATTTTCACTTTACGCTATTGGTGTTCATAATCATTTAACTAATATTTCCTATTTATTGTTTTTGAAAAACATTAAAGAAAAGATAAAAGTGTTGCACATTCTATATTTTATTCATTTTGTTGTTGTTGTAATTCCTTTTACTTAAACAATTTTTAAAATTTCATGAACATAAATTTGGGCTTGAAATTTCATTTCTATTCAAATCTTAGACAAAAATACCAATTTTTTCCAAATTAAATTAAAATATCAATATATTCATTGCTGTAGCCAGATAAAGAGGAATCAATCACACCGCATACCTTATATATTTATTTCAAAAAATGATAATCACGAAAATAGCAACATTTACTTCTTGTAAAACAGCCTATTCTTAAAAATAATACGACAAGGAAACAAAATATCTTGTTAATTGAACAATTTAGAGAGTTGACATTTATTTTTGTTAAAACTTACGTTCAAATGAACTTTATGCAATGGTGACATACTTATATACAACCAAATATTAAAAACAAATTTGAAGGTAAGAAAAGCAGAGTTCCGATTAGTCAGCTTGCTTAAATTATAATGAAGAACCAACCCCGCAAAGAATTTCTTGTGCACACCCGCAAACTTATTTCTTTACGAATATTTTATTATATTATGGAGCCGATCTTTTTGGACTGGAACTTCTTAATCTGGACACCGTACCATTTCATTTAAGAATATAAAATTTTCTGTTCCTTGGAAATTAGGAAAATATCAACCTTAATCATGAAATATATTTTTGAACAGCAGGTATTGTTTTTCTGCTAATCCCAAGAGAAAATTTAATGATGGTCCATTTGATGACAGTTTTTACTTCTGTGTAGTATTTAGTACTTTTTGAGGAAGAAGTATATGAGAGTGTTGGAAATACTGTTGGGTTTTTCATACGGTAGCTCACTTCATAGGAATATATAGCTTAAAACGGACACTGAACCATAAAATTCGCCAGAATCGCATTCATAAACTGTTGATTAGAATAGTGACTATTTATTCTTTTATCAGCTCTATATAATATTTTTTATTGAATTATTTTTATTTATGGATCAATCTATCCCGTTTAAGCCTTTTTGAATTAGGTCGAGACTGTTTTGTTTGGTTCTCAATGGTCCTTTTTTGCACATATGACTTGGGTCTACTGTTTATACCAAACAATTTTGATATCACGTAGTTAATGGCCTGGACAAGGGATTTTAATACCTACTGAATACATTTCTCTAAACACAGGAAGAACTTTTCATGATAGTGAGCTGATTTCTTGTAATGCAAGGGGGAAAACCCGAAACACTGCCAAGCATCTCCTTCAACAAACATGTATGAAGAAACCACAAGTGGAGCACCCATCCCCCGTTGTCACTAGTGGCTGAAATCAAACCCAGAACTTTTTACTTTGAAGAGTGTTGTTTTATTAACGATGAGTTCTCAGACAATGTTCATGCTCATGAGGCTTATCAGAGCCTAGTGGTAAAAAGGCGCTATTCAGAGAGCAAGGTCCTAGGTTCGATTCCAGCAACTGTTGAATAATTGAACAACTGTGACGGATGATGCGTTTTTGTCTTCAGTATGTACTTCTGTTGAGTTGGATACTTTGGAATTTTCATGTTTACTTGCTCCACGTGAGTTGTCCACTATTCATGAAAGAATTTATACGTTGGACATTAAACGGGCTTATAACGCCTTCGGCTATCCATTTCACCTTGGCTAGACTATTCGCACTCATTATGGGAAATAAACCCTAGAATTTGAAAGGAAAACCAGATCAATGGCGTGGTTTCTAAGGTGAATTAGAGGTCAACGCCATGGATGTTATATTTTGCTTTTATCTCGGAAGCAATTGGTTTTCTTTTATCAGTCTTTCAAATAAATGTTTTTGTCAACCTGCGAATATCTTTGGAAGTTCCCTTTTTATGGCATGCTTTGGATCGAATTTCTGAGTTAAAGTCGATCATTCGCATCATGGAAACAGATTTCCCATTAGTTTCTTTTATTTATTTAAATGTTGAAATGATTGCAAAGTTTCACTAAAATTTTCTTAGTTCTACTTTCGCCCTTCAGATTTTTATTGTTCAATCATATGTCCACTTTCAGAAAAGAAAGAAAATGGTGTACTTACAATTCTTCCCTGATCGGAGAAAAATCTTCCTAATCTTTTCAGCCAGGAGAAGAATATGTCAGTTCAGGAATGATTTCTAGTGTGATCAGTAAAAGACAATAGGTGAGTTAATGTCACGGATTCTGTTTGTGCATTATAAAATGATTAAATGGTTGTTAAAAATGATTAAAAAAAGTGTAAAGTGAAAACTAGGTGCTGGGTCAGTGGTTCTTAAAAATTGCTTTGTTTCTTATTATAAATTTGTTTAATAAATAATCACGTGATGATCAGGTCTGGAGATCTAAGTGGCCATTCATGATAAAAATAGCATGTGATTGTACGAAAACAATTTGTGCATGAACTATATGCTCAATCCGAAAGGACATTCCTCTCTTTAAATAAAATTCCTTAAGCCATTTGTCTGGATAATTTTTGTCCAATTCAATGCTGACAATGGATTGAGAACATCTGAATAGAATGAAACTTGTATCAGGATGTTGTTTCTAAATAAATTTCATTTCCAAATTTTGAAGACAATGTTTGTAATTAATTTAAATTTTAATTAATTCTAATTCAGATCTTATTCTGCGATGCAAAACTTTTTAGACTTCATTCAAGTGTGAAGGAATATGATTCTTTCCTTTTTTGAAATAATTTTTTTTAATAAATTAGCACTTGAGGATAAAAAAAATGTACAGAATCGGATCCCGACTTCTTTTCACATATTCACTGCGCGAAGTTAGCTTTTAAAAATAAATTTATTTACAATTTAGTTTTCATATTTTAAGAAGTATTTTGTTTTCGACTTCTGAAGCTAAGGTATGTACGCTTTTCCCAGTAGGATTTCGATCGGAAATGCACTGACGACAACATTAGAAATTGTTCTGATTTCAAATATTTAATTTTGCCATTAAAAAGAGTTTTCCAAAGTTCTATATCTTATTAAATTTATTTTAAGTTTATCCATACGTGAATCTTCATTTCATCATAGAAAACAGAATTTATGAGAAAGATGAATAAATAGTAACTATATCATAAAAATAATAAATAATTATTATTCTAAATCGCGTGTAGATTTCCCCTTAAAATATTTTTTACTGGAAAGTATGACTTTTATATTTTTTAAATATATTTTAGCTGGGGAAATTATGATCCTTGAAAACAGAAGCATTTGACCCACTAATTTGTACTTAAAGTCGTATATTAGCAAGGTTAGGGATGATGCAACAATGGAGCATAAATACATCATCATCCCTGACAATATGAAATTAAGAACCTAACTTTATTTCATAATATAACTGCAAAACGTTAGAAATTGAGTCCTTTTGGTATATATTCACTCTCATTGTCATTTTCATTTGTACTATTCTAAATTTTAAATCGTAATATTTTTTTAAGTTAAAGCTAATATTAGCAAGTTAGAATGAAGCATATTCCAAGATATTTATTTCTGCCAACATGTAAAACATAAGCCTTATTTCATTTCGATGGTGGGATTTTCGATGGTCTTTTCTATAATAGGAATATTTCAGGTTTTATATCTGATAACCGAAACTGCGACTGAGAAGTTTTTAATATAATTAAACACTGATAATACTTAGAAGTTTCCGCCAAAGTTAAGTGACGATGTTGACACCCGAGCTGGTATTCTTTTCTTCGAAATTCGAAGCCTCACCTACAAAGCGATAATATACCCTACTAAATTTGTGATGCTCATAATTTCTTTCCATCAGTCGTTTTAAGTTGAATCTAGCATTGAACTTGAAAGCTTTTGGATAAGAGACTGGAGCCATGCTAAGTTATCATATCCCACAGAATGTTTTCTGCTCTATAGTTAAATAATTTAACATTGTTTATACTATATTTCTTAATTTTGTGAAACCAAATTTACGGGATACAATTAGTATACGTTTTTTTGTTTTTTTTTCTTTTTTTTTTTGCAATTAGTATTTTGTTCGCTGCGTATTTTTGGATATATCAGTGTTTTTCTGCAAATTTGAAATAAATACAAAAGCAAAGAGAAAGTTAAAATAATTATTCTTCTGTGTTAAAATGTTGTTGTGTAATGCCCGTCTACTAGAATTTCCACCTTTCAGCCCTACGAGGAGAGGAAGCGAAAGCACCCCAGTCAAAAGTTAGATGTAGGGACCCAGCTGAAGACCTTCAGTTTTGACCTGTCACTCTCGGAAGTATCATTTCTCATGGAGGACATTGCGACCTATTAAATCTGCCCTAACCACCCTTAGCGAAAACGACGGATCTTCGATTGGATCTGGATTCGTACTCACTATTTTTGGAAAAGGAGAATAACCATTCAGGCCACCGCGGTTTTGTGTTAAAATAAAAGTTTTGCTACTGTTCACCCTAAGAAAGAAGATAGTTTACATTAGATAACATCAAGTGTAAGGTTATATAGCTTTCTGATTTCGAACCTCGTTCGATTTGACTACCGTCGTGACACAATCGATTGCTAAAGACCCTCTTCCAACTTTTTATTCAAATTGCAACACCGTAGACAGAAACTTTAAACCATGCATTATATTTAAACATTGTCAAAACACTGCAGTCTTTTCCTGTATTAAGTAACGAAAGAGCTTTACCAACTGACTTGACGGCTGCTGTTTTCTTTTCTAAGATTACGTGGTTTTTTTTTTTTTTTTGCAATAGTTAAGAAGTCCCGATTCTATACTGAAGAATACAGTTGCTTCCCAAAAAATTTTTGTAAACCAAATGCGTTTTTGAAAAATTAATATAATTCTATCTCATAAACTGCTTTGGAAGAAATATATTAAAAGTTTCGATTTAGAATTAACGATATTATATACACTGAACATATATGCATGTAAGTGTAGGCGAGCCCCGGACAATACCCTTAGGTTAACGGATTTAAAATACTCACACGTCACCAAACGTCTCTTCATTTTGAACTATACTCAGGTAACGAGGTCATGCCAGAGCTGGCACCTTTATCGCCACATCCACGCCACTCCAGCGTAAGGACTTTGGACGTCACAGATGAACGAAGACACGTCCCATACCCACGGAGCTCCATCATCCTAGAGCAACAGAATGTGGTTATCCTCCCAATCGTTGCCCGGTGCAAATGATGTTTCACTTTGCTCATCTTAATAGGAAGCGGCGGGAAACTTCTGAGCCTCTGGAGCTCCTGAACTAGTATAAGTTCACTTTTTGACTCTCGCTTCATTAATAATAGAATTGTAAGCATTGCAATAATTTGTTCACGAAATACTGAGAACTGATGTTACAACCAGTTAATACCAAATCCCATTAATTTCGTCATTTGGATAACAGGCAGAAATTTATATAATGCAACATATGGAATGGCCAACATATTCTCCATATCTATATCCGATAAACCATATTTGGGATTTATTAGAATCAGAGACTCACAGCTGTTTGACCAAAGCTTCACTGTCTTGGACGCGGATGTGCGCGTTCTTCAGCAACGGAAAAAAAAAAAAAGTTTTCGGAAACATTATTTCCCAAAATCTTATGGATAACCTCATCACATCCATGGGAAAAAGGCGTGCAACAATTTCAGTTGTGAGAGCTCATTCATGCACGCTAAAAGTCCTCTGAAGAAGATCTTTTGCAATATCGGGGACTAAAGTCACTAGTTTCCAAATGGTAGCAGATTCGATACTGGATACATCCGAAAATCATCTTACTCAAAGTGTTCATACATAAAAGTTTACTGGGGAAGATCTTTTGTAATATCGGGGACTGAAAAGGTAGCGGATTCGATACTAGATACATCCGAGAATAGTTTTTATCAGAGTGCTCATGTGCGCTAAAAGTTCACTGGGTTAAGATATTTCAAGCTAACTATTATTAGATTTGTAATATCGGGGACTGAAGTAATTAGTTTCCAAACGTGTTAATAGTTTTAAACTGAGTACCAAGCATGCTTGGGAACTAAACACTGGGTTTCACGTTAGGTTAACTACCTAATAGGGACATTTGCTTCGCACCCCTGGGTCAAGAAAACAGTGATGGGCACTGTAGGCCTTGGCCCACATGGTTTGTCGTGCCACAGATTTTTTGTTTTATATTTGCATAGAAAATCATTTTAATATCTAGGAGGAATGAAAAATTAAACAAACTTTTATAGTATAAAGCAACTTTATTGAAATGCTTTTTGTAAAATTTATCTCAAAATAATTTATTTTTCATTTTGGATGATTTAGTTCTTATTAAATAGTTAATTATAGTTAAATGTAAATAAAATTTTTTAAAAATTTTGATATTTAGCATACATAAGTTTAATATATAAATTTTTAATTAGTTCTTTCTGAACCAAAATAAATAGTTACAAATAAAATTGAGCTTAATTATGTAGAGTAATATTATTTTGAGTCAAATTAATTTGATTTATGTAACATTTTATTTTGTAGTTTATTCGTATTAATTTAAATCCAATATTTCTTATGGATTTGAATATTTAATGAGACTAGACGTTAATGAGATAATATCAAACATACATCACTTTTAAAATTTTATGACAAAATGAATTCAACATATATCACATATTTTGATAAGGCTTATCATTGAGCACCTGAGTAATGATTCCGTTTCCGGGAAACAGGAAACATGGGAGGAGAATTTCCGGCATTAACTGATTTTCGAACAAACTGGGATGAGAAAGATTTTAGATTTATGAAATACTTCAATATTTTAACTTTCATGTTAATGTGTTATAAATTATTCTTATTGAATAAGAAATAAATGTTTTGAATTCATAATGCATTTGTACTTTTTTTGTATGAGGTTATTTCTAATTCAGAAATAATTTAAAAAATATTGGGTTTTTTAATTTACAAACATTTTTCAACAATTAGTTGAAATTTTATATTTTTCATGTTTTGTGTATACATTGATTCTCACAGGCGGGTGACTTTATTCTCAATGTTCATGGATCCCGTTCTTTCCTATAAATGTTTTCATACGTTAATTAAAATTTTACCTGGGATGTTACTATAACTAACCTATGAATAATATTTGAAAATGGATAGAAAATCTCTCTAAAGCAGGAAAAGAAAGTGCATTTTATTTTTCACAAAACACAATTTTACAAGAAAGTGATCTTTTATGTTAACTTATCAAAAAAGGGCTGCTTTTTTCTGCCCAGCGAGTCTCCTCATCATTTTGAACACGGTAAAGTGGTGATGTCGATACCAGAGCTGGTGCACTGTTCTCCAAATTTCCACAGCACTCAAACAGAGCGTTAAAAAATTCAGCGCTTGATCTAGAACGGATATTTCCTAATACAAATAATTTTCGGATGGATCAGGTATCGAATCTGTTGCCTTCTGTATAAAGGAACGATGCCTTTTCTCAATAGGCTAACATAATTCCAGTAATATACAGTGAATCAGTAATAATTTGTACCATCCTATAAGTTTTGGGAAACAAATATCTATTTTTTGTTTGACACAGCTAATTTAATTTTTTTTAATTTTCAAACATATATATTTAATTTCAATATATATTAATATATATATACATATATTAATATATATATACATATATTAATATATGTATATATATATTAATATATATATATATATATTAATATATATATATATATATATATATATATATATATATATATATATATATAAATACAATACAAAAAATTCAATACCATATAATAGAAAATCTAGCTAGCGTAAAAGCAGCTTAAGAAAGATTTGCCAATACAAATAAGATAAAACATGAAAAATATGAAATTGGAAAAACACTAAAATATACAAAACAAATGAAAAGAAGAAGGCATAGGGACCACGTCTTCATCAGGATGGAGATGGCCAGCTGTGAAAAAGAAAGAACACTCTTTTCTGACATGATCGAAGGACAAATGTCTAAAGATATTCGAGCAATTCCCCTAATGAGTGTTCGTATTAAAGAATTTAGGTAAAACATTTGAATAAATATAAATGCAGAAAATTATAAATACTAATAAATGAAACATAAATGCAGAAAATTAGATAAAATATAGAATAATTTAGATAATTACATAAATTATAGATACTCACATAAATGAAACATACATACAGTAAAAAAATGAATACATAAAGACAAAGTCAGCAAATCAGATTGAATTTATCTATGAAAATAATAAGAGAGTTGCCAGAAGTAATTTTAAAATTAGAGTAAAGAAGTGTTGCCAAGAGTAATTAGATTTAAAAGTTAAAGTGGTTTAAAAAAATGCATAAATGTAGGTGTTTTCAGGATTCTTGTAAGAACTTCAATGCTTGGGTGGCCCTTCTGTAGTTATAAAAACTACGCATTACTTCAATCTTACAAGCGATTCCCTACTTCCTACATATTTTAAAATAAAATTAATTGGAATATTATTATTTTTTAGGTGAGCTATCAGGCGTTTAATTTGATTTTTCGTAGATTCATAGATTCATCGTAGATTTCGTAGATTCATAGTGGTTACAGATATTATAAATGCGATTAAATTCATTAATTATAACGTTTCTGTAAATTTTTAAAGAAAAGAGTGCTCTTTCGCATATCTGGCCATATCATCAGGAGGGATCCTGATGAAGACGTGGTCCCTATGCCTTCTTCTTTTCACTTGTTTAGTATATTTTAGTGTTTTTCCAATTTCATATTTTTCATGTTTTATCTTATATATATATGTATATATATATATATATATATATATATATATATTAAAAAACCAAAAGAGCAATTTATAACCAAAAAAATTTACAAATAAAATAGTTCTGTTCAACATGCAGCTTTGTAAACCTGTAGATTCATAAAATGTGACATGTAGCTTCAGAAAATACAGGAGGCAATGCTAGCTGCAACAATGTCTTTTGAAATCCTGATACATTTCTTCAGCAAATCAGTAACTGAATGTTAATCGCAGTGCAGCCCTAAAATTCAACTGCCCTATGGGCTCGATTCCTACGTTATTCATGGATGCTTGAGGCTGAATCCACTTTCAGAAGTGTAAAATATGACAGTAAAATAAATAAATAAAATAAAATTTCGAAGCCGTGACCAAGCAGAAGACCCTGAACACTTGATCTTACCACCTTTCTAAAACGAGAATGACGCCCTAACCAACCAGGTTCCTGCGACTTAGGACATTGTATTGAATACAGTACATTTGTGTTATTTTTTGAGACCTTTTGATAAAGTTAATAATGAGAACTGACTATTATAGTAAATATATATTTATATAAATCCCCGCGATAACACATTAATTTCGTGTTATAGGAAAACGTGTTGTAAGAGCACTCTCGTATAGCGCACTCGTGTGTGCTCGTTTAACGCAATGTACAAATAATGTACATTGCGTTAAACGAGGTCACAATGTACCAATAATGTTATGAACGAAATGTGTGCACTTGATTAAAATCAAATGAAGAACCCTTTAAATAAAAAAATCTTATACACAGGTAACTGAAAAACAGTTCATTTGAAATAAATTAAATAGTTCGAAATTTTTTTTATTACATTTCTATTCGTTGTAGGAGCTATCAGAAATAACATTCTACGAACATCTTTCTTTTTTAGCATAATATTCAAAGATCAGTAATATAATTCAATTTAATTTCATAAGAACACAAGTGACACAATGTGCAATTGGTTGTGAACTGTACAGGTTATTATAAATTTCGGAGAAATATATCGTGGAGAATCAACGCTTTATATGGTTCCTGATATAAAACACATGTTATACGAGGGATATGCAATCTCATAATACGGAAACTCGCTATAAAAGTACCGTGTTAAAAGGAAGATTACTGTACTACCATTAGAATATGTACTGCATTCTACTAAATGTATATATTGCCGAGATGATAACCGAATGCCTAGCATTCTGGTATTGTATTTAAAAAAAATGGATTTGATTCGTATATCAATCTCGATATCTTTATGGCTATAAATATGCATTAAGCTACAGATAAGTCGCATGAGCTTCTTGTGCATTACCATTTTGATTGCACTCTACATAACAGCAAACAGTGTTCCTATGAATTGTAGTTTTACAATTCCTAAAAACATTGTCAGCTGTTAACTTTTAAAGAAAAGAAACACTTATGGATGGCTTATGCATGTATTTCAAGGACTTTATTATTTAGATTATTTTGATATAGATCTTTATTATTATTTAATTATTAATGATTTAAATCTATATCTACTTTTGTAAACTTAAGATTAAGAATTATGGAATTATAATTTCGGTTACAGAGAAGCAATGTTTAAATGAAAAGATATAATTCATAAATATAATGATGCGATGGATTAATTTTTATGTAATCTTGTATAAACTTTCCACGAAGAAGTTACCAATAAACATTTAGTTCTTTAATTAAATGCTTCAGTTTTTAATATGTTAACAAATTATAACCAAATGCAACTTTTTTAAAATTAATTTTCAAACCATTTTTATGAATTCTAACACTTCTAAATTATAAAAATATTTCAATTTCTACATATTACAGACAATTAAAGATACATTATGTACCATAATGTTAAAGTTTGCTTAAAATTACAACCAGCTTATATAAATACATATTTTAAATATAATCACTTAAAATTATGATAAGGACCTTTATTTATTCTCCATTTGTGCAAGTAAAGAAAGGCGAATCAAGTAAAGATAATAATAAAAGATACTTATTATACACACTTTAGATTCAATGAGTACTTTAAATACTTAGAAGCATCTTCTCAAAATCCATGAATAATAATGATAATAATAATATGATGTATCAGAATATAAATAGAATATGGAAATGCACAAATCACATACTGAAGCTGAATTCTTTGATTTGAAATCTTCAGTTCAACAGTTCATGAATTCAGAACACTCTATCGAGCTTCTATTCTCAAAGTGGATCAGAGTCGATTTTATATCGTAGAATCTTTTCGAATTTGCCGTCGAATGCAAAGCGTGATTGTAGAGTACATTCCAAACTCTTCAAGTCGAGCGGACAGCTGAAGATTAGTTCTCTAGTCTCCATGGTTTATGGGCTCGGATCCTGATTCAGAATTGGATATTTGTTGGGATTTACAATCTATACTTCAAATAGCCTCGTTTATCAAACACTGGTCATTGTTCAGGCAACATTACTTTTTGAACTGATATTCTCTGAAAAACGATCACTTTTGCTTATAATGTGCTGTTACGCCACGAATTTTTTCGAAAAATGTTCGAAGCAACGAATTGTTCGAAAAATGACATGTCCCAATGAATGTCATCTGTACAACGAATATCATTACGTCGAAAAACCAATTAATTCTAAAAATCATGAATGTACGCCAACAGTGAGTCACACCCAAGATATGATTTGTGTTAATGTTCATATAAAAACTCAAAACTTCAAAAGAGAGTTTGAAACCTGAATTGAATTTAATTAAAAAAACAAATTACTCATCAAATGAAAAAGTACGATTTATAAAATAACTAATTTTTTTATTTATTTAAGTCTTTTATAATCGGTGATTTCGTGCAGTATTTTGCGCTCTCATGACACAAGTCCGAGGTTTTATCCTTTGGGTGGGCAAGGTTGACTCATCCTTTCAGTGGGTCAATAAAACTGAGTCTCAACCATGCTTGGTAACTGAATTCCGGGGATTGGCGTTAGGCTGATCACCTAACCCGGACATATACTTCGCACTGTAGGCCCTACGACCCATCTGGGATGTCGGGACACTGAGTTTAGTTTATAAGCCTATTATATATATACATATTCTTAACTAATTGTAATGTTTAAAGGAAAAAATAGAAATTAACTTTTAAAAAATTTAAAAATTTATTCTTTGTTATTTATTTATGTAGGGATTTATGTACTATGATTTATCTCGTGTTGTCACTTCAACACAGTTACAGTACATCCCACACAGACACTGATTGATATTTATCTTAAACAATTATTAAAATTATTATCAGATGAATTACTTTTTACAATATAATTTCTGTTCATAAAATGGAAATTGAGTGTCTTTAGTTTTGAGAGTTTCTATTGCTATTCGTGAATAGATTTCACTTTAGTCTGTTGTAAGTAACAAAACTAAGACTTAATTCTAAATTTATTAATATTCATAAGTAATTGTATGTACCTGGTTTACAAAAGCGAAAAAAGTTGTATTTTTTTTTATACATGAAGGGGACATACTTGCATATTATATTCTTGAATTCACAGCCTGTGTGGCAACCCAATTTGGACCTCTGTTTAGATGTCCTGAATTGTCAAATTTCACATAAAGTGAGTGATTAATCCACGAATTATTTCGAATCACTGAAACACCAGAGCTAAAGCTGGAGTTTTCCAGAACTGTTGATTTTAGAGCCTGATCGCTAACAAATTGTGTTCTCTCTATTGATAACCAATCGTAGTTTTCTAAAGCTTAATTAATGCTATTACTAACTATTTATGTAATAATCTTTTAATATTTTTCGTATGTTTGAAAAATAATAATAGATTTAGCATATTAATTCCCACTGTTAGTTCCTTACCAATACTGTTAGTTCGATGGGTACTAGACGTAAAATTAACAGCTTATTGAATCTTCCTTTGATTTAATTACAGCATTTTTTAAGGATTAAGCTTTCCACTAAATTCTGATAAATTGACAACGGAGTTATGCCTCATTTTTATTATAAAATGGCGAACAATTCATGTTTAATTTTTGGTCGAGTTCGTTTGATATGGAATAATTCATCGCACATATTACTACAAGTCTTTTGAATGGGATAGATAAATAATTTCACTTGATTATTTTCAAATCATGATGCAATGGCACGTGTCTGCATTAACTGTAAGATTTTAACTTTAACAATGAATAGGATTTGGTACTATTGAGTTGTCTGCAATGCTTTCTTACATACCCGTTATAAATTAACGTGTATAGAGCAAATCAAGAGTAACAGTTCCAAAAGGTATCAAATCTTACAGTTAGTATAATATACTCTGCTAAATACTGTTCACCAAGTATTAACAGGGTTGACAAAAGTCCACCAGAGTACCTGATCATGCATTGTGATTTACCCCTACCACTTGAAAAAATTTCTCTAACTGTACTATTTGTATCATTTTAAATGCATGGTAGCGTTGGTGCTATTCAATGGGGGCCAGCACTATCACGAAAAAAAAAATCAGTGATATCACAGAATTACATTTTGATCTCCTAAAATGCAACGCCATGGAAAACCTCAGATATTACAGTAAAATTTGCTTAGCAAATAACACATTATACAAAAGAAATGATTAAAATTACAAGTTCTTGGGAAGTATGGATGATGATAAAATCAGCAAGCAGTTTAGACCGCATTGTTAGCTATAGCTGCTTCACATGCGTTGACATAGAATCAAAGAAGCTTTGGATATACCATTGGAGCATTGCAGATCATGCGGCTTCAACATATATCTAAAGTTGTTGTGATATAGTAGCGGATGGTGTATTCCGGGCCAGTTGCTTAGCAACCATATACCATATGATTTCGATTGGCGACAGACCAAGGAAACATAGAGAGCTTTTGAAGATTGGTGCCACGTTGCTATATTGTTGAAATATGGTTGATTTCAAGTGGTGAAATTATGGAAGGTACACGGCTTCAAAATCTCAGAGATGTAGTGCTGATTGTTCTATGTACGAGCAATGCGTACTAGAGAGGAGATAAGGGAGTGAAATTCAAGCCCAGCTTAAATTATGCAATTTGGCGCAGTGCCAGTGTGGTGACGTATTATTCAATAAAAGTCTCTCCTTTAATTGTTTCCAGATTCGTGGGTGAATAACGTGAATTCATCAGTACAGTTTTTCCGTCCTATTGTCCATTCCTATCCTTCAGTGTACCATTGCAGGCACAAATTCCAGTGGCTTTGAGCCAAAGGTATACGAAGCAGTGGACATTGCACTCAGATGCAAATGACGTCGAGTGGACATTGAATGAAGCAAAGAGACCGAATCTGTAGCACTGTGGTTCATGATGCGGCTCGTCAATCTATCACGGGCATGCGCACAATAAGCCTATCATAACGTGACTGGCAGTGGGCGTGATCCATCTCATGAGTCCTCTTTTCTGCCCAGTGACTTGCAGATTGGCATCACAGTTTCTCTGTTTCGTCCAACATGATTATCAATTTCTCTGTAGAATAATCCGCAGTGTTATGGGCTACTCTTCTTCCTCCGTTTAACTTATGAAGTTGCTCGGAAGAAATTGTGCATCTTTCAAATGAGTTCAAGATGAAGCAAGAAAATAAATTAGTATACTTCAAATAGGCCATCCCTTTTAATTTTACACAGGGCTTGCCCGTGACACTACAGTAATCCATAATGTGCGTATGAGATGCAATGGTTATGATGTACGCATTTAAATGGCGCAAATAAATGTCAAATTCACATGATTTGTATGCTTCCTTCAGGATGTCTCATTTTTCATGACTAGCATGCAAATAAGTTGAATGGTTAGTACGCTGATGAATGCTGAGCGCGATATTGTGTTGCACTGTTGTAAAGTACTGTTTTCCAACAGCTGATAATAAGGCACTCATCAGCGAACTGTGCAGCATGCGAGAGGAAATGGACGTGAGTTATTTGAATCCTTGCCTTTCACTGAACTCGGGGACACTTGAAGGAGAGATGCTTTTAAAATCTATGAATGATGGGCACTAGATGAATGATTTATAGATTTACTGGAGTTTCAGCTCTGTTATATGAGTTCCTGTTACTTTTGCTCTTTATTCTAATATTAATATTCGTTACCCTGACTACAGTTGTCTTCTGGAGGATCATCTAGCATTAGAAATAAGGCAAAACATTAAATTTTCCCATCAATGTAGCGTTGTGACATTACTATGCCCCTAATTTTTATTAAGAGTGATCTGATATAGTAGCTAAAATTGCACCTCAAATCATTCCACATTGAAAAAGTTCCAGAATTCAACTGTAGGGGCAAATTAGTTTTTTCGATCCATTGTTTGAAAAAAAAATTCTGGATGATATTACGTGATTGATATCGCTATTCTGTATGTTAATCTATTTCCTATTTGGTGTCACTATCAGAAAAATATTAAGAATTATATATTAAAGACATCAGCTATTATGTGTAAAAATGAATTAATGAATACTGCTTTTACGAAAAGAAATAAAACAAGAATTTTGATGAAAAAACAAAGAAAAAAATCTTGGCTAAAAGAAATAATCAGTTGCAAGATTAACTCTCACATACTTTCGGCTTAAAATGATTTCTACATTTTACAGTTGGTAAAATAAATTGCTAATAATAAAAAAATTGCTAAAATAAAAACATAATTGCTTCATTCAGAATATGAGAGCAGTCTTTTAACTAAACTCATACAATCAATTTTTCAAATAAGGTATAATTTAACAATAAATCCAAAAAAGAATGAAAGAGAGAAACAAGTGAAATACATGTGGGGGGGGGGATGTGTTGTATAAAAAATAATTCAGACAAAATAAAAAACAGAAAACATTATCCGAGGATATTTTTTAATTTGAAACAAACCTAGAGGTTTTCTTTTGGCGATATAATGAAATTGGCGACATTTTTGAACAACAACCCTTTGAGTTCTTTGCTCCAGAGGAATGACCTATGGGCTGGAGCTTCGTGTATGAAAACAATTCTGAGAGGTTTGCTTTTGATGTTTTTACTGTTTCTTTTTTACACTCTCCACCTCTTCCACTAGAAAACTAGTTGTATAAGGCGATTTTTTTTAATTCACTTTTTCCGGACAAGTTAATGACATTGCTGTGTACGAACGTGAAAGTCCCGCCAAACTTTGTTTGCTTCGTTTGAGCTTTCGCTTTCTTTTTTCATGTAATTTCTTTTTTAATATGTTTATGTACATATATAGAACAAGGCGTTATTTTTTGATTTAAGAGACACGATTTGAAATTTGTGGATCCTGTGTTACGTCTAGGAATCTGAACCTCATTAAAATTTTTGCCCTTTTTCTCTTCAAACCATTTTTTTTAACCTAAAAAAATAGCAGCATATTTTTTTCGTTATTTAGTCTAGTAATTCACGAAAGCTATAATTCTCACTAATATGTCTTTGCGTAAGTAACTAATTGAAGTTTATTGTATGTTAATGTTCCACCTTTGAAAATAATGTATTTTTCAGCAATGCAAATGCTATAAATTTAATATTTTAATACATTTTGTTCAATTATGTACAAAAATATTTGACAATTCAAGTTTCTCACCGTTGACCTTATTTTGATAAAAATATAATTTTATTGCTATTCCTATTAAGACAGATTGTATTGATATTGAAACAGAAGACAAGACAATAAATTATAATTCAAAACAATAGAGTAAAAACAAAAATGTGACAAAAAAAAATTAATATTTTAAGCTACCCGAACACGTTCAGAGCATTTTTTTAAAATACACTGCATATATAACCATTTTTTCTTATTTAACTTTAGAAAACATTAGTATTGAGCTACTAATATTTGTGATATATGCCAATATTATTCTCCAGAAATGTTAAATATGTATACAATTTTAAGCATTTTTTTAAAAATTTAAAAATTGTTAAACATATTTGAAAAAAATTAATACCAAATAATTTCTATGTTGTTATCTAGAATATGTGCTAAAATTTTGAGTTTTTATTAAAAAATAAAAAAATTACTGCCAGTTGAATATTTATACTGAAATTTCAGCCAAATTTTCTATGCCATTATTGGAATAACAGGCCATAATTTGGGAAATATTTAAGTGATTAAAATGTTTTTAGAGTACATTCTCTAGAAAACAATATACAGATTATGAAATTTCATAGTGATATTACGAAAATATTTTGAGTTATCATTTTTGAAGCGTGCAAATTATAGGCAAAAGCCAGTTCTGAGAAAATCGCATTTAAAGATTTAGGTATTGTCTTTATAAGAAATTCTCATATTTGCTGATTAATTTTTTTATTTGATTTGCTGATTGATTTCCGGAACAGTAATTATTTTATATATCTTTTAAAAGAGCTTACTAAATTTATATTTCAAAATTAAACACTGTTTAAACTAATTTTTAACATCATTCTGGACCTTTAAACGCCCACTTCTGGTGCTTTAAATATGTCCACTTTTGGTTTCCCATTTTTACGGAATCCTTCATATCTCGGATTCTAATTAACGTTGAGACAAAAACAAACCTGTTTTGGAAAGCTATTTAATTCCTTATTTAACGGAAGAATAAAATAAATTTATCATTTTTGGTCGAAATTGACGTTTTCAACGTGTACGGGTACCTTAAACATTTTTGACACAAGTATTATCAATTTTTACAAAACATTTTAACTGTCAATAATTATGTAAGTATCGTTATAAATAAAATCCTTATTGTATTTCTCCACTGAATTGAAAACAGCTGCACAAAATAGTTATAAACTTATATCAAGATGTCGGTCTCTGAATAACTTAAAAAATATGTTGCAAAATTTTGATAACAATTTTTTGTATTCAATTTACGATATTAATTACGATATTTACCATGATTTTTCATTTTTGAAAAAAACATTGTTACTCTTTTTAGAGAATGCGTTTTCGACTTTTCCAATATGTCGCGGGTCAGAAATATATTAAAACGCAGATGAAAAGAGAATCCCGACTTCAATTACAGATAACAGGTATGCATTTGTTATTCACAGCAATTAGTACTTTTGTGATTCACAGTAATTCATTGTAATTAATTTATAACTTATTTAATCTCTCAGTTAATCAAAACCAAAAAATTTCAATTCGTTATGCAAAAATCACTTACAAATGTAATTGATATTTTTAATGCGTATACTTTCCTGTGTTATGATACAGAATATTTTTTCAAGTTTAAATTAAAACTTCATTCAGAAGTATTTTTTAAAAATATCTTTGTGATTTTATTTATTTCGGCCTGTGCCAAATATAAATGTCTAAACTGTGTGTTCTGCTGTCATTGCATTAATTTAATGTTTATCAATTCAATTAGTGATTAGCAGGAATTAAACGGGTACCATCGGTTAATATTTACATAAAAAGAGACATGTTCCTACCCTCATATCTTTTCCACTAAGAAGTTGGTATTGTATCGTTGTGTAATTGTAATAACAAAATTATATTCATAAATATCCCTTTCTCTCTGTTTTATATACCGCTATTATCATTTGCATGATTTCCCACGTCAATTATTTTCTAGAGAAGGAAATACGAGGAAATTCTGATAAAAAAATATGTAAATCTTTGGCCCGAATATAAATGCAGGCAATGCCAAAGGAAAAATAAAAAAGAAAAGAAATATATTATTAGTTTTATTTTTTTCTTCTAATGCAGTCTACTGTTGTTGTTTGCTCACCTCCACGGGTCTGACGGAGTCAGACCAAAACAAGGAATCCGTTGATGGAGAGGAAATCGATGACAAGGCGGGGAGAAGTGTATATTTCGTCCCATACTATATTCATACAATTCAGGATATGCTCAGGAGAAGCTTGGTGTCCATGGCATTTGGGACACAGGGGGAAGGTCTTGTTACCCGCTACAAAAGTGAGGCATTTCAGGTAGCCAGAGGCGAGACGTACAAGGCAAGTCACAGGAAAGAGCCAGAGAAAGTCCCAGCTTTCTACTCTTGTAGAAGTGGTGAATCAAAGGTACCTGCCAATCGGTTTTAATCTGGGCTTTTCTCAGGGATATAAAAAGAGAGAGAGAAAGCCTTTAATGTGTAATGTATCTATGGTTACAGTTTAACGTTCGAACTTTGTTGACAAACTTTTACGCAGAACATTTGGAAGATTTTTTTTTTAGTTCAAGGTAGCAGGATGACCTGAGCCCTCCTTAGCTAAAGTGTCTGTTATTTCATTGCCTCCAATATCCACGTATGCAGCCTACTAATTAGTACAATAATACCGCAGTCTTAAGAAGGCCCTTCAGTTTATATGAATAATAAAAAAATCTTCATTTTCATAAATTAGTTTTAAAATAAAAAATCACCTTATTATGAACTGAAGTACTTTCTGTACATTCATTCTTTGTTTGCTGTTGTAGAGCAAAACAGTACGCATAGATTTCTATTTCACACACAAGGTATCAAATGTTTTTAAAAATTAAATATATAAAAAAATTTAAATCCATTTTATTATTCTTTTATCTCACATTATGAAACTCTTGGAATTAGAAAAAAAAATATTTTTCGAATCACAAATACATGAAGGTGTAATTTTAAACGTTATTTTTTTCAAAAATAAAATGCTTCATTTTTTTTATAAATAGCTGTGAAAAGTACCGAACAAGAGCTTTGTTTGTTTGTTTGCTCACCTTCTATTTAAAATTCAATTTTAGTTATAAGTTTCATTTTACTAAAATTTTAACATTTTCTTTTGTGCAATTTTTACACTTTCTGTGTGAAAAGAAAAATTGAAATGCTATTTTCTTGAACTAATTATACCAGTTATGTAATGTAGGACACACCCTAAATGGAATATTTTATACTTTATAGACAAAAATGTTGTTTTAATAGCTTAAGAAAATAAAGAACTGAAACATTAATTCCTAATCATTTAAAAAATATGCACGTGAACCTCTCTCTATGCTCGCCATAGCGTCATTTTTTAAAAAATATGATTACCC
This sequence comes from Latrodectus elegans, assembly GCA_030067965.1. Classification (NCBI taxonomy): domain Eukaryota; kingdom Metazoa; phylum Arthropoda; class Arachnida; order Araneae; family Theridiidae; genus Latrodectus; species Latrodectus elegans. The sequence goes on from CM057813.1 coordinate 126,573,449, forward strand.
GTTCGACCTATCAACAGTGTTAGGTACCATATCAAAGTTCCATCTTCAAAAGGGGAATCGAACCCGATATCTGTTGAATTGAAGGCCAGAACTATTCCAATCAACTGGCAGCTCAGTCCGATAACCTATGGAATGCCTTGTTTTCGTTTTTCTGAATTTTTTTTATGTATTTACATACATAAAATCAACATCGTACGTGTAGGTTTTTTTTCAATGGTCGGGGATTGTCGTGATGTATTGTCTCCTTATACCCAAGGAACCGGCCAGAAACAGCAACCTCTTTGCCTCGGCAGGCGTTGCCCCGGGTGCACCACAGGGGGTGGGCCACCATCGCACCCTAGATGCCCGAGATACATATGAAGGATGATAGACAAATAGGATTACTAGACGAGCATAGCAGATTTTATTAACAAACGATGCATCCCGGCGACACATAACAACCACGTCTTACTCGGGAGTCGAATCCGAGCCAACTCAGCAGAAGACGAGGGCTGTAACCACCATACTGGCTGGGCGACTCGTACGTGTACGTTATCAATGTTAACTGCATTCTACATAGGTCTGTATATTAAATTTAATTGTTATCAGAAAATATTAGCTAATTTAAAAAACTTGTGACAAAAAGAAAATAGAAGTAGCATCTGCAACCATTTCTTCAAGTTGAACAGGAATTATTTTGCATGTTAAACAGAGATTTGCTACTCATGGACCGTAGAGTAAATGCATTGAGAAAGATCTTATCATCAGAGAAAAAAATATTCCGGAATTTTTAGATGCTTACGATATTGACACTGAAATTTTTATTATTGACTATCTTGTATGCAGTTTTATTACTGTTACTAATGACTCTTGGGCAGGCCAAACTCGCTATGCCTTTGGCTATGCGAATTTAAGTTAGTAGGCTGCGTTTTTCGTTTAAACAGAGCACCCTGAAGGTGAAAATACCATTTTGCTCTTCAAATTCTCTGATGATGCGACTCAGATGGCACCACCAGAGGATCCACTTTCTCAGTTTTAATTTTGATCTGGAGGGGGGAGGAAATTGTACGCAATTTTACTAAACAAGATTTCATATTTTTTGTCTTTAAATATTTGAAGTTATATTTTAAGGTCACATCACCCATAGCAGCTTTACTAAAGCCTAATACAGCCATCCAATTTTTATGCAGTCTAGAGCGCATCTTGATAAAAAAAAAATAATCATCTATTTAAAAGAATTTACTAAGATTATGTACTCATTTGTTTTTGTTATAATGCTCTCACATTTAGGAACAAAAATGTCATTATACTTCGTGAAATAGAAAGATCTAGTTTAAATTGGAGTAGCACAGCATGCTCATGCTGTAGCCAATTAGAGGAAAAATTCTCCAATTCAAAAGTTCAACCTTCTAAATGGAGAATGCGTTTTAAGCCGCTAGTCTTAGTAAAATCAGTTTACCTGAAGAGAAAATTATTATACAGCAATAAAGTGATTAGAAAAACAAACAAACTAGTTGATAAAAAAACTAATAGGTAATAAATTGTATATCTATCTTGTGATAGAAAACTGAAAAATAAATTCTTCAAAAGCAGCGAAAGAGTGAAAAAATTAAAACTTTTATGAGCTGCTAAAGGATGGTTCAATGTAATTCTGAATGGGTCAAATGATATGAATTCGATATCTTTTCAATTGACATCAAAAATTGAGAGGGAAATATAAAGTTTTTCAGCAGACCTTATTTATATATAAAGTAAATGGTACAGAATTTTAAGTACATGTGTTGCTCTAAAAGTATTTTAAATGCTTATAATAATCTTAATAAAAAATTACAAAAGAGTTACACTTATTGAGAAAAAATACCGAAACCATTATACTAAGCCATAAAGGTATTGGTGGCTTGGTAGGTTAGGACGTCGTTCTAATTACCGGTTCGAATCCCGACTTAACTGAAGATTCGTTGTGCTCATTAAAGGTGGCTATGGCACGTTAAATATGTCGAGGTTGTAATATCCTCCAAATGAAATGGTACCTTTGGGCATCAAATATTAGGGTGTTTTCTGCTTGATTCCTTCTTGTAAATGACGATGTCTCCCACCCGGCTGCTCCCATCTAACTGATAGAGCTCAACTCTGGGCCAGGTAGAAGAATGCATTTATTATTAAACGTTTAACCTTAAATATATAGCCATATATTTGTTAAAACATATATTACATTCAAAGTCCTTGGAAATTGATAGAAAATTTAAATAAAATATAATTAATGAAATCAACAGATATTTATAATTTCCTTTTATGTTGCAATTTTCCTTTACATCTAATTTTTTAATCTAGGTACAAACATAACCACTATTAATTTCTAAGCTTGTTATCGATATCTTTCTGCCCAAAGTGTTTCCACCATTTGATGCATGTTAGACCTTAAGAAATGTTAATATACTCAAGTTCTTTTCACTAGAGTATCGTGTATCGAATGCTCTACCCTCTGAACATAAGAATATTACCGGCTAGTCTGACTCCAGTTTAAACATTTTCTTAAAACTGAGTGCTGAAAAGTTAGCTCTCTGCTCAAAAGTTCGTCTTTTTAATTCTATTTTAAGCGTATCACTTACTATGGTTTGGAATCCAATTTCGAACTATAGGTCAAGGACGAACCAGTTCTCATGTATCGAAGAGAGACTATATTTTATAATAAGTATATCAAGCAAAGCAGTTAAGATTTATCACATTTATTAAGTAACTAAATTAATTCATTGATACGACAACCCCGCATGGCACAAGTCTACAGCCCCTATAACTGTTTTTATGACCGAAAGCCCTGGAGTTTGAAGTAAATGCCTCTATTAGGTGATCAGCCTAACGCGAAAACCACACTGTTTAGTTTTCAAGCATGCTTGGTACTCCTTTTTATCGACCCACTGAAGGGATGGTCGTTAGTTAAGTAAATAAAAGAAAACGATCTCTGAATGGATCTCTTAAAACGTTCCAGAATATTTAATTCCCATCTAATTTAAGTGAAATACAAATGCTATGAGTAATCATGGATATTTTAGTTTCTTACTGTTGCAATTCTTAAATTCTGTTTGCTTTGAAAATTATTGTTAATTCCAAAATAAATTGATTAACATATTGATATTTTAAGGTTATGAAGCATTCAGTAACCAAATTAAATATAACATTGTCCCTAAAATAACAGATGATTTTGGTTTTAAGAAGTGAGAAAGTATAATTTGTATTTGGTAACATGCCATTTGATTACTAAAGAGTTTTTAAGAAAAGGCTTTAACCAACTATACGAAATGTTACAGATTCCAACCTGATTCTTTGCAAGAATGCCAAACTGACAATGAATACTTAGCGCTCTAGCCACCTGTTTGATGATTTTTAGGATCATTACCTACCTGAGAATTCATCGATGATTAAGTTTGGAGATTGATCATCTTGTGGAATGAGACGTAATAAGTGAGTAGCTCTATTGTTAAAGCAAGCTTAGATGGACGTACAACCTGTGAGGGGACTTAGCATGCGCAAGGATCCACTCATTAAGGAAAAGGATGAATCGAAATGCTCGATCACTGATTATCTACTTAACTGTAAGGAAATTTGAATATCTCTATCTGAAGGGAGATCATGGTATTAATATAATTGACCGTAAAATGAATACCAAATGCTTGAAGTAGTTTGGAATGCACTTTAAATTTTAATTCCAGTCCAATTAATCATTGCGGCCACAAAGTAACGCAAAACGACCCTCAAACCAATCAAAAACCCATGTGTTCAGAACTTTGTGCATATTAAGTATTTGTAGGTTTATCTGCATTGTAATGAGAGGCCTTAAGGAGAGGAGCTCAGTTTCAAAATATACTTCACTAGTTAGAAATTACGAGACACTGTTTAGAGGCAGAGCATAAACAGTTTTTGTTTTGTTCAGCTCTCAACGGTCATTTTTTTTACACATTAGGTGATTAGACCGGGACCTATATTTTAAAGGGGACTCCGTACTACCAAAGATCCCCTAGCTACAGATATTCTTATTTGTCGCTCAACGGTCCTTTTTTGTACACGAAGGCTAATTAGACCGGCACCTACGGTTTAAAGTGGATTCCGAACTACTACAAACATCCATGCCCAAGGTGGGATTCGAACCTTCTAACTGTTGAACCGAAGGCAAAAGCGCTACCTATTCGGCTGCCAGCTCGACCCAAGCTACAGATGACAATCGTATTCAATAACTCTTGAATTGAAGGATAAAGTGATAATCATTCGGGACAGCAGCAAAAAATGATTGCTTGTATGTTTTTCTAAGGTCAGTTTTTCCACACGAAAGCCAATTACACCGGGATTTACAGTTTATAATGGATTTAGAACTACTCTGCACACCCAAGTCCTATGTGGGTATCACACCCACGACTCTTGAATCAAAAGCCGAAGGCTGTCAAACAGCTTGGCAGCAGGATTAGAAAATCATTCTTTAAAAAGCAGGGATACAATACAGCATATCAAAATATTGATGTAAATCTTATTAATTAGAATTCTTTTTCCTATTTATTTTGTAAATATAAAATTATATTAAGCACGAATTAGCTTCTTTCACCACATTTTGAATTATTTTATACATTACGAGTGATGTTCAATATTCTGTTATTCGGAGAATATATTTTTAACATTCACTATTCAGTTCTGAAAAGCAGCTATTTCTCTTTTTAAAGGAATCTGAGTTTTAAAATATTCTAGTCAGGAGACGACGATGAACTGTATCTGCCTGTTAAGAATACTAATCAAAATTTGAGAAAACAAAATAATTTTAGCCACGTGTTTGACCTGATGCTGTTTTGAAGCCAGCCTTGACTCACTGATTTGATCACTGAACCGGTTCAATCCTTTATTTACTAAAAACGTGCCACGAGTCGGTTTCTCGTAGAAAATCTTTTTCATGGACGAGGCAGGTGACAAGGATGGCTGAGCGGGAAACAACAAAAAATATCACTTCATCTTGCGTAAAAAAAAATATAATGATTTTTGCCACTTCCGCGCGTACGCAAAATATCCCAGACACAGATCGTTTGCCATCTGGTTTCCGTTTTCAAAACAATCTATCCTCCCTGCCAAAAAACACGTCCCTTGAAACAAAAACCGCTGTAATTTATTCGTTTTCTTGAGAACTTTTGAAATGAACTGACGATTTCTGGGCTATGACCGAGGGGGGGGGGGAGAGAAAAAGCATACGATATTGTTTCACGTAGGTTTTGGAAGCGGAGGATATTCTTTCCCGGTGTAATTTAAATAAAAACCTTGAGTGAAAATATGACGAATCATTTCCCTATAAGTCACCTTCCTTTATTTTAAGACATTTCCTGGTGTAGTCGTCAGCTGATGTAAGTAAAGAAAGGTCACATCTTTTCAAATCGATGCGAAAGTTTTTTATAGGCAGATGTTTGGTGTGCTAAATCTGTAGAACTATAAAACATTAAAAATATTTATGAGTGTGTTTATATTGAACTCCATGGATCAATTTTTAACAGTATTTATTAAATAAATGTTAGGTTACTGAAAGCCTTTAATGCATTCTTTGATTATGTGCTCCAAAAATCTTTTTTATAATTTCTAATTTATTATTCCTTTTTTATAGTAAATAAATTATATATATATATATATATATATATATATATATATATATATATATATATATATATATATATATATATATATATATATATATATATATATATATATATATATATATATATATATATATATATATATATATATATAATTTATGGGGAATAGTTTAGCTGCCAATGTAATTATTTGTGCTAAATAATGAACAATTTTAAATTGAAATGGTTTATTTATTAAAATGTTAAATTCCTTTAACAACTTATATTGAAAATTTTACTTAAAAATAGAACACAGTCAATTTTTCTCCTTATTGCTAATTTCAAAGTATATCAATTAGCTAAATGTAAACAATTTGTCAACATTTATTATGCTGATAGAAATATACGAGCCTTGTAAAAATCTAACTGAAAAATAGATGGTAAAAAGTCAATAATTATCTCATTTTCAAAATTAAGATCTCTTTAAAAGAACTTTTTTAAGTTGTAAAATTTATAAATAAAATTTAATTCCAAATTTGATCTCTAATTTTCTGTTTTTATTAGGCTTAGTATATATATATATATATATATATATATATATATATATATATATATATATATATATATATATATATATATAAATATATATATATATTTATATATATATATATATATATTTATATATATATATATATATATATATATATATATATATATATATATATATATATATATATATATATATATATATATATATATATATATATATATTTATAGAATGAGTGAAATTATATATATATAATTTCACTCATTCTGCATAAATATAAATAATCCCCATAACGATGTAAGCGAAACACAACGTGAATCTGTATTTTCAAAGAGATGTTAGAAACCTTTCTAGAACGAATTAAAAAATGTGTATAAACTAATAGTAAAACAATAGAATCACTTCCATGAAGGATATAATGAATCAAATCTACGAGAATAATGTAAAGAAATAAACTTAAAGCTAACGAAACTTATCTCATCACAAATGCGTACAATGGATTGCATTCAATCTTGGTTAACAAAAGCACCATTATGTGCAACGGACTCCTAAAGAATTCTTTCTTTTCTTGCTGTGTCTGAGACAAAAAGTTTCTCTTCGCAATGTTTCAAAGATATCAACAGAAATTCCTTTGTTAATTTTCATTTGTCTCCTAACTTTTCCGTTATATGAATATTTCATTAAGTGTAATATACTCAACAAAATTTATATTTTGATGGAATTTAAAAACAGGCATTATTTGTCTCAATTTGAACTTATTACTCATGTATGTAATCCAAGCTACGTATCTATAAGCTATTGTTAATGGTTGAATAATAATTATTGTTAATGTTTGTATGAGCTATTGATAATGAACTCAACGAATTTCAGTTTGATAGATTGGAAAACAGGTATCATACGACAAGTTGAAAATATCGCTCAATGTTTATAATTCAGGTAACGTATCAGTGAGTTATTGGTAATGAGTGAGTAATTGTTGAGTTATTGGTGATGAATTCATCAAGCTTCTCTCTCTCTCTCAGTTTGTAAGACTTTAAAAGCAGGGATATGGCAAGTTAAAAATATCACTCAATGTGTATAATTAAAACAACGTATGTGAGAGAATTATTGTAATAAACTCAATCAATTTAATTATGGTAGCGTTAAAAATAGCCCTTATATAGTACGTTAAAAATATATCAATCAAGCATATAACGCAAAGAACGAGCGAGAGTTCCATTTCTCTGTTTGTGGTAACCAATTATAAGCCTGAAAGTATTAAACAAAATCTACAGAATTTAACAGATTTCGAAAGCCTATTAACAAGATATTCATATCCAGGAATTAAGCTTTTAACGTAAGAATATCACAATCAGACAGACAATATGGTATTTATATTGCACCGTTTTTTCTTACATTAGATTTTTCGTTTTAATAAATCCTTGTACAAAATGAAAATTTTTATTTGTTCTCTTTTGTAATTAATGATTACGTTTTTCTATAAATTTACTTTAAGTTCTTTTAGAGTTTTATTCCAAATTTTAATTGATGAATAGTTATCATAATTGTTTTAAAGAATTCACTCCATTCCATTAAATAATATGTAAATGAACTATAGAACATTTTTTCAAATATTACACAGAAGTAAATTAAAAAAAATTGCTATTTATCAGAAATAAGGACAGTATCATTTTGACAATACTTGACAGAATGATTTAATCTATTTTACGTTTTGTAACACGCAGTTATTAAATAATTTTTTGACTAACTCATATACGAAATAAATATTTTTTTTTAAATTAAATTCATTAACTTAATATATAATTAGAAAAATTTTATTGTTTAGATTATTTTGCTTAAAAGAGTTTTAATTATTATCGTGGTTTTAATATATCATTTTCTAGGAGACATGTTTCTGGTAACATGTTAAAATTTCTTATAAAGTTATAATAAATATTTGATATTTTCATTGTAATTTTGATCAGACGCTGTCAGTTGTCGTAGAATTTGAAAATAATCGATCAGGAATAGTACATTTTGTGTTCTTCCATTTAATATATATTTCGAGCTTTAGATATTTTTTATTTTTCATCCTTGTTTATAGGTACTTTGATAAAGATATTTGAACTATGCAACGTGAAAATTAGTAGACATCAAAATCCGATGGTTTCAAATTTTCCTACAAATATCAGAAATTGTCTTTGTTTTCATGCATTGCATTAGTATTAGGTTGTGAATAACTTCATCACACAATGACATAATAAAACAATAGCCTTGGTACCAGGAGTGCAATGAACTTGCAAATCAGTTCTGGACCACTTCGGTACGAAACTTCTAAAATTAGTGTTGTGTTTACCTTCTTCAAATGTAATTCAGATTTAAACTATTCTCACAGGAATTCAATTCAGGAAACGTCAAAAATCGGAATTGCGACAAAAAAACAAAACTGGAAATGACCGGTTCTACAAGCAATGGAGCTCGGAACTGGCTTTGATTGGATGGCTAACTCTGTCCTTAAAATGGCGGGAAATAAAGGTGAGTGAAACGGAATAGATGCCATTGACTCCTAAAGGAAGTTGGCGGCAAAAGTCACCGCAGGTCAATCTGCGGTCCAAGAAAATTATCAGAATAAGTTCATATTTTTGCCACTTCTTGTTGTGTCTCTGAAGCTAATAATTTTTTCCCCTATAACCTTAATGATAACAATAGATAGAAATGATAAAAAAAAAAGCACCAGATTCTGTGGTTACACCGGAACTGTGGTAGGTCATAAAATTGAAAATGGATTTAGGAAGTCCGTTGACAGAGACTGTGGGAATTTATTTAAAAGTTTTGTTACTCATCAACTGCATTTCTTATGAGCAGGGATGATTCTGAGATCAGCTTATGTTACAGAAGATTACATAGATGAAACTCGTACGATTTTTACTGAATAGGTTGCACTTCATTGTGGTCAAAAAGATAAGCAATATCAAGTAAACTTATCAAGAAATATACATATATATATAGAAATTAGACAAAATTTATACGCAGAAGAATGTGTATCATATACTATAATAATATTTAGTTTATGAGATATTTAGTCACATAAGTATTTTCAAAGACAATACTTTACCTCAAATTTATATACCTTTTATTTAGTACATGTCATAATTTTAGTATGCATACCAAGTTTGCAAAAATTAGGTTATCAAAATTTTAGTTCATAAATGGGAATAAAAATTATCTTTGCGTCTGTGTGATCCAGATAGGGATTAGCTATTGATCCGTAAAATCGAGTGTTCGTAAATTAAAAGATCTTACGGTATGACATTCGTGTATGTACCTGTCGTCTTGATTAGTATTAGTTTTCAGCAAATGTAACTCGGACTAATTTTTATCATAATCCCGAATCTGTGTTTAAAACTATCCTTTAGAAACTTATTAATGTTTGAAATCAGATCTAGAGTTTTTTTTTTCAATGAGAAAATAAAATTGAATTTAGTGTGTGAATCTGCTGTTTGCTCATACTATACACTGCTAAACCCGTACCACATCTTTTTTATATGCAAATTGATATCCCATGGCAACAGTTGTATTCTCTTATGATATCAAGTTCAAAATCTTATCGCAAATTAGATAAAAGGTTTCGACATATTATTATATCCACCTGCTAACATATCCGTACGTGGTAAAAGGTTTAGTGCACTGTCGTCTAATAAATGGGAATAAAAATAAGCCTGGGAATCTCTTGATTCACCACCTTTTTGCATTTGTTAGTGCTCATCTATAACTATCTTCTCTACGGGTAGCTAGATGGGTTAGGGCGTTGTTCTTATTATCGGAAGGTAGTGAGTTTGAATCTCGACTTAACGGAAAATCTGTTGTGTTCATTCATGACGGCTGGGGGCACTTTAAAACTAGGTGTGGTTGCAATGTCCTCCAAGGAAGTAATACCTCTGGGAGTGTCAGTCAGGGTATTAGGATTCTCCTACTTGGTCCTTGCTTCAAAATCATGGAGACTCCACCAGGCTTCTTCTGTCTAACTGGTCGAGCCAAACTCAGGTCCAGGTGCAGGGAAGTATGCCTCTGTAAAAACAACCATCGTCTCTACCTGCCTTTCTTATTCTGTAGAAAATAACTCTCATTTCTTATTTACATGGTACGTGTTATATTTTAGATTCTACAGTGTTTATTTTCATTATGTTTAAATTGTGTACTGGCAAAGTATATTCTCACAATACTAGTACATAAATAGTTCGCTAACTACAACTTCCGAAATATTGCACTTTCCATTGCCTAGAGGTAAAAATATTATTTTTGGAGTAAAATATACCACACATATTCCTGCTGTTGAACATCTGGAGAGGGATGTTAAATTTTTGCTTTCTACAGGTTTTCTATTAGGAAAGGTACTTTGACTGCATATTGTGAGCTTAACAGCTAAAAGATGCTGCAAGGTAATTAGATGCCCATCAGTTTTGAATATCAGAGAAGGCCATAGTGGAACTTATTAACGTATCGTTAGAGGGAAAACCAGCAAATTCCGATAGATACACTTGTAGATAATTGAGAGACATTATTTGTTTCCCGTTGTTCAACACATGCTATTATCCAAAATTACTTTTCGAGAGTTTCTAGATTTCTTCTCCTTCAACCCCTGAATACGATTTGAATGAATGATTGCGAGGGAAGCTTCAGACATGTTGTGAATGACAGTAGTTATTGCCTCTTGGGCTGCCTACTACGTGGTGTCAAACATTAATGTTGTGCGTGAAAAAGTTAAAGGTTCTCCTTTCGTGATTTGGATTAATCACGCTTTTCCCCCTCCACACAGAACGAAGTACTTAAATTTCAAGATAGTTTCTGATTCTAAATTTACATCTAACACTGACATACGCCTTTAATAGTCCGTGTGACTTTTTATTGACTATATGTGTGCGGCGGTAGAATCCTATTTTATAATAATATAAAATAGGATTCTACTCTGCATTTGATTGGGGGGTTAATTTGTCGCTCATCTGTCATTTTTTATACACGAAAGCTAATTAGACCGGAACCTACGGTTTAAAATGGATTCTTAACCACTGCAAACATCCAAGCCCAAGTTGGAATTTGAACCCACGGACTGTTGAACCGATGTCAAGAGCGTTAACCATTCGGCTACTAACTTGGCACCCTGCAATTGAATGACTAATGCATAGGGTATTTATATTGAATTAAAATAAATATCTTCCTTCTGTCAAACTTATATTGATCTAAAGTGGGACTGCAGTTTTCGGAGTAAAATCTTAAGTTTCATCCCAACCACTATTGAACTACAGGTGACGTGTGTCTTCGCTTCTGCATGCACATCTGTCGGGGTAGAACTAGCTACCAGCTGAATATTAAGTATTCTTGCTTCCAATTCAGCTGTTTGTGGTTTGGAATTTCACCTTGGCTTTGTATGTTTGTAGCGGTTCGAAATCCACTTTAAACTATAGATTCCGGTTTAAATAGCCTTCGTGTGCAAAAAAATAAGAGTTGAGTGACAAAAAAATACCAATGAAATAATCAGGATAAGTGATTGAGAGTTTTCAAGGTTTCCTCCCTTGCGGTGTAAGAACGAAGCATACTATATACGAAAAGGCAATTTACGTGGTGGTTATTAAAATGTTTACAAATGCATTACACTGTACTCTATGAGGGATCAAAAGCTTTTTCTTTCGAATAAGCGATTTTATATAAATTGCTGTGAAGGATTTTGTGATTTTATTTAAATTGCCAGGATTTATAAAAGTATGATTGGATATTTCTAAATACATCAACGATTTTAAGGACTATTCTGAAATTATTTTTTTAATTCGGCTATCATTTCAGCATTTTAGATGAGATGGTTTTAATTAATTACATGACATTTAAAGTAGCATAACACCTCTTTACATTCTGACACTACTTTATTACAAATATTATTATTCTTTCACTGTTTGTAGAGAATTACCTTCAATTATGAGTAAGTAAAATTTATTGAGATTTGGGGTAGATTTATCTTATTCAATTCAGGTTTCTTCCGTAAAGCCCACTGGAAATTATCTTATTTATTCGAGAGATAGGAACAGAGAGAGCGATTATAAAATGGAAATATAAACAAGTGTAGCAAAGAAGACGTCATGAAAGTATTTAAAGAGAAAGCAAAAATTTTTAAAATAAATTATGACTATAAAATTATCATCAGGAGAATATTATCATTTAACTTTGTGATGGCATTAAAATATTGAATTTCAAGTGTATATCTAAAATCTTTAGTTACTGAGTACCAGAAAAATTTTATTCTAAATCAAACAATATAAATTCACAATACCGAATATTTATTAGACAAAGCCTTATAATTGTAAATAACCAAAATTCTGAATATCTTTAATTTTTTCTTCAATTCAGGACATTAAAGAATGTATACTTTAAAATTAGAATTATTTTAAATAATTGAAACCTTATACACATCAAATTCTTTCTCACATGAAAACTAAATAAACTTGATTTTAATTACAAAAGCGCACTTCTTTCTTAGTTAATCCTATACCCAAAGAAATAATGATAATAATGTAATAATTCAAAACTTCATAATATAAAACAAAACAAATGGAAATATTTTCTCAAATAATAAAAATAATATATGTCAAACATCAATTAAATCATTTAAGTTTATTGTGTGTGAGAAAACCATAATTATATTTCAAATCAAATTAATATTTTATTTCCTATATTTCTTTTTGATTGAAATATAATGAATACTTTTATTTTGTAACTGCAAAATCAAAATTCCTTTTACTATTTAAATTTAGTATATTTTAAATGCATATGTATAGTTTAATTACATAAAATAATCACATTAAAAAATTACACATGTTTCTATCCATCTCTTTGATTTTCTAAAAACATTTTGCAGCCTTTCCTATTATTCAGCTTTTCTTAAATGTAAATTTAAGGCAATAAATACATTCAAAAGTTATGAAATTTATATATCCTGATTATAAATTTATAACTTCAGTCAAAATAGCATACCCTAATTTCTTACACGTCAAATGTAGAACAAACTATTAAGAAAATTAATTACAATAGAATTACAATTATTCGAATCAATTGAGACCACAGACTCTATTCGAATAATCAAAAATTAATTAATTGGATTTTTTCAAAGAAAGATTTATTTTAATTAGTTATTGCATGTGGAAAATAGGAGAAATAACTTCATATTTTTAAGGAAAAAGGCTTTTAATCAATTAAACATAAATATGTAACACTTTTCCATGTTAAAGTATATATATATATATATATATATATAGAAGTGATATACATTAATACAATATATACGTGCACGCTGTAAAGGAAAGCCTTTGCTTGCTGAAGCACTCGGTCACAGTAAGAAGCTATTTCACTGCCTTCATCCGATTTTCGTGCAGCCAAGTCATGCACCCGCTTGACAGGGACATAGTCTACTTGCATCTACAGGTATTATGCAGAGCGGTACTGAGCAAATTATGTGAATATGGATTTACAGCAATAATAATATAGATAATGTATGTATAATTACTAATAACTATAATCAGATATTATTGTCTTTAAAATACCAATCTGAATATGGCAAAAAATACTCTCTGTAAATTAACTCCAATCATATTGTAAATACTGTAAATATATAAAACTGTGTAACAATGAATATAACAATGAAACAACAATGTTATTGCAAATAACCAGATACCAACGTAAATAACTAATATTGTAATACAATCATGATAACCCAGACTCTAACTAAAAGACTATATATCAGAAAAACACATCTTTTCGTTCTTGCTGTTTTGTAAATAATGAATTGTATTCTGCCATGGATTGTTAACTGCCTCAAATTATATAACTGCCTTTTTTTTTTGGATTTAATAAAGAACTATCTTATTGCGATACGGCGGCCGTACCAGATGGAATACCGGACTCGACGATAAACGAAATATTAGGACTGAAAAAAAAGACCAGTTTTAAACCATAAACTATCCCCCATTAAGATCAACAATTAAAACCTTCTATGAGCAAATTTAATAAATTGAAGGTGCGTGCCTGGAGCACAGGAACTCCGTCACCCAAAGTGACAACCAGCGTCTTTGACAGGGTGAATTTGCAAACGGCCACACTCGGGCCAACTAGACACACTGTGTGTCTCGGGCTGACGTTCCCTCCACTTCAAAGCAGTTTCAAAGCCGGCAAATGCTTCATTAGGTGATAGGCCATCATCTTCCTCGACGCCATTCATCATCATTCACCATCAGTTGCAATTTGATGTCTAGGTCCTGGTGATTTGATATCTCGGGCCTGACTCAAAACCCTTTCTCCTGTATATCTTTTAGCACTAACTTCTAACATTTAAGAAATTTCAAAAGAATGTTTCTGAATTACTCAAGCAATAGGTCTTCCCCTTTCTTCTCTTATCTTTCCTTTTCATGAGCTGCAGTCTCGTTTTCCTTTTCTTTTTCAGTCTAATTTATTTTTCTGAAATTCTGAAAAAGAATATCAGAATTCTAATATATCAGATTCATATGGACGGAGTTCGAATAATTGCAGTTTTACTGTACATTTATTTCTTATTGAAATATATTTTTCAAAATTAACAAACAGAGAAAGGTGATCAAAATGGTCTACCATAATCCAAAGATTTGGAGGATAAAATATTCAATTATTACGCTTTTAATAGCAATAAATAATTGGATTTCATCAAGGGTTGAAAATACAAAAACAGTGAATAACAATCGAGGCTGTAGCCACCGAATCATAAGTTCAGAAGAACATATTTAAAATTCAAATATGTCACAAAGTGTTCCTTTAAGGAAAAAGAAAACATTTTTACAAATAATTTTCATAAAATTAAATATATATTAACGTCTTTTCCTGACACACATTCAAGGGAAATAAATTTTTTCGGTTCTATTCTTCCAGAAACGGTCCTTATTTCAGCCCCAATAGAGTTATTACAAGTACAGCTTAAGATTTTACGCATTGTTTATTCATAGCTTGGTATCGAACCTGATACCTCTCTGTGAAAAACATTTTCTTACAATTACAATGTTCAAAGGGAATTAATTTTGAAAGCATATTTTTATCAATGAGATTCATGATTACTCATAAGAATAGAGGAGCTGCTTCATATTAGTTTGCATGTTTTATTATCCTGCTCAGTTGTCCTCTAAATTTCTAAACAAGTTATAACTAAGTCAAATTTTTAGATTTATAGACAATAAAATTAAGTACTTTATTCCTAACTTGGACTGTATAATTCTTACCATTGATGAATTTCATGATGTGTTTTTCGTAGATACAGAGTAGTTACTTCTCTAATTTGTGAAACCAAAAGCTAGATATACTACTATTAAAAACCGAAGTCAGACAGTTCTAGATTTCATCAGTGAAATCTAGAGCTTACAAACGAGGTCTGAAGTATGTTTGAATATGATTCCATTTTGGTCATAAGCCAAACCTTTGTTATAAAACGTCGCAGTTACCAATAACTATGGGTAGAATCTCGAAACGAAGGATTACCTGTTATAGAATTTTCCAGTCGTAATTAAAAAATTAAAATTATGCTTATTTTATGCTTTATCGAACACACTCTGCGTACAATGTAATCTACAAATGGAAATTTGTAACATAAGTAGTTCCTCGCTACGGACTTTTGCCGGAAGAGTTATTGGTATCATAACTTTTAATGCAATTGTTTGATAAAAATCAGATTAATACACACTTCGTACTTTCACCATGGTACTTTGGTAAAAGCTAGTTCTTACAGGTGGTATTTACTAGACTTTGGACTTCTACACACACAGTAACATATATAATAAAATATCCATTGAATATTCTTTCTCTTACTATGTCACGAAATTACTCATAAAAGGCTTTTGTAAGCGGTTCTCATTATTTATGCAAGCGAGTATTGTTTTTGTATCAGTCATAATTTAGATATCATGCAGGATTTCCTTTTCAGAGTCAAAGAAATGATGCTTACTTTTTAATTTAGTTATAATTCCAATCAGTCTTGGATCAAGATAGTATTATAGTTATTTCTATTATAACACATTTAACTGCTTTTGTTATTGTAAACAGGTCAATGAATTACTTTGGAATAAAAGGAACGAAAATAAAACACATGAAAGTGGAATATATCATCAAAATGCATTGCATACTGTACATACCATCTGAGTACATATAGTATTCTTTTTATTTATGAATATGAAAGGTTTTCTTTGGCAAAATATACGCCATTTTGGATGAGTCAATTTTTGTATTTTGATATTGTGATAGCTGTTTGGAGAGCTATCCTTTTGTTTTTTACTTTCACTCTCTGATGGACATGAAAGAGGTGAAAAAGATAAATGGCGCTGTATGTTCTTTATGACTTATTACTGAAAATAAGCAATGCGATGAGGAGGAAAAAATGTACACGCAGCATGCATTGTTTCCGTGTCACCGCTGGTAGCGTGCTCTGGGGGCGGCCTACGGTCGAGTGCTTCGTTCACACAATGATGTCCTTTCTAAAAATGAATGGCCAACGGGTCAAAAACCTTTTTTTTATTCTCAGCTTGTTTATTTTTCAATATTTTTATGCAGAAATAAGGGTTGAATGGACGTCCATTCAGAAGAAAAAAAGCGTGCCTATTCCCATTTGTTTGGTTGAGCTTGAAATATGAAACAGTAAAAAGACATCTATTTCTACGAAAAACATTCTATTTCGAATGAAGCGTTTTGCACTTTTGCGATGATTTATGAGGTTTTGTTTCCCCTCCCTAAAAATCTTGAAAATTCTTATGGTTATATTAATTCTGCGAACCTAATACGAGAATTTTTCGAAATTCTTTTTTTCTATTGAAAATGTTTGACAACTATTTGAACTAATATACGAGTAAATAACTATTAAATATATTTATTAAATAATAAACATAATAAGAAATAAGATATTTATTTAACCAAAAATACAAAAGTACTTCATAGCAATTACACTTTTTATTGATAGTTTTCAAAATGTAGAACAAAAGAACTGAAGCTTCACATTTTAAGAATAATGTATTTATCAAAATGGAAATTATGTTTGGTTGTCAAATGTTGCTATTTTGAATAGGTGCAACTAATGAAGTTGATATTTTAATAAATTTAAACAATGCACATGGGCAGATTTTTCTTACATACTGTAGTCTGAGAGAAATTTGAGCCAAAAATATATGCTATTTCTTGTCCCTCAAAATTTCTCAAGAAACGTTTGACAGTATTTTGAAATATATATATTCGTGTTTCTTAGAATATATTTAATGAAGAAAATCTGAATCATTTATAATAAATGGACAAAGAAATACATCACAAGTATTATAAAAGACTATTTATAGATTTCCATCTACATCACAGTGATTCATATTTTACAAAGAAAGAATAAACCATGGACCTACAGACTATTCGCTTCTTTTGCAATGCGAGATGTTAAAAGACGAACAGTTTTTGAAAGAATCAGCTACTTATAAACAAAATAACTGTACATTAGATCATTTATGTTTAGTGGCTTTGGGGTTGGCAACGGGCGTGATCAACTCTCGTGAGATTTCAAAATGGACACACTCTTGTATAACATCATGTGATGGGCCACTGAATTTATCCCTTTGTCCAAAATGCATTGCAACTCAAGCTGCTATTGCCCACATTTTGGCCTACATTGGTTTAAACAAATGCCAGTTATTCTCGAGCCCTGAGACTGTAATCCCTTGTTTGAAGGCATTCGGACTCATGGACCTAGTTTGATGTTGCTGTCAATCAGGAGGGATAAGGAACTACACAAAATATATTGGGATTTTTCCTATATATAGTGCGAGGTATTGCAAGGAGATCACATATCTCTTGTAACATATTACATAATTTAAATATCGAATCCTTTATGGATAGTGGAAACATTCATGTTTCCTTTTATAAATGTGAAAATAAAAAATGCTCTTTGTAGCATGTCCCAATGAGGAAAAATTTAATTATTTATGTACAATGACACTATTCGTTCTTGCAGTGGGAAGTGCTACAAGATGACCAAGCGGCTTGTAACATATTTCATGAACTGGAATGGAACTATTTACGCGCAGTTGCAACGTAAGCGTTACAATAGGATCATGTTTTTAATAGCATGTTTCACGAATTAAAGGTTGAAACATTTATGGAGAAATGAATTATTCGTTCTTACAGCGGGAGCTTTAAAGAGCTTCTTGAATCATATTTCCTGAATTGGAATGGAAACATTCATGGTTAGTTGTAATGTGAGTGTTTAGGATCATGCTCTGAGTGTAGCATGTTCCATGAAAGATTGAAGGGAATGGCACTATATTCATTCTTGCAGTCTGAGATGTTACAAGAAGATCATGCTTCTCATAATATATTTCAAGATTTAGAAAATTTATTTATTTATAGGCGATGTGAACATTCATTCTTTCTATATGAGATACTACAAAAAGAACATGTTTCTTACTCGTATAACACATTTTAAAAGTTAAAATCAAATCATTTATGGAAAATGGAACTAATCATTCTTGCAATGCAAGACATTATAAGAAGTCCACGGTTTCTTGCAACATTTTTCATAAAAGTAAAATTAAAACATTTTTGCTAAGAATGAGATTATATATTTATCATATATATTTCTTGCAATATATTTTATAACACAATAGAAAAAAGTGAGAAATTAATTATGCAATTTATATTTGTATAATGAAATGTTGGTATAGAAAATTATTCTACTTGCCACGCATTCTAAAGAGAAATACACTGATGGTCACTTATAACATAATATCAAAAAATGACCTGAGGTATCGCTGCAAAATTTATTTGACACATTACAGATATGAAATGATTGAAATTACAGTCTCCAGGGAATACGGATGATGACAAAATATGTTGTTGTTGAACTTGCATAATTCCTTGTACCTAGTTCAGAGTTGGACTCAGTAAGTTAGGCGGAAGTAACTGGATGGAAGTTTTCGTAATTTAGAAATAGGCATACAGGAAAAGATCCCTAATGTGTGACCTGTTAACTTCAGAAGTATCATTTCATTTGGAGGACATTCCAACTACGGTCTACTGAATGGAGAACATTCTAACCTCACCTTGCTGCCTTTAATGAATGCGACGTATCTTCGGTCGGAGATTATTTTTCGGAGATTTAACTCACTATATCTTCCGATAGTGAGAACAGTGCCCTAACCAACCAACTCACAGGTGCATTACAAAATCAGTTTTTGGTATATTGACATTTTCTTTTATCCTTAATCATTGACATACTCTTCAACGTAGAATCAAAAAAGCTTCAGATATGTCCTTGATATAGAATAATTCATGAAGCTTCAATATATTGCCAAAGATAATCTGGTGGTGTAACCAGGGCCAGTTGCTTGGAACACATGTTTTCCATTGGCGATATATTGGGAGAGCAGGCAGGCCAAGAAAATAATTCGGTCTGTTGGACAATGATGCAGATTGCATGCCGCATATGACTATGCATCATCCTGTTACAAAATGGCTGATGGCAAGCGCTGAAAGTATTTTTTATCGGCCGGATTCAGACGTTTACTAAAAAACCCTTTATATACCGCTTGCCGGTGCCGCTGCAGTCATTTGTAATGGGCGCATGCGCTGCAGTGCTACTGATTTGAATATCTCATCACCACAAGCCAATGAGGCAAATTTCACATAATTTTCTTGTATCCTAAGGGTGTAGTGTGAGCAGCGGTGTATAGTCATGATTATTTAAAATGTTCTTCATGTGAGATGATTGATTCTATTCTCTATTTAAACCTGTAAAGATCAGCATCTCCTAGAGGTAACTGATTAGGAACCAGAAAGTCCTGCCTGATAACATTCTTTTAAAATAATAAATTTTTTATGACTTATCGCAAAATCATTTAATCAAATAGGATCGGTACAAAATTTTTCAAGTAAAAACAATAAACATTGAAAAAATTTTATTTTGTTTCAAACTAATACCATGAGATTATATAAGTTTTAATTACTTGTAATTTTTTAAAAGATTATATATGACTTTAACTGCTTTAAGATTGTGCCTAAATTTCAAACTTTAGTTGCGATTATGTTTCCTCTTAAATTTTGGAAATCTATTTAATATTTGAAAAAGCTTAAAAGTTTAATCACCTTATTAAGATAATATATTTAATTTTATATGAAATTTAACTGCATTCCTTAATGAAATATTCTATCTTTTTAAATTTCTTTTTGCTTTTATGCAAAATACTTTCATTTTTGCAAAATATAGCTTACACCAAAAAACTAGTTTAGTAATTTTAAATTCGCTACTAAATTATATTTATTAATTTATCCAAGCTGGTTGCAAATAGCCAAGATCTTAGTCCTCATTTCAGCAGTTCTAGGGTTTAATTCCGTTATCAGCTGTTAATGCTTTTAGTTGTTTGGAATCTGCTTTGAAACATTGAGATTAATATAGTATTCTTACGAAAAAGGGATCGTATCGTTATAAATGAAGGGAGAAATAGAAAGGTTCACACAATAGATTAATACAAAATTTAATTAAAATATTTAGAGATACTAAAATTGTTTGAATTTATCCGTTTTCATCAATTAATCTCAATATATGTTATATTAGGAAAATTTATTTTATACATTTTATAAGCAAAAATTCATAATTTATTTGTTTTGGTATATTTCTTACCAAAATTTTATTTCATAAAATAAAAATATATTTAATTAAATATTTTCTCCGTTTACTATAAAATCTATTGTTAAATTGCTTTTATAGTTGGTAAAGGAAATTTTCGATAAATCTGTAACTGCCAAGATAAGATCTTTCTTAAAAGTTACTAAGATAAAAATTACAATGATTAACTAATATACTGTGTTGCCTCAATCTTATCGATAAATTTAAACATTCTAGACAGTTACAGCGAAAAAAAAGCATCGTTCTTATGTTCAGATGTTGATAAATTCGATATCCGATCTCAACCAAAAACATTGTCCTGAGAATATTTATCACTTTCAAAATTTCTAGAGTTCACTGTCTCTCCTCTGATGTGATGAGAAAGTTGAATATGATGGGCACCGACTCAGGTATCAATCCAAATTCTTGACTCAATCATTTGTCTTCTTTTTTAAATAATCAATTGAGGGGTCAATACCGTCACTTTTCAAATTACAATATAGTCTACTATGTTAAAAAAATGGAGAAATTAGATGCTAGAATCAAAAGTTTGCAGAGGGAAGATGTCTTTCTCGTGTTCGAAAGGTAGAGGGTTCAATAGTTGATACCGCGAAAACAGTTATACTTAAATCTATGGATGTTAAACTGTTGCAGAGCCTAGAACCAATCTATTTCTCACATAGTTTGAATAAGAGAATGTCATTGCAATTATCGATCTCCTATAGGACAGTGGAATGGTTAGCGCCTTAGCTTTCAGTTTGATAGTTTATAGATTCGATTCCCATTTCAGGTTGGGAAGTTTGAAGTGTCTCAGAATCTACTTTGCCCTGAAAATCAGGGTCCATTTAACCCTACAGATTGCCTCGTTTTGAAATCTGTTTTATAAGTCTCAACAGACATTTAATCTTCGCATGCAATATGTGAACACATTCCAATAGATTTATTTTACCGTGGCGTGTACTAAATTATACTTCTGACTTGTAGGATATGCAAATTTCTCTTCTCCGTTTGGGTGACAAGCGCAAAGCCTGCTCAAATGTAGTATCTCTGAAAATTAGGGCTAATGCATCAGTTTGTGTGTGCACCAGCTTCACGCCGCTTCCTGTTAGCATTAGCAAAGTGAAGCATCACTTGTCGTGATTGGGAGGGTGATCACGTACTTTCCCTCACTGGGTTTCCGTCGTCATATAAACAAGTGGTTATGCTTATGGCGGCTTCTGCCGAAGGAAATAAGATATTAAGAACATGATAAAAAATACTTATATTTCTTTATATTTAAAATCTGCTCATTTGTTGATGCGGCTCTTTATGTACATCCGTTTTTACTTCCAAATTTATTTCAATGCGTTTTACTAGCAACTGAAAATCTCGCAAGTACAATCCTCTGCCTTAACATACAAATATAACGGCAAAACACACTTGCGTGAAAACATTTCAATGGAAAATGTTATTGTAAACTCGCTCGTCGAATAACCAAATATTTGAATGGCGAAAAATCCCGTGAAATGCATCGAAGCTACTTTTGTCTCCCACGATTGGCTCTTTACGAGATGAACCGGTTCTTTCCGTTTTTGTGCAAGAATGAACAATACTGGAGATTAAGATCTCACTTCCCGTGCGATTTACGGGAATTGCGGTAGCCGCCACTTCATGACTTCTAGGCCTTTGCTCTCTGAAATGCTTCTCTAATTCATTATGTGGGCCCTTATTCTACATTTTCAATTTTGAAATGTACCCATCTTATGACTTAACTTGCTTATAATACATATTATGGGTCAGTTTCAATATTGTGTGAGTTCAAAATTTAAATCAAAATGTATACAAATGTATATATTTTCATTTAAATTTTGGAAAATGGATTCTGATGGTTCATGCAAATAAGAAAATATCCCTTCAAAATTATTAATTATCATCACATTTAATAATTGCATTTATTTCACATCATTTGCTACGCAGTTTGCTTTTAATTGAAACAAAAAAATCTTTATAAATAAAATAAAAAAATTATCTTTATTGTTTTCCAATACCTTATAATTGTATAGTTTATTTATTTTTCAATGTTCTGGTAACTCATATTTTTTATATTAAAATTCTGAAAACATCTCTTAATTAAAAATATTTTCTTTATAGGAATGAATTTAATGAAAATAAATATTCTAAAATTCATTTCCAGTATTAATAAATTTAAAATTTACTTTTCATTAAATAGGTTTGTCAAGATCTGGTTGTGTTTGTTGTGCGAAATTAAATTGGCAGAAATTTTTATAAACTAAGCAGTATACTATATAACAATCATCTACGAAAAAAAAAAAAAAAAGTAATCTATGTTTAATTATTCTATGGTCCCTTTTGAACAAGAGAGAGAGAGTACACGCCAAATGACTGCAAACATTTACGACAAAAGTATGAGTTGATCTACGAATCGTATAAGTTATTGTAATGCTCTTTTCTGGCTGCCATTTCTACCCTCTGTTCCTGTTAAATATAGCTAATCAATTTTTAATTTTTAAACGACGTTCATGTGACGAGTTCGACAACTGATATGGCATTGTCTTTTCCACGACATACTTATGAAGAAACGCCCGCTCTGCAGTTTTTAACGTTCTTAGCTTTTACCAATAAAACGATTGGCATTTTATCAAATCAGCACCTTTCAAAACACAACGAGACACTTTTAAGTTATGATTATCTCCGCTTACTTTACTACTTAAGATGAAGACCAAAGCAAAACTTTCGTAATCCAGTGTTCCACTGTATTCTTCAGATAGTATGATCACCAGTTCGATTCTAACCTCTGTGGAGCAATGAAAAATACAAACAGCTTTCCTAATTTCTAAACGCACATGTGTTATAGTGGGTGTTTGGAAATTTTTTCTTTTTCCTAGTTTTTTTTCTTTTAGATCATGAATATAACCCGCTTATTTTTGTGACAGGAATCCAATATTTTGGAAAATGTCTTCTAGTAAGATAATGTTTGGTTGATAGTCAAGTACTTTACAATGGGCTTCATCATTTAGACAATTCGTTTCACTGTGTCAAAGATGAAGTCAGATCCCCCCCCCCCCCCGCTGGGTTACACGACAATACATTTCTTTTTGGAAATATAAAGGTACTGAAAAACTAATGGGGGAAAAAATCGAATTTTCATTCCTGTAATTGAAATTAAACCTTTATCATTTAAATTAATGTTATTAAAATAATCTACTATTTGCTTTAGGAAAAATAAAAATTATCTGTCGAAAATAATGTTTATAATATATTTATAAAGATTTATCTTCGAATTATTTTTAACAAATTAAATTGTGCTGCTATCAATAAGATGTTTCATTTTGTGTTATTTCTAATTTTCTTAAGGCATTACTTTTTGTAGTAAAGACAGATCATAATGCATCAATTTTAGCGGGCTAATTTGCGTAACTTGAGCATTATAACAACTCTTTCTGGTTATTAAAGTCCTAGATAATTTAAAATATTCATGGATGCTTAAACATTTTATTGTGTTGCTGTTCGGAAAGCTATAGCATGTAATGAAAAGCATTTAGTTACGTAACCTAATGAAATGAAGGAAAAAATGGAAATTGGTGTCAAGCGTTAATTAATAAGGGGAAAAACGAACTTAAGTAAACAGAAAATGTGAAATGAAATCAAAAGTTAATAGTGAAAACATAGAGAAAATCATGTTTTGTATTTAGTAACTGCACATAGTGAAAGAAAAATAATACTAAAAATATGAATATCCAGATTAATATCCAGATCCAATATCAGGAGAGTGGTTAAAATAAACAAGATTCGAATCGTAAGTAATAAGCAAAAACTATTTATCAATAATACCAAATGGGAAAAAAAAGAAAAGAATGATATTTAAAAATAATGCGTTTTTTCCTGAGTGGCGGAGAAAAATTATTTCTTCACATAAGCTCAAATTTCGAATTTTTAAGCTTTACCTGAGAAGTAAGAATTTGGTGAAAAATTGGTGAATTACATTGGAGTAGTATTGTAAAAACGGTGAAGTATAGAATTAGTGAAGTTATATCTTAAATTATTTTTCTATCCATTTCAACATAAGTTTTAGTTAAAAGAGATTGAAGGATTATTTTAATTTTTCAAAATGATCATTTCATTGTAAAATGTACAAAATTGAAGTTGAAAAAAGATTATTATACTTTCAACTGGATAATATTCTCAGCTCATAGATATTATCAATAAATATCTGAAAGGTCTTGACCAGTTTTCATTCCTAAAAAACTAAGTTTAAACTTGCATTAAAAATTGATCAGAATTGTTGAATCAATTATTGCAAAAAGTCAAGGATTTCTCCCAATTGTGTTTGCTCTCTAAATTGTTAAATAGTGTTCATTATCTCAATTTGATGTCCAGATATACTCTCCATCGAAGGTAGTCCACCAACTTGGATGGTAATTCTTTAGCAAATTTCCTTTAGTCGTAAAAACATGAATGGTTTGCATTCATTTCCCTCTGCCAATTTTAATCATTCAAAGTCACTAACAGTTATCTTAATTCTAATAAATGCATCCTATGATATTACAGTTCAAAATTATAAAGAATTAAAATTTTGAGCCACAATACTTTACACTTGAGCTAAAATATCTTGACGATTACAGAAAAAAAGAGTCAATTCTACATTAATCTGAGTTTGCATAGGCTCTCACCTGTTGTAGATGATATCTAACTCGTCTCTTTACAAGACACGAAAGAAACGTTGTTTTCTACTATGTTAACATAATTGTTATACACCTGTATGTAACTACTATAAAATGTCTTACATCAGCTGTTATAAGCTCAGTGGAAGCCATTTTAGGCTCACAACATGATTGTTCTTAAGGAAGTAAAATTTCTTAGATTCAAATCAAACCACTCTTCAACAACAGGAAATGAATTCAGCGGGAAAAGTATCGAAGCAATTTTCTTCTGTAAGTTGAAACTGATACATATTATTGAAGTATATATGATCTTAACTGCTTTTACCTTACGTTTAACAGTTATTTTGAAACTGCTAATCATGTAATGAGAGATGCTTAGAATAGGAGTTTTATCCAAAATTTCCTACTAAAAAATGTGTTGTAGAGATTAAGCTCAAGTGAATAAAGCGCCCAATCAGTTCCTTTGGTTACTCTATTCCCTTTCAGTTTTCTTCTTTTTAGAATCTCTAACTTTGTGGTTTGCTTGATAAAATATTTTGCTAAGCTATCGTAAAACTTATTTGCTTATTGAGACTTAACATCATCTGAAATAATCCAATAGTCTTCTACAGTTTGTACAAAAATGAGAACTTCCTTATTATTTAATATGTTCACTTTACTATTGATGTTTCCTGCATCATAAATGCATCCTATGATAATGTACGCCAAATCGCATGTCTCAGCGCATTAAATGATAGAATTATTGTATGTTTACCATTCTGATATCTTTCAATTTTGTCTCCAAGATATCTATGATTGTACTGACCAAAGAGATCATGTTTACAAACTACTGATGTGGTTATTTTTAAAAAAAGATATAGAACTATACTTTTCAGTTTACATTCATATCTTATTTTTGAATCGTTTATTATTGATCAACGTTTGAGATATTGCAAACTGTCCTGGGGTGTCCCTGTTCTGCTGTGGTTCCCAAACTCGCCACTCGCCCATGGGGAGATTTGGAAGTGGCCCCACAAATTAAATATATAAACTTTCTTTATTCTACAAGAGTTATATATATATATATATATATATATATATATATATATATATATATATATATATACATACATACATATATATATATATATATATATAATTTATTTATTTTTATATATATATATATATATATATATATATATATATATATATATATATATATATTTACTTAAATTTATTTACACTGAAATATATTATTAATTGTTGTAAAAAAATCGAATGATCGTTTCTTATCGACAGAATCAAAAAAACGTGTTTATACGAGGGTCACTCTGAAATTTTTGAGATACAACTAGGTTTTTAAAGTTATACTTACAAAATTTAAAGTGTGTTCTAAGTAGTCATTTCCAGCATCAATACACACTTGTAGACGAATTTTCCACAGATTAAATGCCTCAAGTCATTCATTTCTTGGAATAGATGAAAAAATGCATCTATAACCTCATCAATCTCTTCTTCTGAATGAAAACGACGCCCACGTAAGTTCTTTTTTAGATTAAAGGAAACAAAAAATCGCACATAGCTAGATCAGGTGAATACGGCGCATGTTCGATCACTTTAATTTGTTTTTGTTTAAGAAACTCAATTATAAATCCAGCTGTATGTGAAGATGCATTGTCATTGTGAAGCATTAGTCCCCTAGCATTCAGTTCTTGTAGAATTTCTGGAAGACATTTAGTAGTATACCAGTTTGCTGTTATTGTCTTCTGTCCTTCCAACTTGATGCCTTTGACCAATCCCGTACTTTTGAAGAAAACGGCACACATCACTTTCTTAAGTGCGCGTTTTTTTTTCACCATTGTCGGCGAGGGATTATCTTCAAAGACCCATACTTTGCTTTCTTGATATGTTGGAACGTCAAAAAACGGTATGTACGTTTCATCACCTGTTACAATTTTAGAAATGACGCGGTGGCTACCATCATTTTGCAATTTAAGAGTTTCTTTACTAATTCTGACATGCTTCTCTTTTTGTGTTCAGTTAGATTATGGGGAACCCAACGGCAAACTACTTTTTTCATATCTAATTCTTCATGAATGATTTTGTGTATGGCTGCGGATCCAATGTTAAGTTTCTTCTATATCATTTGATAGGTACAGCGATTATCATTCATTAACATTTTTCGCAGACACATCCGGGATTACGGCCGACGGCGGCCTTCCTGTGTGCTCTTCATCCGGAAGAAAATGGCGACCTCTTCTAAATTCTCTAAACCATCTGAATACAGTAGCACGAGCTGGAGATTCATCGCCAAATGCTAATTGAAACCGTTGAACGCATTCTTCTTGATTTAATCCTGCTTTAAAATCGTAGAAAATCATAGTGCGAAAAGTTTTCGCGTCAACTCCATATTCTCTTCTGTTTAAAATTTATTCTACGCTAAACAAGTTGAAGTAAGTCAGTAAAAAATTGTCTTCTGTGTTAAATACTTTGCATTTTAAAATTAAACCGTTATTTTTATTTCCTAAATTCTCGGCTAGCGAGTATCTCAAAAATTTCCGAGTAACATTCGATACAAGTCATCAACTGAGGATCTATTGTTTACAGATGGCGCTCTCAGCTTTCCGATGGGATTATTTCACAATTGTATTAAATTTTATGGAAATATACTTTCCAATAATTAATACATAAGTTTATACAACTTTAATAATTCATATAATGCATAAATATTATAATTCATATTAGTTAAAATTGGTTTATTTGATTTATCTACATAGATATTGTTGAATAAATTAGAACAAATGTATTTTGTGAATAAAATATTTATGTTTGGAAGTGTTTAATCTATTCTCCCCAAAATTCATTATTTTCCACCCCTATTATCTTTTTGTCATGCAGATGTTCAGGTGATGGGGGTTATTTATAGGACGCTAATGATACCAGGACGTCGACCTCATCCAATTTTGAAGAGCACCGCTCGTTTACTCAATTGTTAATTAAATCTCTTTACTCATCCGCCGAGCATCCAATTGAAAAACGGAATCACTTCCCAAGCGGCCTAAAAGGAAGAAAAACACACATACAAACAACACGGAAGCGGGTGGATTGTGTTCGTTTCCATCAAAACAACAAGCTGGTAAGATTTCGAATGCGAAAGTGTTATCGAACTCGTGTTTCCAATGTGTGTGGGTGCAGCTGCTGTGCCAAACCCGGCCACACTGCAAGGAAAACACACAGGTGCCATTGGCCCTTCTGTGTTGGTCGTTTCAGTTTCAGTAGGTGGTCTCCACTCAAACCTCTTCCTCGACAAATAAAAAAGCTCCGAAGGCCGAGTTCCAACTATTTGGGTGGGGTGAAAACTGCCTACACTGGAATTTATTATATTTGCATACGAGCCTTCTCTAAAAGAAATAAATTTTTCGTAACTAATTTCTCTCTATTTTAAGTATAAAGCTTATATATATATATATATATATATATATATATATATATATATATATATATATATATATATATATATATATATAAAGTAATTTTTTGTTAAATATGATTGGTTAAATTTAATTAGTTTATTGATTCATTTGAATATTATATAATCAAGTTTGTGTAAAGAATTAAATATATTCTTTTTTTCAATGAGAGGATTCTTTACATTTTGAATAGTTATTACATTCCCATTTAACTTCAATTAGTAACACATTTTATGTAGTTTTACAACCTTTTTATGTGTTCTTAAAATATTTGTAATGTTAATAAAAGGAGCTGGGGTGGTGAAGGATATTTTCTGCATCCATTTTCACTGTCATAAAATAAATTGCTCTGTACAACATAAAATAAAAAATGTGTTTTTTTTATGAGCGCAATTGAAATTGTTTTTCTAAATGCGTTTTGATTGTTGGTAAAAATACAGAAAAAGAAACTTTCAAAAGTATAAAGAACCTTTCAAAATTCAAATTAATATGTTTTTAAAATCCAATTAATTCTCAAAGAAACTGTGATCTGGAAATAATAAATCATTAGGGTCAGATTATCGTATAAGTGAGTGAGCGATCCCCGCAATAAATATCTCTGAGTCCTAAATTAGACTCTACCAGTCAGACGGAAGCTTCTTGGTTAGAGTCTTCATCATTTAGAAACAGGAACCAAGCAGATGACCTCCAATATTTGGTCTTTGATCACCAAAAGTATTATTTCACTTGGAGGACAAAACAACCACAATTTTTTTTAAGGTGTCGCATCTGTTTTTAGTAAATATGACGGATTTTCAGTTAAATTGGTATTCGAGCTCGCTCGACAATTTGAACGACCTCTTAATCAACCACGCCACGGCGGCCTAATATATAGCGAAGACACAAACTAGCTTGGAGTTCACGTACCCTTGAACTAGAAGCTAACTTGGTCGACTGACAGATGCCAAGTTTTATACTTTTCCCTGTTAACTTATGAAAGGCGATTTTGAATAAGGCGATGAATGCTACATTTATGCTTTCTACGTGTTAGATAAGTTTTTAGGTAATTTCAAATTAATGTCTCTTATGTCACGTGAATAAACTCCATTTTTATGCGAAAAGATTTCCACATGAAATACACTGCATGATTTGAAACCATGCAACAGCTTTCAGCTATCAAATTGTCCGTTACATGTATGAGTGTTAAGATATTTTCATTATTGGATATATACAGATACAAGTTTTGTCTTGTACTAAAAACATCTTTGGAATATTATCATTCGATCAAGTTTGAACTCTGTTGGTTGCTCGCATGGCACCACATCTTTAATCAAATCTACTTATTTCTATCTATATCACAATCAAGAAATCTAAACATACTTCAATACATCTCAACTAGGATTATTTGGAAGTTTAAAGAGCATTTCTATATACAGAACAAATCCAATTAAGAATGCTATGCAATTCATTTGAAAAATCATTTTTTTTACATTTTCTTTAAAATATATTTGATTAATTTCTTTACGATGACATTTCTATCGAAAGTTTTACAACAAACATTGTGAGTTAATTCTGTTGTGAGTCTATTTTACAAATTTAAGAACTGAATTTCTTTTATAAGATAACATTTTATGATTTAATATATAGTTTCCTGTTTTAATAACGAAAATCTTTTACTTTCATAGACCTATCTCATGGTGTGGGCCTCGGTTTTTTGAACAATGCCAATCCAAGCCTTTTTGTCTATGGCCTTATATTTCCAATTCTCTATTTTCATGTCGGTTGAATTTTTGGTTACCATCAGCAGTCCTGTATTTCCGTATGTCATTCTTATACCATTCACGGTATTTCCTCATTCCATTACTCAGTTATATATCTATGCTCATTTGTAACTGTAAGCTTTTTACGAGATAGAATATAGTTAGCTATACTTTCAAGCTCTAACCTCACGAACCAAGACTCTTTGTCTGGTGCCTCACGACAGATCTGGCTGACTTGGGTTTCAAATACATATACTTTTGTCTTTGTAAATGTTTCAATAGTTACACAGATCTTTGAAAACCAGGGATTTCTTTATTTTTAATATAATGTTATTACAGCTTTTGGTGAAACAAAACTTATAGAATATAGCTTGAGGAAATGTTTTAGCAACTTCTGTTTATCATGATATTTTACATTTGCGTAATCAGCCAGAGAATTTTATGAAGTTTTTGATGGATCATGTTACCACATAAGACACTTTAACAGAGAAGTAAGCTTAGGCTCTTATTTCTTTTACATTTTCAGCTAAAATATTCTCCAAAGTGACACTTTAGTTAAATTTGCATTTGGATAATCTTGAATTAAATATTTTTTAGATGAATTAAGATTGTTTCTCAAAGCTTTCTCAGTTATATAAAGGGGGGAAAAAACGAACGAAGCTTTGGAGCAAATAAATTGTGGTGCAACATTTATATATTTTATTGTTCTTCTGGGGCTACATGTTGGTTGAGAATCAATAAAGAAATTTCTTAAAAATCTCAAGACTTTTATTCGTAGCAAATTCAATTAAATACAGGAAGTTCCAGCAGTAAAAATTAGTATACAGGAGGAAATTCAACAGGAAAAAACTTCCAATCACTGAAGTCTCTAATACCGCAGACAGACAACAGCTTCCATGTATATTAAACTATCATTCAAGTCTGATCGACTTCGTTACCTATCCTCTTCACTATTTAGTGTCTTCACTGACTTACATCTTATCTACTTTCTGAGGCGGTGGTATTTAAATTCGACTTGGTGTGAAAATTTTCATCAAGTTTCTGGAAGATTCTAGGGTATCTAGCTTAATAGAGATTCGGTGATGGTATTGATTAATAGATTAATTGATAATGATTAATAGAGCTCTAGAGCTTCGGTGATGAACTTTACCAGAAGAATCTATTTCTCGCCAAATAGGCTAGAATCTCGTCAAAAGGTCGCCAAATCATTAAAAATGCCACTTATAATGTAGAATAAAGCTAAAATTGCGTAATTATTTACCCAAATTCTGAGTATTTTTGATCTGTCTGAGATACTTTAAGAAAAATACAAATAATATTTTATAACAATACTCACTCGCACCCGCAGACAGATGTATGTATTCCTTTTTTGCATGTTATTTTTTTTCTACAAAATGATATATATATATATATATTATTGTTGGACCACGCTGTATAATACGTACCACGTGATCTAATAATAACAATAAAAATTAAGTGAGCGTTATGGGAAAATATGACATGCAAAAACATGAATAATATTTTACTGAATAAATATAAGGAATGACATTGAATTTACAAGATGTTCAAAATGCCCACATTTCCTAACTATAGAGTTAAGAAGCCAGTTCCGAAATTCTTCTATAACGCACGGAATGTTGTCGGAATATAATGCATCAATCTCACTGCTGAAGTTCGATTTTCGGTGCCCCAGTAAATTAGGGACATTTTTATAGATTATGATCTAACCCCTCAAGAAATCCTGGAATTAAGTTCGAACTATACTGGGGCCATAATATCTGTGATTTTCTTTGTATTCAAATCAAGCAAACGCTTAGAAAATGTCGTTTCAAGAAATTTGAAGACGTCAGCAGTTCAATGGGGGTGACGGAACACACCTTTTATGGACCAGTACTTGCACGTTTTATTTTGACTGTTCGCTTCAGGGCCAAAGTTATGCACTTGCAACTCCTGATGCTTCACTTTTGTGACCATTTCGTCAATGAGTGTCCTTTTTTACGACATGGCACACAACACTGTGGCCTTTTGTAGATGCAGAGATGATAAGCCGCATTGAGACAAGGATTTTCCGTATTTCAGTGATGCCGGTTCTGTTTGTCGTGCAATTGAAAGTGGAAATTTATCCCTGAAACATATCTTGTGTTCTCTGTTGGAAAAATTTTTGATCATGTGATTTGCGAAATCTCTCAGACACAGAATCCCTTCACTTTAGTGATGCCCATTTTTATCCTCTGTGATGCAACTCCTCTACTTACAGCATGCTTAATTACAGTCTGTAGTTTATATTTACCACCACATGATGTCATCCGCCAAGAGGAACTCGATGCATTAATAGATCAGCTGCCAACACGATTTCTGCTGTTAGGTGACTTTAACGTCCAAAGTTCTTTGTGGCAAAATGATGATACTAATTCTCGAGGTCGGCAGATTGAGCGGTTTATTTCAGACAACAGTCTCTGCTTAATATCGACGAGAAGACATATTTCCATGTACCCACAAAAACATTTCATTCTGTCGATCTGGCCATTTGTTCTCCATCTCTTCTGCCATTGCTACACTTAACTGTAGGAAATGATCTGCACCATAGCGATCATTTTCCTCTCGTCATCTCCCAGACTGGAGGTAGTAGTGTTATACAACATCTACCTAATTACGTGTACAGTCGGGCAGATTAGGCAATATTTATACAATTGGCAGTTATGGATAATGAAATGGTTACGATCGATGGTGTTGATGATGCCATATGTAAAGTCACTGAAACAAATATTAGTGCTGCTGATGCATCAATATCTAAGAGTTCCCCTATAGCACACAGGCGTTGCAAACCTTGGTGGAATGATGAATATCAAATAACCTATAAGAAACCGAGGAAGTTATGGGGGTTATTCAGAAGATACCCCACAACGGAGAATCTTATCGTCTTTAAGAGAGAAAAACCATTAGCTCGCAGAACTCGTCGTCGAAGTCAGAAGGAATCCTGGTCCTACTATGTGTCTTCAATAACATCTTCAATTTCCAGTAAGCAGTTGACGAGAAAAGTGAAAGAAGTCACTGGAATATATAGAGAATTTTCGATTCCTATTTTGAAATCCGGAGCTGCTATATACTCTTTTCCTAAGGACATCGCTAACGTCCTTGGTGAAACCTTTGCTAGTGTCTCAAGCAACGACTCTTATAGTCCTTCGTTCTTGAGGACCAAGAGTCGTGCTGAGAGAATACCAATTCGTTTCAATCATGGACAAGCTTTGCCTTACAACTGTGAATTTCGGATGTTGGAATTGAAGAGAGCATTACAGCAGGCCAGTAATATCAGTCCAGGACTTGATGGAATCAGCTATCAAATGCTTCGTCATTTAAGTCCAGATTCCCTTTTGAACTTGCTGTTTTTGTTCAATAGGATCTGGACTGAAAATAAATTCTCATCACTTTGGAACGAAGCAATAGTGATTCCGATCCTTAAGGCTGGTATAAGGATCCTTCAGATCCTACAAATTATCGACCAATAGCTCTGACGAGTTGCTTGTGTAAGACTCTCGAACGTATGGTTAACGCCCGTCTCGTATATGTCTTAGAAAAATATATATACATATTTATCAGAGTGGCTTCCGTAAAGGCAGGTCCACTCTCGATAATATCACATATTTGGAGACCCACATCTGCAATGCTTTTGTGCGGAGGAACCATCTGGTCTCAATTTTCTTTGACACCAAGAAGGCATACGACCGTACATGGCGATATGGAATTCTCCGTTTACTATATGATTTTGGCTTTCGGGGTAATATTCCGATATTCCTAAAAAGTTTTACGCTACTGTGTTTTTAAAATACGTATTGGAACAGTTTTGTCCAATACTTTTATTCAAGCCGAGGGTGTGCCACAAGGCTCTATTTTAAGTGTCACACTTTTTAACCTTTACATCAGTTGCATCCTCCATTAAATCTCACCTCCTGTATATGGCACGCTTTATGTTGATAACCTGCAGATATCATGTGAGGGCTCTAATATGCTTTTAATTGAGAGACAACTACAAACAACAGTTAACAAATTTGCTGCATGGTGTGCTGAGAATAGCCATACATTGTCTCCTGGCAAGAGTAATTGTGTCCATTTCTGCAGGAAGACTAGCCTGCATAATGATCCTACTATCTGCATCAACAATACACCTATCCCTGTTGTCAACGAGATAAAATTTCTGGATATAATTTCTGACCGAAAATTAAATTCCTTCCACATGTGCTTCATTTGCGGAAAAAGTGCGTGCGATCGCTTAATATCCTCAAGGTGCTTTCTAACACATCTTGGGGTGCTGATCGCACGGCACTACTTCGTGTCTACCAATCATTAATTTTATCTCGAATTGACTATGGATGTGTTGTGTATGGATCTGCCAGGTCTTCTGTTCTGCGCAGATTGGATACAATATATCACTCTGATTTGAGAATATGTTTGGTCGCATTCCGCACATCACCCGTCCAGAGTCTATATTAGATTTGCGAACAACTGTCTTTAGACCTGAGACGAATGCAGCTGTCTCTCAACTATTATGCAAAAATTATATCTGACCCTCATCATCCATTACGTTCCATGACTACTACTCCTGCATTAAGGAGGTTGTATGACGCACGTTCATACACCTACATACAGCATACCACCTTTTCTTACTCGGACAAAGTCCAACTTATTATATTCAGATCTATGTGATATCCGTTTTGACAAAACAGACCTTCTCTTACATCCACCTTGGTGTGATCCACAGATTAAAATCATCAATCTCTTTGCTTGTTACAGAAAATCAGACACAACAACTACTGTTTTCCAGCAGCTGTATGCCTCCCATCGCTGTCAATATTCCACGTACAAACCAATTTTCACCGAGGGATCAAAATCTACTGGACATGTTGGTTCTGCTGTAGTTATTGAAAACAAAACTTTTAGCTACAGCCTCCACTTGTCCTGCTCCATCTTCTCTGCTGAAGCAACTGCTATATACCAATTCAGCAGATGAATACAAGTGATACTTTTAAATATGGTATGTACTCTGACAGTTTGAGTGTGTTGGAAGCTTTGCGGAACAGTAGTTTTGACTGCCATCCTGTTGTGTCTAGAATTTTCAGAGCATTAGATTCCCTTGCTGGCAAGGGATATGACATTATTTTCTGCTGGATCCCAAGTCATGTAGGTCTCGATGGCAATTAGAAGGCTGATGCAGCTGCTAAATCTGCATCTGGCCCATGTCTTCCATCAGTTCCTTTGTCTGACGTGAGAAGAAATGTTAAAATATTAATCTATTCTCTTTGGCAGGAGTCATGGAACATTCAGGTC
The DNA here is from genome assembly GCA_030067965.1 of Latrodectus elegans. NCBI lineage: Eukaryota > Metazoa > Arthropoda > Arachnida > Araneae > Theridiidae > Latrodectus > Latrodectus elegans. The sequence continues at coordinate 126,609,405 of CM057813.1, forward strand.
AACAATAAATTGCGTGCCATATTTCCATAGATCACCTCATTAACAGTTTTCCGATACGAAGTGCTGATGTAAGATTAACTCGCCTTCGTATCGGACACACACGTTTCACACATAGACATTTTTTTCTAAACGAATTAAATCCTTGGTGTGAAACGTGTGATGAACCTTTCACTGAGTATCATATTTTAATTTCATGCCCATGTTTTAACCAATATTGTTTACTCTTTTTTAACTGCGATATTTTAACCTTGTTTGATTTGCTTGGGGAACCACCCCACAGGAACCTATTTGCCTTTTTGAGAGCAATAGGTTTTTTACATTATATTTAATTTTTGTTTTAAAATTATATATATATATTTGATTTTCCTTTTATATTTTATATATGGATTTTAATATATATATATACACTGATTATTGTTTTTTAAAGTTTTAATGTTGTTTGGGTTAAAAAAAAAATATCAGAAATACATTTCTTGGCGCAGCATGTCCAATTTTGGACCTTGCGCCATAAAACCCAACAAGCCAACTCCTCTACTTTCACGATCCTTTGTAATGATGTTTCGGATACGACAGATTCTTGGAATGCTTTTCAAGGGGAAATGGTTGGTTAATCCTCAAGACGTGAGTGTTCCTTTTCTTATCTCTAAAGCAGTGAGTTTTCAATCCGACGCATTCCTTCTTGCATCCAAGATTAAGTATATAATTTTAAGTCTATAAAAGATAAAGGACATTCAACGAAAACTTATTTTTTGTTTTATTCAATTTATATAATTTAAACAATTGTATTTGAAATTCTTTGACGTTTCATATTACAGTGTATTTTTTTCTATACAAAAAGTTCTTAGTTATTAAATAGTAAAATAATCAAAGACATTAATTTTAATCCATTTGAATAGTTGTTATGTGCAATTTGAGTTGACTATCAGAATTGTCTGTTAAGGCCAGTGAATATTTTTAGGAAAAAATCCGAAAATCCTAAGACAAAGATTTGAAAATCTTAAGATTAAAGATCGACTGTGTAAAAGATAAAAGAATTTCAACATTTGTTTCATTCAAACATTTATGTTAGGAATTCTTTGACGATTCCTATTACGGTATATTTTCTTCCGCACAAACGTTTTTAATTAAAATTTCTGGCTGTGAGTAGTTAAGTGCAATTTGAGTTATTGCAACCAGAAAATTATCTACCGCAGCCCGTGAATATTTGTAGAAAAAGATAGTCACGAAATTCTAATTAAGAATGATTTCAACGGTGCATGACTGGTGAAAGGAATAATGCACTTCGACTTCATTATGCAGGAATTTTTCCCATTTATGTTCATTAGGTTTAAAATAAATTTATCATAAGAGAAAAGCTTTATCTTTTTTTTAACATGTGGAAATGTAATAGCTGAAATATATCTAAGGCAAGGAAAAAGAAATTTTAATTTTGAAACCTTTTGATGAATAATTAGCTAAAAATAGTTTCTACGTTATTGATTGATTTTGTACTAACTTTTTTCAAATAATGAGCATCCATTCTAGCGGTTCTAATAATTGCTCTCTTTCATGTTATTCTATTTGCTTATGTATTCACATAAAAATAATTAAATTACATGAGCAACTTTATTCGTTTCATGGCTTTAAAAGTTCTCGAGGATGACTCATAATAAAAGCGTTACAGAAATTTTTGTGATTTGTAAATATGAATTAAGAAAAATATTTACAAGTATTTTGGATTATCAAGTCGAATTAAAATTTTTCTAATAATAAAATTTGCATTCTATTTGATAATCATTTAATTTATCTTGGTGAACTTAAACTTTATTAACGCATGGATGACAGTCATGACTACATATTATAGTGTGAAATGGTGTATTTTGAGGAGAAATTGTGAAAATACTAATAATTTATATTTTAGTGATTTTATTTAATTCTTTGTGCTTCAATTGTAATCCCTGTCAATACTTTTAAATTACGGTCATTTAGTAGTTGTACTCAGAAAAATAACCAAGAGAACAATTATTTAAACTTGTAGTTTAAATACTTGTCCACTGTTTATAGTTGTAATAAAAATTAGTTAACTGTATTAATAATTTTGTCCGAAAATAATTTTAATTTTCTTAGGTGATATGTTTTGAAAACCGTTGCCACTTTTCATACATTTCTATAGTTTTAAATTCATTTAATACATTTGAAACGTTCTGGATTGACAAAAATATTATTTCCTAACAATAGATCTACTAATGCTCCCAAATTTTCTTTTTCTCTGAAAATGAGAATCTCTCGAAATCATATAAACATTTTTATCATTTTTCATTGACGTAAAAGGCTTTTTGAAACAAATATAAATGTAATGATATTTCAATTGATAAGTTCAAGAAAGAGATATTATGACAATAGACATGCTGAGATCGATACACATGCGACCTAATTATGAGTTTTTGGCCCAGGACCACATTGAGGGTGTGTCAAGATAAGGTGAGAATGTAGAAATATTTCAACAGGCATCGCAGAGACTGTCAAAGGACGTGAAAAAAAAAAATTCTGTAAACAATTCACGAATCGTATCATAATGTATCGCGCTTTGGTACTGATTGAGATTCGATAAAGCCATCGTTTGTAAATTACATTCGTGTCAATTTCTACAAAATATAGAAAATTCCAGCAGTCCGTCACACGACTCCAATTCAGCAGATACAAAAGGAAACAGCTTCCAATCCCAGAAATCTGTAATACCTCTGACAAACAACATCTTCAGTGCACTGGAAAAGCATTCAAGGCTGATCACCTTCACTCTTATTCTTCCATACCGGGCGGTGGTATGTATATCTGACTTGATGTGAAAATTTAAGAGTTTGGCCAGATTTCTGGAAACATTTTAGGCTTTTTCTCTATATAATAGTCATTGAGCTTCAATAATGGATTTTTTTCAGAAATATCGATTTTTCACCAAGTCGCATAGAATTTCTTCAAAAGTCACCAAATATATCTCATATCATTTCATATCTGTCTCAGATATTTCAAGACAAATGCAAATAAGGCTTAGAAGTTTGTTTCAATAGATATGTTAGAATAGATATAAATGAGATTTATGTAATCATAACATATTGTTGATGTAAATCTCATTCATATGATATGCATGTTAATAAAACAAAATGTGGATTGAAATATATATAAATGCAACAATATTTCAATCCGCAAGCGCAGGATTACAGATACGAAATACTGAATGTATGTGAGGGTCAGATAAAAATACAGCAAATTTCACTATATAGGTACAAGAACATAGGTTCTGTTAAAGATATGGAAGAGTTGTTGTTATAAATTATACAAGAGAAAATATTTCAATAAATTAGCTCAATTTTATTGATATTGTTATAGTCAGTATGTTAAGATAAATACAAAACTCAGCTGTATTGTAGTACACATGTGCTCAGTTATCGATATTGAGTATATTATCCAGGAAAAATGAGTGTTGCAATATTTTAATACGAAAATCTAAGATAACATATGTTGCTATAAAGTGAATAATGAGCTCTAAAAATATTTGTTAAAAGAAGGCAACATTTTTACAACATTAGTGAAAGAAGAGATATACAAATCTGTTTCTTTTCATATCATTTTTACCATGGTTACTTGATCCATGTGCTAAAGGATCAACACATGAGCATAAATTGTTGAAGGCTGATTTTAAAAATTGATCACGCTCTATAATTTTGAAAACGAAATTTTGGATATAACAAGAATACTGCAACTTTAAAATGAGTTTTTATCATCGACAGTTTCACAAAATTTTGCCTTAAAAATGTTTCAGTTATATTTTACACTGAAAACTGAAAAATAAAATGACTACTGATAAAAATTTTAAATTTAGAAGTATGTGAAATTTTGATAAGCAAAAAGGGAATTTTATAGCAGTTAGTGAGAATAAATTCTTTTTCTCTTTTGAATTGTAGAACTCCGAATATCCGAATCAGTTTCACATTCCTATAATCAAAAATTCGGTTAACTGGAATTTTTTTCAGTGGTCCCTTTAAATGTATTATTATATGTTGAAAAAATGGGAGAAAAACTTTATGTATATTTAAAGAAAAAGATCTTTTTAATCAAGTGAATGAAAAGACAACACTTTAACATGTTAGGGTATTTACAAGTCCTGTGCATTAATACACTATGTATGTACCGTGCTGCAAAGGAACGCAGTTGCTGGTTGAGCATCTCAGTCAGAGTAATCTGTGTGTTTCACCCATCTTCGAGTAGTCAAGTCTCGCATTCGCTAGGCAGTTAGGATATGATCACAATCAGGCTCCATCTACTTCACAGCTATTTCAAATTCAGCAAGTGCTTCTATCTTTTATTCTTACATAACTATTATAATGTAAATGTAAGCAAAACATACAGATATTGTATTATAACATAAAATGAGTGAATGAAATTATGACAAAGTATTTTAATGTTTATATATCTATATAGTTAATTATCGTTTAAATTATTTATTATGTAATTTGTCAATTAATTATTCCATTTAGTATTTTATTAATAATTAAGTTAATTATTTTATTACTTTGCATTATTCTCCAGTTTATTTTTACGTTCAATTCTGCGTAATTATATGACTATTATTATATATAAGTAAAAGCAAATAATACATTTAATGCACTTGACCTTAAGCAAATAAATAAATAAGATTATAACAGAATATTTAATAAAGCGTTGTCAGTAATGCTCATTTTAATTATTAGTTGGTTTATTTTCATTTATTTATGATTAATTTTTTATTATTATGCAAATAATGATATAGATGTATCATAAAGAGTACATGTATTGCTTCAACATTTACATATGGAATCTAAAAAAATGTAACATTTACTTTGAATGTTTTTTTAGAAAAGAATAGATTTCAGCTACGTTGATATTTTTATCAAATTCCTTTGAGCCAGAATATCTTCTTTGAAGTAATTTTTAAATAATGTGACTGAATTCGATGATTTCGGATATTTTTTTTACCGAGTTTCCTTAAATTAGAAGATTAAACAAATCTTGAACCAAAATATCTGTTTTGAAATGTTTTTTTTTATCATTGATGTTACTAAATTCCAATTAAGTTGAAAATTTCTAATAGAATTTCTTTAAATAGGAAAATGTATATTAAGTAAGACTTCTTGTGTGTGATCCCCACAAAAATAAATTTTTAATTAATGCTTCTGACACAGTGATTTAATTTTCTATTTTTTATATTCATTTTTGTTTCCCTTCGTATCATTTAACACTATTTTAATTTGATTAAAAGTTTAATTTTTTTTTAATTTTTTTATTTTTACGGAAATCAGACGATTTTTTCCAGAAGCCAATTTTTAGAAATGTTCGTCTGCGTCGAGAGATGAATCACAGGGTTGAGATGTTCCCAGTCGTCTGCGCAATTTATGGTACTTTCGTTCTCTAAAAATATCCTTCGTGGGCTCAGGCTCTTCTTTTCTCTCCCTTTTCACATCCAACCTAAGCAACAAAACTAAGATAAAGCGCATTTTTTTTAAACATTTTTTGCCTTTGGTTTCCGGGATCCCGTATATTTCGTGAAGACCGTTGAACAAGCCATCCCCCCCTCTCCCCCAATACAAGCACATTTCTGGGCCATATGGACAGGGGGTGTGCGGGCGAAAGGAAGTTATCCTCACCGGAAGCGAAGAAAAATCATCTGCTCCTATCATCCCTGAGGTGCGGGAGTTAGGTTAGCAGTGTAAGGTGCAAAGGTGGCTTTTTACCTTCAATTTCAAATTTCCTGTGCAAAATTATCCGCACTAAATTCGTTGTACTTACGTTTGAGGGTATAATTGTTATTTTTAATAGGGGAATTCAGTTAGGAAAATCAAAGAAAAACCATAAAATTACGGATGAAGAATTGCGCAAGCGTATCATTTTCAGTAATGTATTGAATACATAAAATTCAATGAAATACTGTGTATTTATATATATATATATATATATATATATATATATATATATATATATATATATATATATATATATATATATATATATATATATACAGTTTTTTTTTATAATATACGTACAATTCCTATGTGTGTAATACTTTTAAGCAAATGATACTTGATTTTAAGCAAATGATACTTGATTTTAAGCAAATGATACTATCAGTATTGGCAGCTAACGCCTCAAATATAATTACTTCAATTATTATATATAACTTTTTATATTTTTTATTTTTTACTATGAAATAGTTGTTTTTTCGTTCTAGTTGAGATTCTGATTACGCCACTTTATTGGATTGGTTTAAAATATCTATGAATTCAGATGACAATTCATTGACATCACATCGTATTTAGGCGGCGTCTTAAATCCGATTTGTCGACGAATTAGCTACCTGCTTTCAAATCACATTTTTCGAATGACAGAAAACAAGGCGAAGTTCACCATCGAGTGCCTAAGTGACGTCGGCGATGAGAAAAAAGTCCTTTCACGATTTTTACCAGTAGTAAAGAAGTACTTTTTAATTAAAAATTTTCCGTTCGTAAAAGTTATTAAAATCAAGAAAATTACTCGTATTAAATAATTAGTTTTCAAATCTAATAATGATATCATTTCCAAAATTGCGCACATTGAAAATAGAACAGGTGAAAAACAAAATAAAAAAGACAAGACAAAATATCTACTTTATGGTTAGTTTAAATAGTCAAGGACAATTAAAACACATAAATAAATAGTCAAGGACAATTAAAACTTTCAATTTCTTAAATTCTTTTATTTTTCTTATGTCATTTTCTATTTTTTTCATAATTTGGTATATTTTACTATCACAATTAAAATATTTTTGTAGATTAGACGTTTAGATGTTTTCTTTTTCTTTCTACATCCCGGCTGCTGTTTTAGAATTAGATCAGATTCAGAGTTACAAGGGGAGAAAGTGATCGCAATTTTTTACAATGGTCTCACCAACTTTGAACAGAAAGAAAAAATGTTAGAGAAATACAGAAAGTGAAAGGAGACATCCATGCTTAAACTAGGATTCGAACGTGGGACATGCTGCTTTAAAGTTAGGAACTCTTACCACTCCCCCACCTGTCGACGAATTTAAGCTATAACAATATATAAAAATATCAACAATAATTCAACATGAAATTTCTTTTTTTTTATAGTAAGAAATTTCAAAATATTAATCAAGAAGGGATTTTTATTATTATTGCAATAAAAATGTTTGAAAGGAAATTTTTTTGGATTGTCTTTTTTCTCATGAAATTTGAAATCACACACACAATTATTCAGATTTCAATGTAATAATTCATCAGAAAAAATGTCGCGCCAACGTAAAAAACGTCCAGTAAGTTAAATTACAAGTTGCACATCGTCGTGTGCAACGCAATCATTAAATTTTTATTCGTAGCATATCAATCTGCCGTATCGATTAAAATATGCATAAAATTAAAAAATAAAAGCATTTATTATTATTAATCATAGAGGATAAACATTCGTGTCAAATATATTAAATTTACGGATGTACAGCTTGGTCCAACAAATATCACAGGAAGTTACCGATTGTAGTGGAAAAATACAACATGCTGGAACATGAACATAATTGTTTTGAATAAAGCTATGAAAGACATTCAATATATAAGAGGTTCGAGATGTCTACCCCGTTCTCTATTATATAATGCCGATTCCCAAACTGCGTTATAACGCTCTGGAGTATTGTTGGAGTCTAGTTCAAGAATCTCCCTTCTGAAGGTCGATTTCAGTCACGCTCCAGCAACTCTCGACACTTCTGTCTTCATACCGTCATTGAAAATCGCAGCAATTATCGATCGATTATCACTTCATATATGTTTTTTTCTTTCCAGACTTTGAAGAACTTGCTTGTCGAATGGTGGCATTCTTTTATTTATTCTCATAAAATTTTTCTAACGATAAATAATCCTTCTTCTAACGTCAATGATTCCATATTATTCATTGCTGGTATAATATGGAATCATTGACGTTAGAAGTAACAATAAAAACTGACATGTGTGACAATAAAAACTGACATGTGTGACAATAAAAACTGACATGTGTGGCACTACAATATGGAAGAATTATATTTACAGCCACACATTTGAAGCCAAGAATTCTAAATGCTTTCTATCATGGTTTTTGGACCATCCTGTGCTTACATTAAAAAGGAGTCCATGCGCATAATACTCGTGCTATATTATGATGAATATTGCAATAACGAGGTATTAAACTGAAATTAAAAAAGAAATGTAAACTCTACTTTTGCTAAAAACAATTACATCAAATTATGTAAAGCCTACAGTGTCCAATTCTTCATATTCTGAATTAAAAATATTCTTAAAAATTAAAAATATTCTGAATTAAAAATTCGCAGCTTTTGATTTATGTTAGATTTAGTTTTGATTATAGTTTAAGTCTTCTTGGGTCTTCCTATTATAATCTTACTCTACAATTTCCCTTCCCCTGCACCTATAACTTCACTATTTTTGACTATCGATATTACTGCAAATATTTTCATTGATTTTCACACACTTTCAATCGCTTTCACAAAACTTTAGTTTAAAAAGCAAGTAAACACAGTATATTGATCATCACTTCTAAACTTTAGCTTTATAATGCGTAAAATAAGTATGCATTGTAAAGAATAAAATAATTTGTAAATATCATAAAGCATATAGTTTATAAGAGAACAAATATTAAAAAATAAATTTTATTAAAATTAATAGAATAGTTAAAAACTAATTTAAATCATGTCACCCAGATATAAATACTATTATAAAATGCAAAACAAATCCTCAAATATTAAGAATGTCTTACGTTTTTGTCTAGTGCTTTTAAATGAAAATTTGGATCCGAATTTAAAAAATAGAGGCCTTAGTTTTAAGGAATTCCTCAATAAATATCAAATTACATTTTTATAGCATAGTGAATCAAATTTGTATTGTTTAAACTTGAATAATTTATTTTATAAATTTGGTTTTTTAGGTACCTGGCAAACCAATTTATTTTCTAGAAATTTGTGTTTAATTTATCCTGTGATCTACCTCCCTATATAGAGAGCTACACACACTTAATTAAACCAACAAAAAAGGAAAATAAATCATAAAAAATGATACAATTAAATGTGATAAACATATAAAAGATAATGGCATTGATGTCAGTTATTTCAAAATGAGGCAAAAAAATTATATTAAAATTATTATAAAGCTATATAATAGGAAGCAAAAATAAACACTATTTAATGTATTTAATTAAATAGTGAATTCGAAATCATAACAATCGCATAAATAAATGACAATAGTACAAAAGAGTTAGTTAAAAAAATAAATAATTTTTATTCTTTGGAAAAATCGTATAAAAAACATCGATACATTTCATCAATATATATATCTAACATAAACAAGTAGAACTTTAAAATTTAAAGAGAAATGGAATGATAGAAAACGTTTCGAGAATCTGTTCATGGTTTTGGTACGAACAATTATAGATGACGCTGAATAATAAACTTTAATTATTATTGGTAAAAGCAATAAACCGAGCTTTAAAAATATTAAAAATCTTTCTGTTTTGTTCCTGGTCATCAAAAACGCTTGAAGAAGGATTCTTTCCTATGAGACAACTACCAACAAATCTTAAAATTGCTTCATTGAATAAGTAAACATAATATTTCTCTCCTAAAATAGTACTAATTTGTTTTGTTATGAAGTATGGTGCTATCTGGAATTTAAAAGGAAAACTTCTAAAGGAGGTGTGTTTATTATTCAGAATTTTAAAATCTATTAAACAAAAGATAGGTTGTGTAATAACTATTTTGAACATTTTCCACTTATGTACAAAGTTAGCTTTTATACTATAAGAAAATATTTTACCACGAATAGTTTATTTGTGATGTGAGAAAATCACAGGATTCAAATGACTTATTTCTTAAGGTGGTGTTTTGCAAATTCAGACCAGGAAATTTAATGATTTCTCTCAAAATAACATCTATAAATTTCATTAGTTTGTTTTTCATTCACAGACATCTTATAATATGAGAAGTAATTAGAGTGAGACTCATAATTTAAAGTGAATTTCGAATCATTACAAGCAATCTAGACTAGTGTGTTGGATTCAAACTCACGAACTATTAAATCGCAGAGGAGAGTGTTAGCAATTTAAGTGCGATTTAGTCTATGAATTCGAAACCGTAATGCAAAATTTTCGAACTATTCTGGAATTGCAGAAAACTGAATTAGCTCAAGAAATATGAAAGAGAAAATAAGTAAGATATTGGGAGCCTATTACTAATTGTGCTATAGATGACTTAAACCAGTTAAATGCTCTATATCATGTTTACGGAGCAAGAGAAATCAATGAAAAAAAAATGAAAAACATTGCCGACATTCAGAATTTAGGAGAAATATATTGATCTTCCAGATTCATGCAATTAAAAGTTACAAATGTTTTTTCCTCATCTGAAATCTTCTTTTATGAGGATTTTTATTGGCTTTATTTTAAAATAAATGTTCTTAATATACACACCATGTCGATGCCTTTTCTTATTTCGTCACATGACGTAATCTAAATTTAACATTTATTTTTACGTCACTTTATTTATAACGTCATGAATGTTATGATGCTTTAAATGTCTTTATTACTGAGGCTAACAGTATACAAATTAAGCATTCTGAATATTCAAAATTAATGCTAAACAATTTTATTTCTACAATTTAATAACTAATTTTGGAAAACAATGTCAAATGATTTAATATTAAAAGTATGATCGCATTGTTTTATAAAATTTAATTTAAAATACACTTAATCTATAATATACAAAACATATTATATTTTAAAGGACATTCAACTCTAGATTAAACTAAGTTAAAAAGTGAGAGAAAAAAAGATGCATTAAGAAAATCCACATTAGAATATATATATTTAATTTTACTTGAAGCTAAGTTAGGTTTCTTAGACTAGATACAGAATATATACAAATAATTGTGATTTAATGATGCCTCTAAGATTAAATGATGCCAAATCTGGGAGCCTTCTATTAAGCCTCTACTTCTAAATTATGAGGACCCACATTTAGGGCCCTGAGTGCCCCACTCCATAACGGTACCCTCATTTCTGCCCTTTGTAGTGCTGAAAGATTAAAATCCTAGTAGCCTGTCCTTTGAAAACAACAATATTGTTATAAGAAAATATGTTTTATTTATATATGCATAAGCATCTTTCTCTTATTTATTAAATAAATACTAATTGATAAATAGAAGTTTATAATAAACAAATTCAATATAAATAAATAGATGAGTATAAATAAGCAATTTCTCGGATTATTAATTACACACTCTTTCTTACACTAACGATTACTTACTTTTTCTAGGGATATATTAAAATTAATTTCAATAATTTAGGTCAAAATTCCTGAATTAAAATTTTGATAAGTGAATAAAATAAACACGAATGTAACTTTTAATATTTTTGATTAAATAAATTATTTTTACATTTTTCTGCATACAAATATATGCCAATAAAGCCCTTTTGATATTATAAAATAAATTGAAATTTAAATTTATTCCGAATTACTCAAAGAAAATACATGTTGTTTAATAAAAAATGCTGAATAAAAAAAACTTAGTTTTTTTTATTAAATATAAACATGTATGTTGTTAATTACGGATAATTTTTAACCCAAAGATTCCATATTATTTGGCAAATTTAATGAATTAGATGTTTCTTGTTTTTGTACCTAATTTTGTATTTTGCGCAAAATAAGCTAAAGTGATGACTTCTGAATGTTAAAATCTCTGTGTTTATTGTCTTTGATAGTTTGTAAGATTATTTTTTCCTTAAATGAAAGTTAACTCGGAATTTCAAAATTAATTATATTTGATTAATTCGAAGTTAAAGGGAATTCATGAAAGTAGAAGATTAGGGAATCAATGATTTTAAAAAACAGTTGAGATCTCGTCCGTCAGCTGAGATACAATTTCCGAAGCAAATTTTGATGTGTTCCTTCCCTGAATCACCCTCTGTAACAGCTGTTTTCTCCACGTTTCCGAATTTGAACCTCACGACGAGCTACTCGTTTGAAGGGGGTGTTTGAAGTGACTTTCAGATAGTCACCAGGGGAAGAGAGTGAAAAAATGTCTCCCACGCAAATTTTTATCTTGCGCAACTTCCCCTTCCCCACTCTTATAAAAATAGGTTAAAAACGGTTTTTTAAATGCTCTCGAAAGGTTAGGAAGGTCTTCATATGCGTGGCTTAAAGCTCTCTCTCTTCATATTTTTTTATAAACATTTTTTATGAGTGGCATCAATCATTCTGATAAAATGAAATTTCCTTGACGGCACTGGGTCGAGACTGTTGAGCAAACGCATTAAGCAGTTCTAACGAATATTTCTTCTTTTTTTTAAAAATAGTATTTACATTTTTGGATTTCTTAGAAACTGCCTGTAGAATGTAGCTTAACAAATTCAGCCTTGCTGCTATGGCTTTGACAGAGTTACATTATGTTTTGAATCATACTTCCTATTATTTTACTTAAATATTTACATTTTAACGTAGGCCATCTTTGATTAGCCTTTAGCAAGAGTCAACACTGTTCCCATCTTTGCCTGTATTCGGTTACAGCAACTGATATACTTACAATTGTATTGTTTTTGCATGCTTTAACTAATTAACTGGATACAGTGAGAATAAAAGTTGGATTGAAAGGATAAATATATCTATACACAAAAATGCATTTTCTAAACTTGTTTTTTATTTATACTATTCAAATGTAATTTTTTGTTAAGTAAATGAAATAGCAATTCCCATATGAATTTTTTTCTATAATTGTTGAATTATTAAAATAGCTCGTATAATAATACGAGTCTAATATTTAAAAAATGAAAAAAAAATTAATGTATACAAGGAAAAATTAATACTTGGAGATTATATCTGTTCACACCCCTACTGAATCATAGGAACTGAAATCCGCGGCTCAAAGTAATTGAAGACAATCTGTTTGAGTTGACATGCTAATTTTGTAAAATTAACTGCATTTTGAAATTAATTTCATAATTAAATAAATACAGTTTTAAATAAGTTAAGTTTTGGAAACATATTTATTATCCATAAAAATATAACTACATTAATTTAATACATTTATGAAAATTAATACACTTATTAATTCGTTGTAGATAATTGTTGCAACAGTATAGATAAATTTCTTTTTAATTTATATCATAAATCTTGTGAATATTTTTTTTTCTTTTTCATGGCTTGTGTGAGCACTGATTCAATACGTGTTCTTTGTTTTGGCAAATGATTTATAAATGTGTACCCACACATTAAACAACATTTATTAATTGGTTGGGAATAAACTATAATTTTGAAGAAGAAGTTGAATAAAAAGAATAGACAGAGCACGGGGCAGAAAAATGTGATCACTATAATGTCCGATAAGTAGTAAATTCGATACCTGAGATAGCTCTAGACTATTATGCTGAGAGAGCTTATCCATACAAATCTTCCATAAGATCTAATGTTTTTCGGGATTGCGAAAATTTAAAGATAAGGAATATATCTTTAACGAATTAAATAATTAAAAGCTGGTTTAATTATGGTTTAATTATGTTTTATGTCTTTAGCCTTAAATGTATTGCAATATTGTAACTTAACAATGAGAAAACAGAATGTTTTCGTAATACGAATTCTATGTAAAAATACTGACAAAAAAGAATAACGATAAAATAGCGTATTTTGGTACAAACAGGAATGACAGATAAGAGCTTTTTAATCTACATTAAAAAACTGCACTCAAAAAGCACTTATCTGATCATTAAAATTGCTACACCATGAAAGTTGTAAGCTAAATATAAGAGATTTATGGAACAGGAAGAACAGAAGCTATGAATGCGAAGAATTAGCTTTTTACAACTTGATCATGTAAAATATACAGTAATAGCAAGACTTACATGGGTTTAATTAAAAGAAACAACTTTCAAGGTGTCTAGTTAAACTAAAGACACTACATTACAGAAGAATTATACCATCTTGTTCTACATGATATTTGGATACATTCTAAGATAGTTGAATTGTTCAGATTTAAGGTCAGTTTGTCATTTGATGCAACCCCGTATCATCGACATATTTGACCATCGTTCAGAATGCCGCTGATTTAATTTTATTTGAATTTAATAAATTAGGGTATATATTTGTAAGAGAAAAAGCTTTTTGCATTTACCAATGCAAAATTTATATGATTGGATTGGGAAAGCATAAAATTTTAGAACATTTTCCATACAAGCATTATTTTAACATAATCCTTCGCTGCGTAAAACATTATCTTAATACTGAAACTTACAGAGATTATGTTTTTAATCTGTTGTCAACAACAATTTATTCATCAACAATTTTATAAATCTTTAAAAAAATCATCTCTTTTTCTTAAATTTCTTTCTTAGGATTAATCTGATGTCTGTGACAGATTCTTTTCTTCTCATCCCTATTTTTATCTTTTTTATTTATGTGAAAATATGAACTCGTGATCGAAGGGAAATAAAAATCTTCTAAAAATATAATATTTTTATTTTTAGAATGGTTTATGCAGATGAAACACGCCAACCGCCCGCTTTATAAAGACGGTGTGGGTGAAGCATGTCTATTAAAAAAACACGGAGGCCATAAAAGAAGGCGCGACTGCAAATTTTCAGTTTGTCGAGCGGTTTCTATGGTAATGAATGCAGATTTTCATAAGAGCAATAAAAACTCAAAGGTATTTAACCCGAAGTGCAATGATCTTACTGACCAAAATATGTGACTGTAGCTGAGAATGAAATTAAAAAAAAATTAAGTCAGAAAATGAATAACCAATTACATGGAAGTTTAGTTGTCTTTTCTGTACTGCATTTAGCGTTAATGCTCTGTTACATATGCTAAGTATTTATCAATTACTAATATACTGCACATTTAGTAAAATATAGAATTATTCATTTGAAAAAGCAAAAGATGCGATAACTCTCAGAATAGTTATTCTTACGTTTAATAGCTTAGAACCTCATGAAATTGTTTTAGATCGTGAGAAACTAAGTTATTAAAGGTAATGGGGCCCTTCATAGAGTAATTGTATTTTAAGAAAATAAGCGAAGCATGATTTTTTTTTAATATATATCTATTCGTTTTTCGTAACCTGTAATTTATACCGTTTTGTTGCATATATGGCACCTATTAATAAATGTACGTTTCCAAATTTAATACAAATGTACGTTACCAAATATACAAATGTACGTTACTAAATATACAAATGCACATTACCAAATATGATTAAGGAATGTCAAACTGACCGATGTCACCTGGCGCTATTATTCTTAATCAATGAGTGACCAGTATGCTGTACCCTTCTGATGGGCCTTAAGTTCTCTTGCGGCTTTTTCAGGTTGAGCTCTCTTAATGAGCAGACGTACTACAGATGCTATGTTTCGTCGTCACACGAAATAGTTGTTCCTGTATAAAATTTAGTCTTGAAAATCAGCTTCTTCCATAGTGCTTTTTACATTGACAAGAGAAGGAGGTAACCACGTATTATATATATATGTTATTAAAAATAATGATCTACAGCTTGATTTACCTATTCATCAATAATTAATTTCGTCAATAATCAGATTTGATTGTTTTTTCACACCGTAATGTCTTGTAATGTATTTTGAATTTATAAGAATAAAAATTAATATTCTATGTACATATTTAATATGTTATAAAATATAGAATTTTATCTACTAAAAATAGCAATGGGTTCTAAGCTATTAAAGGTAAGAATAACTATACTGAGAGTTATAGCATCTTTTGCTTTTTCAAATGAATAATTCTATATTTTAATAAATGTGCAGTATATTAGTAATTTATAAATACTTGATGAGAGCCAGTATGTTATCATTACTCTTTACAGCTGAGGATCTCACGAAATAGATTTTGTTTCATGAGACCATTCTGTACAAATTCCATTACAAATGAACTAACTTTAGTAAAACTATAATGCAAAATAAATTGGAAATTGAACCTTTGGCATGACAGCCCAATAGTAGCAAAGGCCTACAGTCATCATAAATGTTTTCGTGACCGCGGGCCTTGGAGTGCGAAGCATATATTCTGATTGGAGGGTCAACCTAACACGAAATTTCCCGTGTTTAGTTTCCAAGCATGCTTGGTGCTCAGTTTATCGATTCATTGAAGGGACGAAAAGATGAGTCCACCCGAGGATCGGAATTCGGACTTGTTCGACGGTAGCACGTACGCTACCACTTATCCCCCGGGCTTATAAAATAAACTATTCTAAACAGATTTCCTTATATTACATTCTATACAAATTTATAAAATATTGTATTTTACCCACGTAAAAAAGCAGTAGATGATAAGCATCAGTATACCAATCATTAATTTTAATAGCTTAGAATCTTAAGAAAGGATTTTAGTTTTGAGATCTTAAGTTCAGAATTGTTATAAGGAAGCTTTTAATAATAGTAACATTTCAATAGAAGATTGTCTATGTTTTCTTTATTTTAAAAGCATTTTTTTACTTTAAACACATATAATATGTTATTTTGTAAAGGTCTTTAAAAAAAAAATTATTCAGAGCTTGATTAGCTTATTCTTAAATGTTGAAAATAGAACGTCTTAAGAATTTTATTTTATTTCCGTTATTAGCTTCTTTTTAGCATTTTTATCGACACAATTTTAATTTTTTATGACATAATATACAATTAAAAATTAAAATTAGTAATTAATATTCGGTAAAAGTTTACAATCGAGTAACCCTTGAGTTTATTGGGGATTTCTTGACGCCTATCTAGGCGTCAAGATGGCCCCTAAACCTACACAAAAGCTAAACTTAGTATCAGGATTACTAGAAATTAAATTTTATCGTCAAATTTTTTGTTAAACCAATTGGTACTCGATTCGACACCAGTCCCTAATATTTTATATATGCATTCAATTTCTTCTATAAACTAGAATTGCATATGTGTAAAAACATTTCATTTGAAGAGAGACCGATTGGTTATCATTGCCATGAATAACTTTGTATTTCATGAAACAGTTTCAATTTCAAGAGATATGAAGTTATTAAAGATATAACGAGGTTTTTATCTATCTCTAATTGTACTTTGTTAATAAAATAAAATTCTGTTTCTTCTGACCGTATTTAAAATTGCGAGGTACTTTGAGATGGGCGACCATCAACAAATCTATTAATCTTAATGTACAGTTTGAGGTTTATCTGCACCGCTTATGAATATGTATGTGTGAATGCTATGTATTTAAATTTATTTGATTTTATATACATTTGAGAGAATATTTTGAAAAATTGTGGTAATTTTGCTGCTTGAAGGTTGTGCTAATTGTATCAAACTAGTTATCATTATTTTTTTTATCCATCATTATAGATAATACCAATTACAATATCGAAATACCTGCATAATTGTACGCATATAAAACATTTTAAACATAAAAAAAACTTTTTTTTTGGTAAAAGAGTTTCCTTTATAAACTGGGAGCATTTTTTTAAAATTCTAGATTGGAAATACTACATTACAATTTTTTTCTTTATATCAAAACTACTTTATGATATACATTTAAAAAAACATATTTTTTGAAGTTTATAGATGAAGGAAGTTTTTTTTTTCAGTTTTTTCTATCAGAAACAACAACATAAATATTTCGGAAATATCATTTTTCAGACAGCATTTCAGACAGCATTTTTCAGACAGCATTTCAGACAGCATTTTTCAGACAGACGAAGTATTGATGTAGCTGTGTTGAATGCGTTAATCATTAGATGTAAGCACATAAATGTGGTTAAAAAATCTGACATTATTTGCTTATGAAAATCATTCCTCCAAATAGCTGAAAAGTGCAATAAATTGACAGTTCCAAAAATCTCACCCAGAAAACTAACAATGACGCTTTTCAAAATATGCGCAGGAAGTGCAACTATGATTGTGGTTATTCCAAACATCTATGATCAAAATTATCTTGTGGCTTGTAGCAAGTATACTTTTGTAAATTAGTCTAGTGGTTTGGGCATTGGTCTTCCGTCCCGAAAGGCTGAGATCGATTCCCAATGCTGCCAAAGACCCACCGGTACATGCAATATACGTGCTCGTTAAATCTGTGGAATCGAGAGTCATATGGTCGGTTTCTGAGCAGTTACCATGGGTGCAATGATCTGCAGAAAGAATTTCCTGCCCCTTCGGATCAACGTCAAAATTGAGGGAATGGGTTCACTGCTGGTGCCATCTATCGGAGGAGTATTAGAGCAAAGACGTACTCTCACATTCTTGGTTTTCTAGTTAAGCGAAAGACACACCCTACGGATTTAATTTCGCATAGCCATCGGCTAGAGAGCTTGTCTTGTCTAAGTGTCATAAATAACAACAGCCACATAACTTATGTAAATAATACAATTTCTTTAGTATTTAATGAATTTTCGTAAGACTTATGCTCTAAGACAGGGCTTTCCACCGTGTAAGGATCCCCCCTTAGGGGTCCGCCTGCGTTTTCTAGGGGGTCCGGGCTACCTTTGAAGAACGTGTATGAATGTGGCTTCCCTACTCGACTTTCTGTAAAATCCAGAGGTCACGGGCGTGTGGACCGTGGGCACATGACTTTGAACGACATGACGATGTGACACGTCGAAACCTTTTACCCATGATCTTCGGAAATAGCGTAAGCTCAGCCGACCAATAAAGTGCTCTCTGCCTCGTATCCCCTCTTCGCTTTAAGTGCGGCGGACTGTCGGCTGCTTTTTCTTGTTTTTCTCGAGACATTATTCAATGTTAAGTTTTCGTGAGTGCACCATTTGCTTTTTGCATAGTTTATTACTTCCACCATAAAGCGACGGCTGAAGCCGGGATCATTGAAAAAGCTGGCAGTTTCTCCATCGCCTTCACAGCAAGGAAAGCTCCTGAGTGAAAATGATGAAGGAATACGGCCAAATGAAGAACAGTCACATGAAGCGCCACACCCAGATTTATTATGCGAAAACTCCGCGAGTTCTCGATTAGTTGCAGTATACCGCGGAAGTACAACAACTAAAAAGCGTAAGTACAACCAAAGTTATTTTAAAATGGGCTTTATCTAGATCGAGGAGGGCAAAGCTCACTGTATAATTTGCGCGCGAGTCCTTCCGAATAGTTCTATGGTTCCAGTTAAATTGTGTCATCATTTTGAGGATACTCATCCGGACCTCCATACTAAAGAGATTGATTTTTTCAAGAGGAAGAGAGCTGAATTAGCTGCTTCTCAACACTGCATGAAAGCTCATGCAAAAACAATTATCGAAAACTCGCTAAAAGCTTCTTTCTTGGTAAGTTATCGAGTGGCAAAGACAGGCAATTCTCATACCATTGCAGAAACTCTCACAAAACAGTGTGTTAACGCTATTGTTCCTTGCATGTTAGACGAGAAGGCAGTAAAACTTATATATTCAGTGCCACTATCAAACAATACTGTCAAGAGACGGATAGTTGACATGCCAAATGACGTGAAAGAATCTCTGGTTTCTCGCGTCCAACTCAATTCATTTTCTCTCCAAATAGATGAATCTACTGGCATTGTGGGATAAGCGATTTTATTGGCTTTTGTTCGTTATGCATTCTCGGTATGTTTCGAAGAGTACCTCTTATTATGCAAACCACTAACTGCCTATACAACAAGTACTGAAATATTCCGTTTGTTGAATGATTTTTTTTAAGAACCAATGAAATTCCATGGTCTAATTGCATCGATGTGTGCACAGATAGTGCAAAAGCTATGACGGTTCCAATGGTAGGAGCGGTAGCAAAAATAAAAGAGAGTTTAAAGGATTGCAATAGTAGTAATTATGTTCCTCACAGACATACTTTATCTACGAAAAAAATGCCTGCATCCTTCAAGAAAGTTTTAGATGAATCTATCCGAATTATTAATTACATAAAATCACAACCGTTGAAGTCAAGACTTTTCAAAATACTTTGTGAAGATATGGGAAGTTTTCATCATTTTCTGCTTCTCCATACAGAAGTAAGGTGGCTCTCACGTGGGAATGCACTATCTCGTTTATATGAATTACGTTTAGAAGTCCCAGCTTTACTTTTAGACTACCAAAATACCAAATTAGCAGAGATTATTAACGATGAAAACTGTCAATATATACTTGCTTATTTGGCAGATATTTTTTTCCAAATTGAATGAAATGAATACTTTACTGCAAGAAAAAACTATGACAACTGTCACTGCAAACGACAAAGTTCGAGAGTTCAAGAGGAAAATCAATTTTTGGGCAAAGAGTGTGGAGAAAGGGAAGGTCGAGTGTTTCCCTTTTCTTAACGATTTTTTGAAAAACAAGGCATTGCAGCTTAGGAACAATTTGTTTCAGGAAATCCTCTAACACCTCCGAAGCTTGACGTCATCGTTGGAGCATTATTTCCCAACAGCTCAAGATGAGAAGCTGCAGGAATACGAATGGGTGGTCAATTCATTCACTGTATCCAAAAAACCGAATATTCTATCGTCGAATGAATAGGAGTTGTTGATAGAAATTTCCATAGACTCAACTTTAAAATCTACTTTCGGTAGTAATGGTTACTCACACTTTTGGATACGTTTGGAAAGCAAAAAATTCTACCCCCTTGTTGAAAAAGCAAAACTTTTTCTACTTCCATCTGCCATAACATACATGTGCGAATCCGGATTCTCGATCTAGCCATCAAAACTAAGTACCGAAGCTGTCTAGATGCTAAACTTGACATTCGTCTCTAGTAGTCAAGTATTGAGCCCGACTTTATAAAATTGTGTCATCAGAAGCAACCTCAACCTTCACATTAATTATTATTCCTACATGACTCATTTATAGTCAAGAAGAACGCATTGTGTCTCTACGATGAGTAGGAAATGTTCCTGAACTGTAACTATTTTAGGTATTTGTTTGTATTTTCAATAAATTAATAATTAACTAAATTCTTTTTGTATTGATATTTTTATTCTGAAAATTAAAATGTTAACCAACGAATATTGTTTTTCTTTGCAATATATTTCCCTTTACTCAATTAGAAATATGGCCAGCCTAGTCTGTTGAACAATGTGAGTAAATCGAATAGCAAGTATCTGAATATAGTGTGGAAATTCAGACTAATAGAAGCGTAGTTAGTTTAAAGTTGTTTCCATTCATCATTAATTCAAAGACTTTTGATTGGTCGTGGGGTTATTGAAAAAAATGGTACTTGCATTATAGAGTTTTCAATTGCGATGGGCTTCGAGCTGAATTTTACTTGTTATTTTGCACTTGACTGACAGGGGTCCGCCGTGGATTTTTGCCTGAAAAAGGTATCCGCCAGCCAAAAAGGTTGGGAAGCCCTGCTCTAAGACTTCATATAGCGATTGGCTTTTATACTATCGAACTATGACAAGTGTAAATTTGTCGCTATGAAAGAAGTTTTTAATTTTGTGAGAGTAAATATATCTATATAAAAAGCTATCTACATTTGTTTTTTTATAAAACGGATTACATCATCACTGCAAATACTTTTAAGATGCACGGTACAATAATATTAATTTTTATACTAACCATAATGTTATAAGTTTTTTATAGTATGAGCCAATATTCGCTATTTATGAGAATAAATGAACAGATGTGTGTAATAAGGATTTTTTTGACATTTAATGTTTCGCTTATTTGATATAAGTAAATCCTAAATTTTCAGTTTAGGAAATTTAAAAATATCTTGTACTAAAATACATCTTGTATCAATTAAAATTTCAAACATTGTCCACTTTAATTGTGTATTATAATGCATATAATTTGTGTGGGAATCACATATAAAAACTCATAATAAAAACATATAACATTTATAAATTTCAAAATACGGATAACCATACAAACATTACAATAAAGTTTCCGTGTATATAACATATAAACATTCCACGTAAAATAACTAGTAAATAGTAATGCACAATTAATATGTAAATATAATTCGAAGGTTATCACAATGTCAAATCTGGCTCAAATTGATGAAGGAGTCATTTTGGTTCAAAATGGGTGTTTTGATCCAATGTTTCGGTGAAAAATATCACAATCCTCGTCTGTTACAGAACAATGAAACGCTTTTAGTTCTGCGTTCCTATTTCGCATCTCTCTGCGTTGCTTTCTAACGATGTTAAGATGTTGCTGGATGTAGTGTTCTTTTGGTGACAGGTTCGAAGCCAGCATCAAGCAAGTCTCGGCGTTTTCTAATTCCCCTAGATGAAAATGCGCTGCACATAGGTTGTGCAATGCGGCGATGTGGTTGGGATCATGCTTGAGAATCAGCTCATAGCACTGAAAAAAAGCATGTCATTATTTAAGAGTATTCAAAAATATTTTTATTGTTAAAACTTATTAAAGAAATTACTTAATTTAAAATTATACATTTTAAAGTTATTATATATTTTTAAGTTATTATATATTTAGAGTTAACCACACTTTCGTAGAGTTTAATCTCGCTCGCTTAAGTGGCAGAATGCACTTTGACTCGCATATCAGAGAACTTTGTAGTTAAACTGTTGGTGCACGAGTTTTTTAAGAATTCCTGCATATGATTCTTCAGGAAAAGGTTTTTATAAATAGTAATAAATATTTATATAAATCACCACGACAGAAACCTAGAAGTGTTAAATCCAGTGAACGTGAATGTAAAATGTAGAAGTACAACATTTATCTCTTGTTTTCTGGGATCAAACTCGGAATGCTAGAAAATATTTAAAACACTTTTTATCAGAATTTAATATATTTTTATTTCGTGGATAGTTATGACTTATGATAGCTATATTTTTCAATTTTAGTTAGGGCCAATATTTAACCTCTGTAAAATACCTGAATGTTATTGAAAGTAAGAAATAGGCAAAAGGGAACGGTTGGCTGACACCTGCAGTTTAAAGAATGTTCTGGACAAAGAGAAGCATCCATGCTCCAACTTGAAGACGAATCCACGAACTGTTGCACTGAGAACCAGAGCACTCAAATGATAGGAAAGTAAGATTTTCTCACAAAAATTCAACTGGAAAATCAATCTAAAGCGTCTACTTTTAAAATTTCTCACTGGAAGTACTTGTTAAATGATTTAAACTAATAAAGGAAAAAGTTGAAATGATTTCACACGAAAGAATATATAAATGAAAAATAATTCTATCGTATTAATGGGAAAAAATAAAGTTAGATCTGGGAATTTACATGGGGATATGAAGTTAAGAGAGTGTATTGCTGTTGCACCAGATTACTTCCCAGAACGCCCAAAGTTTAATTTTTTTTATATGTACAAATATTTTTGCATTTTTAACTTTTTAACATTTCTTGGGTTTTGGAAATAATAGCATTATTACACAAATCTTAGTTTTGGCGCAGCTTGTCTTTTACTGGATCTTGCGCCACAAAACCTAACCAACCAGCCTAGCTCAAATTAGCTATCAGTAAAGTGGAAGCAGCCGATTGGAAGTTTTTGTAATTTAAAAGCAGTGACCAGACAGAAAATCTAAAATTCTAGGCCTACCACCTCCAGAGGTAGTATTTCACTTGGAGGACCAGGAACTATTGAAAGTGCATGATTTGATTTTAGTGAATATGAAGTTAGAGTTCGAATCACTACTTTTTCAAATTGAGAACAAAGTTCAAATCAACCAGGACACCGTGGTCTCTTAAAAGGGTCTATAAAATTTCAGGGATCATTTGAGTTGCTATAAATAATCATCATTTTAAATGAAGCTCGTTCAAGAAAAATTAGGCCTCATATAGTTTTATGACTATCATCCCATAATTATATTTAAATTGTATAAATATTACGGACTAAATGGATTTTGTCTTATATTTTTAACCATGCAATATTTTTAATAATTACATCGATGTGTTATTATAATTTGAATACACTGTTATGTGCCACTGTGCATGTAGTTCTAAGCAGGATTAGGTTTCACGGTATATAAAATTAAAATATAAAAGCATATTCCCTTTAATAAATAAGTCTAATGAAGAACAATAATTCCCATAAGAGAATAAGCATAATTTAGCAAATTAAAGCTTGAAATGAAAAAAAAAAATGTTGAAGCATTGCAATGGAACTATAGTACTATTCCAAGCATTGTTAGTATAAAAGAATAAGAATTTTCAGAACTTACTTTTCTTGCGGCAGTGTAGTTGTTGAGCTCTCTGAAGTAGATGTTACCCAAGAGGACCAGTCCCTTCTTATGTCGCTTGTCCAGTTTCTCCAGGTAAGGTAAGGGCCTCCAGGGAGCGTCCCTTCTCATAGAGGATGAAGGCCAGGTTGAAGAGGGCTGCCTCAAAGTCCCCTTTCAACTGATTGATTTCATTTAGAAATAGAGAGAATTTGAAACAAAAATATTAAGTTGTATAAAAGTTACGTATGAAAGAACAAAGTGATTCGCAGTTTGATGGATAATTTGCATATGAATTTATATATTATAGAATTTAGATTATGAAATTCAGTTGAATAATTTAAATTAGATAAAAGTTAAAATGAAAATATCAGAAAATTATTAAAGTAAATTTTGGAACCAGTTAATCATTGGGTTTTGGGGCATCATTTAATTCTCTAAGCAATCAATAGCGTAAAAATAAAAAACGATTGAAAAACGCAATGATTTTTTCAGCTAACTCGATAAAGATTAAAAGATTTTTGCAAGACTATAAGATTGCATTTCGGCACATTTTAGTGATCAGTTCTTGATTTCTGGGCAATAATTTTAGATAGATTTAGAATAGATAATTAGATGATCCATTGCAAAACCAGCTTATGTTTCCTTCATCTCCCAATAAATCAACGAAAACTCGTAATATTAATCTTATGGCTTATGTTAATGTGTTTGAAGCATTTAACTTCATTCCTAAATATTAAGATAAAAATAAAATTACTCAGAAATCGATACAACTTCAATTCAACTGATTCATAAAATTGTAAATAGAAAATGATACTTTAAAAATACCTTCAAATTATTGAATAAGAGATGATTCTGCATAAGTTAATTGATTTGTTTAACTGTGAATTGGAAATGGTGTTTCAATGATTGATTGATTTCTGAAATTAGGAGTAAAAATGAAGCACTATTTTTCTTCTAATGTAATATCCTTAAATGTTTGAAATAAAGAACAGGAAATAGTACACGAATTGATCAATTCAAGAAATTGTGAACAGGAAAAAAGATTTCACAAATGGATGGATCACATCTATTTTTTATTACAGGATATTGTCGTTTAAGAATTAAGTCATGATAAATTAATGAAATCAATACGGCAACAGATGGCGTTGAAAGGATTTACCACGGGACACTGATAACTGCTTCTGCAATGAAAATTTTTGAGAAACAGTTATCAATGTGAATGATGCACCCATTTATTTGCCTTTTGTATAATATATTATGTAGAAAATATTTTAAATGCAAAATTAAAAAGCTTTAAGAATTAATTTATTTGATTGAACAGACAATTTTGTTAAAGTAAGACATAAATGGTCTTCAAAAGTTAGAAATTTCATAAATAAATTTTAATTAAGTATGTTTTCTCAGAGCTACAAACAACCAGCATACTGATTTATTAAATTTTTAACATTTATATTAATATTCCGAAATAAAATAATTATTAGATTGTGATTTCTTAGAAAAAGAAAGAATTTATCTATAGAGCAAAGCATAAACAGATCACATGACATGTGACGTCATATGAAATGACTTCATTGTGAAGTGGACTATTCAGGTTTTACAGGAATTTTATTCTTAGATCACTATTTGATTTCCTGATTGTTGGATGCAAAAAATATATTCTTTAATCATTTATAAAAATCTAAAAAAATATTTAGAAATAAATGTAACGTTTAAATATTTAAGTAATACTTTCGCCTTAAACTTCACTGCACTGTAGTTATAAATTGAGTGTAAAACATAAAAAAATTGTCATTGATTGATTAAATTTTTGCTGATAATAACTTGGAGAGCCTTTCTGAAGTAACTTTCTGCTTTGGACGCGTCTCTGTCCTGCATAGCCAGCATGCCCATGTTGAAGTAGGTCCGCTCAGGTTGCTGTCCTTTGCCTAGTAGCACCTGCAGTCTGTGGAAAAAACGGTATTTTTATGCCATATTATCACACAGGTGGGTGCGAACAGATAAATAGTTATTGCATCTGGTTAAGGATACGTCTCCAGCTGGGCAGATATCGTTAACTTGACGCTGTCTGGTTTTTTTCATAGTTAAGCATAAAAGATATTTTTATAGCTATGCAATAATTTGTTTCTGCTTGTTTTGGTGACAACATTTGAATCATAGAAATTGCTAATGAGAAATGTATTACTAGTAAAGGTTGAGGTTTTTCAAGCGACTGACCATATAGTACACGACAAAGTATGATTTTTAGTTTTTAAGTATTCCCCATTTATTTTGTTTCATTTGAAGAAATAAGCAATTATTTATTAATTTTTAAATTAAATGAAAAATGTTATATGTGCCTCAAAATAAAAGTAATGATAAAGTGTTTACTTAACCAGGTTACAACGTAAAATGCTGATGAGAAATTGGTATTTCTTAGCCGATCGATTACCTTTTAAAAGCAAATTGCCAGTTTGACAAATAAAAATGATTGTAATAAAATGGTTATTAAGAACTATTTTTAATTTAAGAATTAAAAGATATGCAGATATTTTAGTTCATAAACTAAAATAAGAAATTATGTATATACTTTAAATAAGAAGCACTGTTGGCCACCTACGCTGTCTAGCCCCTTAACTGTGACAAATATTTCCGAAAAATGGACCAAAACTGGAAAAAATTTTTGACCGTTTAATTTTGTTCTTTATATTATTATAACAGTTAAAAAATGATTTTTTATTAGAAAAATAAAAAGTTTTAAACACAATAACTACTACATTTATAATTTTTTACATACACATAAAACATTGATTACACATACATGTTATTCATATTGAGCAAATTAAACGAAATTTTGAAGCTAAATATATAACTAGCATAATATAAAAACACAACAATATGATTTTCAAGACATAAATTTTACAAATATTTTACAGTATGGTATATCCCAAAACAAGGTACTGCTCAAAAGCCTATATACCACACTCTTTACAATAAATTCTTGTCTCACGTTTTATTCTCTTCCCTTGTTCATCGGTTTTATGACAGCATATAAAACACTGCCTGGTTGGAGTAGATTTTTTCCCCCATTGATGGGATGTGTTCTGGAAAATGTCGACCTGTGAGGCGCAGTAAGCTTACCCTGATCCTGGTAGTTGAACATTTGGTTTATATAGTTCAACAATTGATTTTCTGAAGTTCATATTTTTCGCACCTCCTGCTGCAGTATGCAAAATAATGGAGTTATTTATATAACGCCTGGTGTAGGAAATGGAAAAATATAGTTTCTAGTAGCATTTTTTACCTCCTTTTCTAGCAACTGGGAAGCCTGTAAGATGTTGATCGACTTTAACATTACCTCCCATAGTGTGGTTGTAGTCATGGACTACCTTCAGAACCAAAGTTGGAATTGGTAAAAAACTAGGACCACTTGTGTCATTTATTAGGAAAATAGGGAATTAAGTATCCTAAAGTAGAAACGAACTCAGCTCTGACAAAATAGAAACATAATTTTTCTTCTGCCCGAACTAAGTTCGGGCATCACAAATACTGCACGCAGTAATTGCCCGAACTGAATTTGGGCGACACTGGCAAGGGGCTAGTGGTCAGCGTGGCTGAATGCAGACAGAGATGTCCTGGGTTCAAATCCCGGTTCGGGCATGGAAGTACTTTATCTCTTACCAGTCATTGTCCTTTCCTTGTATAAATAGTTGTCTATTCTATAAACGGGTACCTATGGCATGTGTGTACTGAGGAAGTCGGACTCCATGCCAAATTACATATTTGTTGGAAAAGTGGAGCAGCGCAATGTCCCCCCCCTAATGACAGCCTTGCTGACACAAGACAACAAGAAAAACAAAGCACTTTTGGATTTTTCAGCTGCCTCGATGGCAACAAAGTTTCTGTAAACTAATGTATTAATGAGAAGATATATATAGCATACAAAAATAATGACTTAAAAACAAATTGTCATTTGATGTAATGAGGAATCTGTTGATTTTTAATTTATTAATTGTTTATTTTTATTTTGCACTACAATTTTCATTTTACATTAAAAATGTATATTAATTTAGAAGATTACATACGTTTTAATACCGACCTAATTGCAGTAAAATACTGTGCTGTCGAAAAAAATATTTTTAATTGATTTGTAGTTTAATTTTTTGGAAGCAACTTGTCCTGTTGAATATTGTAAAATTGAATGATTATTAATTCGATTCGTTTATTCACTTTTGAGCTGAGGTATTCATAATCATTTTTGTTTTTACTTAAAATTTAAGAAAAGAATATACATTATAGTTTAAGATAATGTACCGTAATTTCGCTGCACTAACGCTCTCTTGAAGAAAATTGTTAAAAATTAAAAAAAAATATATTAATTTAAGCGTTGCATTGAGTTAATAACTAAACTTCTTATACACCAAAACGTTATGAAATATTTGAGATTTACATCATAATGTACTCAAGATGAAAAAGTAATAACGCACCACGAAAGAAATAGAAAATAGAATGTAATTTGTTTTGCATGAGGTTGTTATATTTCTTTTCTTTTTTCTTTCTTTTTTTTTTTGGATACAGATTATAAATTTTAATTTTTGTATACAGATTATAAATACAAATTTTTGGTTTTATGCAGATATTGTAACGTTATCATCTGGTATTAGAAATAAAATAAAAACAAAATTTAAAGTAAATATGTTCGTTTCTTACTTCTGTTGTATTTGTTTGCAATGGTTCAAAATTTATTCTCTATCCTAAATCCCAATCGAATCAGCTCTCATATAAAAAGTAGAATGATAAACAAACTAAATCTAACATAAATATATTTAAGTTATTAAACTTGAATTGTATGGTAAATGAAAATGAGCTTAGTAAAAATATTAGAAATTAATTTGGGAAGAGTATGAAAAGATTTAACCTCTATGTAATTTATTATAATCCATAAAAATAATTGAAAAGTTATTTATTACAGCAGTATATATATATATATATATATATATATATATATATATATATGAATAAATTTTATCGTACAGGTGCAGAATTATTAATGGAAAAAGAGATAATCTTGACATTATTTACAGTTTTTTTTTAAAAATCTACTTTATCGTCATAATATACATGTCAATTTTTAACAATGTAAGAAAAAATTGAGCGTTATATCTGATCTTAAGTCATTTAAAATTATTTACAGACCTACTATCAAGAATTCCATTTACCGGCAGATAGCAAAAATAATAGAGATAAACGGGCTCGCAAATATAGAACAATTAACTATGGCAAGGGGTTTGAAAGAAATAGATTTCAATTAAGATTGATCGGCCAAATGCGTATGAAGAAAACTCATTTGTGTTTAAGAAATGCTTTTAAACAATGTTATACAGTAAACGTGACCTGTTTGTAAGCCCCTTAATTATAAGAATCGTGACAATCCACCCAAGTGATCGCCCTTGCAGAACAATTAACAGAAAGCCATCTTAAATTGATTGTGACTTGAAGGCGCATCCTTCTTTCGAGAGATTGATCTGTTGAATGCTTATGATTGAGACTCATTAATGTCTTAAGAAGTCTTCTTTGCAACAAGTCCCGATAGGTTGATGTTTATTAGATCTTCACACAATAAGACACGTGCCCCTTAAATACACTAACTATACGGATATTTTTAATATACCTATCTCTACGAATCTGCGTCAGTTTGGTGCATGGACGCAATACGCGTAGATGAACAAGTGCATTGAAGGAATAACAACCCCGTAGAAAGCAACACAATTAAACACTACCAGTAGAAAAATGAAAATATGAGATATGTTTTTAGAAAAGGTTTTTATTAATCAATAATATGTTACTTAGTTACTTCTCTGTTCTATTTTCATTTGGACAGGACTGGAGTTTCAATACTTCAAATGTTGAAACGGATGTCCGTATCGCATCTTACTCAGTTACAAGTCCGCAATCTCATTCCCCTCGAGATCCACGAGGATTTCTTCCTGCGTGGATCTCGAGGGGAATGAGATTGCGGTCACTTTGGCCAAAGCTGGTGTGTCTGAGGACGGTGTGCAATCGGCACCTCTCACATTTCAGGAAATTCATTCAAAGATTAAGCATGAGAATAAAACCACTTGGATTGTTCTTCCTGGGCATCATTGGTACGGCTGCGCGCGTCCAGGTGCTTCCCTGGCCACTGGTCTTAATAGACAAGAACAAACGGCTATTGCCCGTTTCAGAAGTGGCCATCTTAGTAACTTGAAATTCGTCGAGGGTACGAAGTAATTCGGAATTTGCTCCAAGTATTTAAATGAACAGGCCTCCCCTGAACATATTTTTCTATGCCTTGGTCTCTCCGAGAGAGATCTGATGGAGAATCCACTTAAGGTGCTGGACTTTTTGAAGATGTACGCGCTCATGGATCTGGTCTAGCTCTGCTGACCTCTGGGGCATGCACCAAGAACAACACATTCATTCCGCACACCTTTTGCTCAATTACTTAATTTCTCACTGTAATTCACATTTTGCATTGTAATATTTTCAATGACCGCGAGATAGCACTGCAAAAGCGACGAAACGTGTTTTAGTAAGAAAGACGGCCTGTGCTGTTGGATTCTAATAAAGGAAGAATAACGAGACTGCTTAGAATGCTGGATGTGTTTCATTTATAAAAATATTCATGTAAATTTATATTTGTGTTCGGCGCAGTCATAGAAAATAAAAAAAGTATTTAATTGGTAAAATGATATATAGAAAAATCGCGGCACAAATTTAATTCAAAGCCATTACAGCGTGCTTTCTACTGTTGCTTATTTTCATTTGACATAACGGCATCGACAATCTCATATTCTTATTTATCATTGTTATGTTTTTTCATGGGTTAAACAAATTGAATAAAAATTTTTATGTACTTTACTACTCCGTCAATTTAACCCGTAGTGACGGGTACACCAGGTGACAGATAATTTCATTATTTCAAACCTTTTCGAGAAAAATCTACACTACTGGCCATTAAAATTGCTACACCAAGAAGGCGACATGCTACAGACGTGAAATTTATACGAAAGAAAGAAGGTGCTGTGATATGCAAATGATTAGCTATTCAGCGCATTCAGACAAAGCAGGCGCCAGTAGCGACGCCTACATTGTATTTAAATGAGGAAATTGTTCATCCGGTTCCTCATACGCAAATTGCATTTGAACGTTGTTGCCTGATGAAAAGTTTTTGTGATGCCGCGTGTAAGAAGGAGAAATGCGTACCAGCACATTTCTGACTTTGATAAAGGTCGAATTGTAGCGTACCGGGATTGCGGTTTATCTTATCGCAGTATTGCTGCTCGCGTCGGTCGAGATCCAATGACTGTTAGCAGAATATGGAATCGATGGTTTCAGGACGGTAATACGGAACGCCATGCGGGATCTCAACGGCCACCTATCACTAGAAGCCGAGAAGACAGGCATATTATCCGCATGGCCGTAATGGATCGTGCAACCACGTCACGAGCCGTGAGTCAAGAAACGGGGTCGTTTGGAAGACAAGTGTCTGCACGAACAGTTCGACGACGTTTGCAGCAGCATGGACTCTCAGCTCGGAGACCATGGCTGCGGCTTCCCTTGACGCTGCGTCATAGACAAGAGCGCCTTCAATGGTGTGATCAACGACGAACCTGGGCGCACGAATGGCGAGACGTCATCTTTTCAGATGAATCCAGTTTCTGTGTGCAGCATCATGATGATCGCATCCATGTTTGGCGGCATCGTGGTGAACGCACACTGGCAGCATGCATTCGTCATCGTCATACTGGCCCAACACCTGGCGTGATGGTATGGGGTGCCATTGAATACACGTCTCGGTCACCTCTTGTTCGCATTGACGGTGCTTTGAACAGTGCACGTTACATTTCTGGTGTGTTACGACCCGTGGCTCTACCCTTTTTTCGAGACCTGTGAAACCCTACGTTTCAGCAGGATAATGCCCGACCGCAAGTTGCCGGTATTATACGGACCTTCCTTGATACGGAACATGTTCGGCTGTTGCCCTGGCCAGCACGTTCTCCAGATCTTTCACCAATAGAAAACGTCTGGTTAATGGTTGCCGAGCGACTGGCTTGTCACCAAACGCCAATCACTACGGTTGATGAACTGTGGCATCGTGTTGAAGCTGCATGGGCATCTGTACCTGTACATGCAATCCAATCTCTGTTTGACTCAATGCCCAGGCGTATAACTACTGTCATTACTGCCAGAGGTGGTTGTTCTGGGTACTGATTTCTCAGGATCTATCCAGCCAAATTTTTTGAAAATTTAATCACTTGTTATTTCTAGTATAATATGTTTGTTCAATAAATATCATTTTGTTATCTGCATTTCTTCCTGGTATAGCCATTTTAATGGCCAGTGGTGTACATTCATCGCTTACAAATAAAAAAATTAGTTCAAGAGATGATACAAAAATATGATCAATTTTTGGAAATTTCCTTAAAAATATTAAAATGCGTTAAAATAACCCATTTTTTTAAAATCTCATCTAAGCACTTCCATTCTTTGAAAGATAAACTTTCAATTGACAATGATCTGTCTAAAATTCATGAGTAAGCAATTTCTAAATCTTCGCTCATTTAAGGATATTTACAGACTAACATTCGCTTTTTCTTGATATCGTAATATTACAAGTGTTATCGCGAATGGGCTCTTGAGAGATAGAGATAGGACAGCGCGCTTTAGAGTGAAGGATACCGGGTTCGATCTCAGCTACTATTGAACAACGGGATAGAGATGTCGCCCTTCTACTGTCTCTCTGCACGTCAGTTGGGGTGGGTGCTCGAGAATTTCCGGGTTGTGATACAGGAGTTTGAGTCACAATCTATGAAAAGTTTACCCGGAGACCAGTTGAGCGACAAATAATAAAAATACCTTACCGTCTTCGGTTACTCGACTGCCCACTACAGGACGTTAAATACTAATATGAATAAAAATTAACAATATATATCAGTAAATAAATTAATGGAAAAAGCAATTCCATGCATTTGATGCTTTAACAATTTTACGTGCAAAAATTCATAAATCATCAGCATTCCGAAGACTCAACTATCACTTTTTGGACAATTCATTGGACCAGGACATGTAATTTAAAATGAACTTCGAACATTGAAGAATAGCCAAAACCTAGATGGGATTCCAACCCATAAACTGCTGAACCGAAGTCCAGAACGCTAATAGTTCGGATGTTAATTTGGCCAGACTCTTTATAGTTGTTTTAATATCAGAATATTGCAAAATGTGACTCCAGATTTATCAATTTACAGCAGTAAATAATAGAAGTAAAGGATCAACTTTATACATTATATATAATGATAATTTTACACACCCTTCACAAATACTCTTCATGTAAATAATTCGCAAGTACAAACGCTGTTAAGGTGCATCGCATTATATTATTAGCTTTTACATTGATTGATATGCATAATTAAAAAATTATATAACTGACATGAATAATATACTTTACTAAGAAATTAGCGTGCAATAATATTCACATTCGTTAATCACTTACACTGTAATTTTTAAATAAAACGATTTAATTTGAAATACAAGTATCTTATAAACATGCAATTATAAACTATTGCATTATTACATGTGATATTGTAGATTTAAATAATAACTATAATTCATGATATCGATAACTTTCACCTTTCGTGGGCTATTCTTCTCAAATTTGAATCCCCAGAGTCTTGCGATAAAATAGCGTAATTCAGAAAAGATTTCTAAAAGGGAATCAGAAATGTTAACATAACGTGTTATAGTATAAATGAGGAGCATTTAAAGCACTATGAAACAAGGAAGAAAAAAAGAACAGGTGCCGGTGCAAGGAAAGGACAGAAAAAATAATTACACATATCAACGTTTTGTATTTGCATATCTTTCCAGATGATAATGTTTTAA
The DNA here is from genome assembly GCA_030067965.1 of Latrodectus elegans. NCBI lineage: Eukaryota > Metazoa > Arthropoda > Arachnida > Araneae > Theridiidae > Latrodectus > Latrodectus elegans. The sequence continues at coordinate 126,643,435 of CM057813.1, forward strand.
ACGTTCGCCGTGCATATCGCGTCATACATGCGCGAGCGTGCTATGGAATGACAAGAAGCCGCCGTTGAACATGTGTTTAAAAGCTGCATCTTTCAGCGATCTTCGTATGGTGGCCATGTATTCTGTTCGTGACTACTGCGACATGTACTTGATGTACGGCCGATGTCATGGATATGGCTTTAGTTCCAGCATGATGGGGCTCCGGCGCATTTCTGTGCTCCTGTGCGTGATTGGCTGGATATGGAATACACCGGCAGCTGGATCGGACGTGTGGGTCCGTTTCTATGTCCTCCACGTTCACCAGATCTTACACCATTGGATTTTTTCCTATGAGGCCATCTCAAGTTTCTCGTTTGCATGCTGCTTGTACTTCAGTGGACTCCACGATGCTGCAACGTGTGATGGCAGCCATTTTACGGCGAGCTCAAGTCTGCCTCGACGCGCACGGCGGATATTTTGAATATTTGCTTTAAATTGTGCATATACCGTAGTTGATATGTTCAATAAATGTTTTAACTTGCACTGGCAGTGACGTCATACATTGTTTTCGTATTTTTCTCGTAAACTATGAATAATACAGGAACGCTACTTTGGGCAGCTTTTATGTACTCCCAACGAAGAATCTAGCTGTGCAGAGCTTATGCGGTCGTTTTGGGACACCCTGTATATTCGACATGAAATACACACGAGACATGAAGGTTCTAGGAGCACGTCGTCGCATTATGTTTTCAGTTTATTTCGTAGTTTATAATTGGTTTAACTTTTACAAAAAAATATTCTATAACCGAATTCAATTTATTTTCTTTCATATAATTAAATTGCGTTTCGAATTTTTGCAATTTTTTCGTAATTTACATCCATTAATAATATTAATTCAATATTTTAATTACTATATATACTAAAACTTATTATATCTGTACCTTTTCCAATCTTTTTTTGCCCTTTAAGTACTTACTAATTCTTCTTACACCATGTTTTAAACTTTTATCCATTTATAATCGTTTATATATTTAAAAAGTTCTTTTAATAACATTTCTTACTGACAAGTACGGCTAGATCTTTTGTAACTGCTTTTGAGAACTCGTTTCTCTTTTTTGTATTTTATTTTTAATTGGTGTATAAATTTAAATTTCGAAGATATCGAGAGAATAATTCATTTTTTTTGCTTGTTAGTTAAAATCCTTATACAAATGAATTCGAAATACCTTCCCAGTACCCCCTGTTTTCCTGATGAGAAAAGACAAGTTTTTATTTCTATCATTTCTAAAAATTTTTGGATTTTTTTCTTCGAAATTTTCCTTTATTAATATTTTATTTATTGCATTATTTTTCATAATTTTCTACATCGTTCATTTTGTTTTCATAAACTTCTAATATCTCAAAAATCTATTCTGATTTTTAGCAATTCAAATGATTTTATATCTTTACTTCTGTTTAAAATTTAAGGTTTTACATTTTTAATTATTAATCATAAAGTGGTTATTTCTTTTGTTCCAGTTGAAATCATTATTACGTCACTTTGTTACGATTCTCATTGGTTTAAAATATCAATGACTTCAGTTACGTTTCATCTAAGTCACATCGTATTTAGAAGGCGTCGTACACCCGACTTGTCAACGAATTTGCTGCACGCCTTCATATAGCCTACTTCGAACGACAGCAAAGCAAACAAGGTGAAGTGCATCATTAAATGTCCGAGTATTGTCGGTGATGGGGAGTAATAAAGTATAATAAAGAAATATTTTTAATTATAATATAAAATTTTTCAAAATAATGACGGTTAAAATTGACGCTCACTGAGTGGGTCTCACTTCGCGACCGGGCTTTGTGTTGTGATTTCATTAGACTAAAGAAACTCGGGAAGTGGGACATACACACTGGGGTGGGGAGGGGTTACTCTAGTTTGTGTTCCGGTGTCGAACTCATCGTCTTTTGGGGGACTGGCTATCACATCGGCCAAGCATAGTAATAACTCGTCCCTGCCTTTCCCTGCCTGACAGAGGGGAGGGGGTCACTGTGATGAGTTTTTTCACGCAAAGGACCTGCATGCAGTTTCACACTCGCTTCGCGAATAGGATGTCCGCCTGGGGCATCGGAAATCGTGACAATAACCCGCTGTTCTAAAGAATAAGTTTTCAAATTTTCAGCTATATTGCTTCCGAAATTTAATTCATTGAGAATAAAACAGAAGAAAAATCAATGAATTTCTTTTTTTGAAAAAGACCTAACAAAACATCCAGCAAGCACGAGTTAATTTTTTTTTGTGTTAGTTCCTCTTTTTTTTGTTTTTTTTACAGATACTCTTGAACTATTTACTTTGCAACATGTGTCAAAAATGAAATCTGAATGTTAATGTATGCTCACTACAAAACTTCAAATTTTGTGATCGTATAAATGTTTGTGCAAAAAGCTAAAATTAAAAAAAGGAAAATGATGAAGGAATGAATTTTCATTGAGTATGGGTGAATAGATGTTTTTCTCTTCACAGGATTGTGAAAAGAAAGATTCACAGGATGTTTTTCTCTTCATAGGATTAACCTGCAGTTACTGGGTACGCCACTGTATGATTACGACGTATCCCTTTATTCTAGAACATCTTTTTTTTACAAGTTAATTAAGTTATATGTTAATTGTTAGAATATATTTAGGTTAAACGATTTACGATATTTTTTTATATATAACTGTGATTATATATAAAAAAAATATTTTAACCTCTAAACACGTGTCGTTAAATTCATAGTAACTCCCTGCATTCAGGATGCTTTGCATAATGGAAAAAGAAAAAGAAACTCTACTCGGATTTTCAAAATCCGAGAGAAGCCACATTCGAGGAATGAGAAACACCCGTTGAATAAATATTTTAAAGATTAAAGTGCCACAAAACAAATATTGACTCTATATTCGTCATTTCAGTAATCGAAAATGCAATGAGTAAAAATCCCTACTTAGAGAAAATATTTGTCTTTTTTTCTTTCAAATGCATGAAATATTTTTGTGAAAATTTTTTTCCTATAAAATACGGACTTCAATCCATATTTTTATATGTGTGACGATATTATTTATATTTTTATATAAATAATAATAATAATATATTTTAAATGAGTATTTTTAAAATTTACTGTAAAATATACGTCTAATAAAAATATTAGTAAATAAAATTTATGTGTTGAAATAAAAAAAAAATTAATTCAGTTTTAGGGATTATTTACTTATGGTTATAGAGCGATATTTTTGCAAAATACTGTTTGAAAATTCGTAGTTAAAATATTTTTATCGTTTATTTTACAAACATAAGAAATTACCAATGAATTTTATTTTCAAAATGATATTTACGCGTTGTTAAATAATTGATAATAATCACACACTAGAAAATGAAGGCAACTGGCATTCGATTAAATTACTCAACAACGCTATATATAGTCAGCGAAACAAATGCTCTAACTTTTAAATTAACAATAGTTGTCATAAAGGAATTAATGCGAAATGGAAGGTTTAAAATATCTCTGATTGTTGGAATTATTTTGCGTAAAAATCAATTGTCCTCATCTACTGTGTGACGTAAAGAAACGTATCAATTGTAATTCAAATATTTTTAACATGATTTTTTAATATTAAGCACCCGTCTAACATTTAGAGTAAGTCGTTTATCAATTATTGTTTGTATTAGGTTAGGAAAAAATACAATCAAATAAAAAGAATTATATATATATTTTATTACATTTCAATCTATATATAATATGTATTAAATATAAATTTTTATGTTTTAAATTTTATAAGAATATAACATGTATCCGTTAAATTGTACAAATTTTAAATTCTCCAATGATGAAAGTTTTAATTATTAGATGAATAATTTATAATAATATAAGGTACAATAACATTCTCGATATAATTAAGAATATTATATACAAAATTATTAGACAATTATGGTTCCTGTGATGTATATTATAAATAATATCATCGTCAACATTGGCATGAAAGTCCGTTGTAAACTCTGCTTCCTTCAGGATTCTATTGCTGTTACTAATCTCAGATTATCTAGCTTTTCCATAGTTCCAAAAATATATTAAAAACAATAGAATATCCTAAAATACCTCTGCGATTTTAAAATTCAAGCAAATTAAAATATGAGCCGAAGTTAGCCTGGCAGACCCACACCAGTGGCACTCGCGGAAGATAGTCTGCCCTTGATGGAAAGGGAGTGTTCTGGCATGGCCACTCATGAAAACACAATGTCGTTTGCTATCTTCTATGTTAAAGTTGAAAAGACCCTCCCGGGCTTTTTACAAAATACCACTGGGGATCGAGAGGAATCCTTCCAAGTCGGTTTAATTTAATCTTTCTAAGGAAGGAGATCTCGCTATTTGTGAGAATCTCACATGGACGCAGCCCCCCCTGCTTGGCAGCAGTTTTTCAGTAGTCTTTTCCATTCCACTCTATTCTCAGTAATGGACTGCTGTTTTCATGTTTTAGTTTAGCAAAATCCTCATCTAGTCTGCCCTTCCCTCTTTTTTTAGATCTTCCTCTTTTCTCAGAACTCAGTCCCAGAAGGTGATTTGCCCGACACATTCTACTTAGTTTTATGCATTCAACAGTGTCATCATCTTTTAGATTTTATAGATTTCGAAGTTATAGCTTTTCCTATGGGTATCATTTTCTGAAGCAGCACCGAGGTTAGTACTTAGAACCTTTTTGTCTAACATCACCAGTGCTTTTCCTTTCAACGTCGTTAAAGTTCGTCTCTGATGTTTAGATTAAACAGGTCTTATTTACATCTTCTTCTTCGTTTTTCTTCTTTAAAAGATGGAATTTTTTTAAAAAAATTTTAAACCGAGATAAAAAAAAAAAAAAAAAAAACATGTATAAAAATAACGATTTGAGGCAATAAGCATTTTTTTAATTTCAGAATTAAATTTTTTTTAATTGTTGGGTTTAGAGCATATATAGGTGTAATTTTTCAAGTATTCCAGTTTTTCAAGTAGGTAAAAATTTTCAGGTATTTCACATTTAAATGTCCCCGTTAAAAAAAAAAAATTCGGCGGGTTTTATTTTTCTACACAGTGCAAAAATTTTATCTACCCTGCATTTGTCCTGAGCTTCAATTTCCCGACTGCCTTCTCCAGAGCGATATAAACCTCTCCCAGCTCAGCTGCAGATGTTGCTAATGTATTGATTTCATATAAGTTAAATGAATTTTTTAAAATTAAGTTGGTGGGAATAAATAAAAAAAATAACAAATGGGAAGTATTTCAAAGTGATGCATTTGAATACAGAAGTTTCGGTAACAAACTAAAAATTTTTTTACAAATGTGACTACTTGTTAAATCAGAAGATATTTTTACAATATTGTAAATTTATTGACGCCACATTTCCCTGAATATTATAGGATGTTTTCATTTGTCATTGAATTAATTGATTTTTCGGTAAAATATTAGGGATTTCTGTTACAGTCATCCACGAGTCCTTTCACATACATAAACAGAGTGACAGTTACGAATCTTCAGAGTTAAAATTAAATATGAGTTTTTACAGAAATCTGAACTGTCTAAAAAAATACCATAAAAGGATGCAAATTTAAATTTTTAAAATATGCAAGTATTCTAAAGTGCATGAAACAAGGAATTTTTGTTTATAATCTGTTGAAAAAATTAATTAATATGAATAAAGTTAAGGCAAGTTTTAATTTTACAAAGTTAGCAGAAATTCTAAACATGATAATGGTTTGAGAAAGTAAAACACACACAGCTAGTTTTTACTTCATTTTACTGAATGAAATTTTTTAAAAGCCTCTTAACAAATAAAAGTATTTCGCTTAAAAAACTTGAAATTTTATTTAAAGAAATAAAATTAAAGATGAAAAACTGAATATTATATTTCTATACAGATTTGATTTTAAAGAGATTGGTACTTGCACGCTTTCCATACAAAAGGAAAAAGTAGTGCACAAGCTGCCCTCTATCGGTTCAAATATGAGTTATACAGAAAGCATATTGCTCAAGAATGATTCACTAAGACTTTTTACAGATATATATTTTTTACGTAACTTTTGTAAATTGATCTAAAATGTATTTCCAAGTTACCTTTTGTCAGCTGATTTTTATTCCATGCAAATGTTTCGCTTAAAAAAATACTCTCTACAAAATGCATTAAAAAATTTTTTTTTGAAATAAAACTTACATCGTTCTCTAATGTTACGCATGCATAGACAAGTCATTCATTACCTCATGCTCTGCATCTATCTGCAGAGCCTGATCGAAACGAGCGAACGCTTGCACGGATTTTCCCTTCTCCAGCAACAAAACTCCGATCTGAAAATAAACAAACATTTTACCAACAAAATAAAAAAATGAGCTCGAAGATTTTTAAGAAACTTTTTCTCATAAAGTATAATTAGTAACAATGCAACACCAAAGATTTTTTAATAATTCATATTCACATTTTTTAACCTATAATAATAATGTGTTTACACTTTAAGAAAATTCTAAAAGATGATTTGAATTGTGCAAGTCACAGTAATCAATCTAATAATTAATTTTTTGCAGGAAATTAACAGTTATACTGCATATATTCATTTCGCTTACACTAAAATTTTGGCACTTTTTTATTTCTAACTTAAACTAGACGCTTTTTTTTTATCAATATATAACTTTATACTTCTAAAATTATATTTGCTTAGTCAAATATTTGTCGAAAATTCCAAGCTACATATTTGTTCAAGAGTTGCAGATTTATATTTAGGCTTACATACTGTAACAAAATAAAAAAAAAGATCTTATGATATGTTTCTAACATTAAACATTCAGTGAGTTTATCTATAGTTACCTTGTTATTAAACATTACACACACAAATACGAATGGCAATATTTAATAACATTTAGTATTTAGATTTGCTATGCAAGAACAATACATCAAAATGAGTAGTTATTTTATTCACCAAAAAGCTTTTAACATTTTTACTTGCACTTATAATAAATTTATCATAATATGCACGTAATGTATTGAAAATCAAATGCCTTGATTTAAAAATATAGTTACTTTTCCATTATACACCCCGTCTTAACAGTAAAGGTGAAAAAAAAAAAAAAAAAAAATTGAAAATTGTTGTAAGTATTATATTTGCATCGCATACTGTTTAAAAAGGTTTACTTCTTTAGAAAATTAAAAAATAATTTACACTTTTTAAGCTAAATAATTATCTTTTACTCACAAAATTTATTTAAAGGCCAGTGTTTATTTCTGGCGGAAACAGATTAATAATCGCATCGATGACTGATTCCATACGTATTATGTAATAATATTTTTTTATTCAATGAAGCAAAATTAAAATTTGCTGTATTTAGCTATTTTTTTCCTATGCCGACTTGTGATCGTATTGCTCCATTTAACGGACAAAATTATCACTAAACCATTGCACCAACTTGTTTTAACTTTGTTTAGAAGGTGGGAAAAAATGCCATCTTATAAACTGACTATTTGAAGGAACTATTACAGTGTAAATAATTACTAAAGGGGTCGCTATAGTATTATTATTGCTTACATCAAAATTTTAGTTTTTATAAGAAAACTACTCAACTGAATGTTGATATTAACTTGATTCTATTAGCTTATTTTGCGGTGGATTTTTAACTATTATATTTGTTGTGAATTATGAATAAATGCAATTATAGAAAGTTTTTATGTCAATCTTTGCAAAGCTAACTTAACATTTGCTTCTAACTTAATATTTCTGCATTGCTTTCGGTAGCTAAGAAAACACATACAAGCAGTTAGTTTCTTCAGCTTTGTTTAGCTTTGATTTCTAATCGTAACTAAATTTTTGTGCAAAAAAAAAAAAAAAAAAAGATTTTAATTTATTTAATTTAAAATAAAATTTTGTGCCATTAAAATCATCATATCTCGTTATATTATTATCACTTCTCCGTTAAAAACATGCTATTTCATTCGGATCATAAGAGGGGTATAATGGAAAAGTACCAAAATATGAATACCATAAAAAAAGCAATATAATTAAATTTTGAATGAAAACGAACACAAAAGAAGGAAGCAAACATAATTAATACCATTTACCCATTATAAAATTAAATATACAGAAAATACTTTGACAATTGTTTGATATAAATATAAGATTCATAATATCTTTGAATTTGTGTAACTGTTTTATATCTAAGTAGGAATTTAAAAATGTATGAATTTCTTATTGTTATTATATGTTTAACACTTCACTAACTTTAACTGTTTACAAAAAGTTAAAAATCGTATTGTTTACTCGTGATTAAGTAACTTAAAAAATCAAAAAAGTAAAATTTGATTCACTTAAATAACATTAAATTCTTACAAATTAAAATATTCAAGTAGATTTTAAAATCAAATATGGCAGTATTAAATACTTCCTTGAGAAATTTAATTAAAATACCAAGTATAAAATTTAAATGTATAGTATTACACATGGATAAAAGATTCTTTTAATTATTCAACTAATAATTCTACTTAAGGTTTTTACAAATACAAATCCGCATTGTTATTTAATATAAGAATGGCGGAAGAAGTCTTACTGACGTTGTAAAAAATGTCAGGATTCATTAGGTCATGCTTCAAAGCTTGTTTGTACATGTCCTGGGTATCTTCTGATCTGTAAGAACAATAGAGGTTTTTAATTAGTTTGATGAAATGTGTTACTGTATAAATTATTATTTAATCATTAAATATTTGTCAAAAAATGCTCCTTATTAAAGTAATTATTATTTTTAAACGTTCATTGAATATTAGAATGACAGTGAAAAAGAATAAATTATATTTGTAATTTTTATTAACTAAGTACGTGTTATATGTATTTTTAATAATGTACATAATTATTTATAAATAATACAGTTTTTTCTTGATATAGTTATTCTTATACTAACTAGATGGCGCCACTAACTATCGAAGAAGTTTGATATTTATAAATTAGATATATGTGTGCCCAATTTTTCATTTGACATCTTCATACAGTTTGTAGTGGTGTGTTTTTAAAACGAAAAATCTGTTATTTTGATAAGGTTGGGTTTGTTTATTTAAAATGAAACATGTTTCACACATTAAATTTGATTTTCATAATTTAGACTGATTTTTCTTATGCAACATTGTATCTTAAAATTTTTTTTTATATTTTCAATTTACAAAAGTAAGGATTTATTAAATCAAATAACTTAGGTACAGTTAAAATAACTCTTTCAATTTAATTATCTATTCAATAGTTGAATGAAGCAAAATTAATTTAATTATAAATTTATTGTGATGAAATTATGTGAGCTATGATCTTTTTCCATTAAATATAATAATTTAAACTTTATGAAGAGTAATTTGTCATATAAAATAAGAGTAATGTTTAATAATTATAGTTTAGAGTAATAAATTACTTCTTTATTTCTGAATAGTGTATACTATGATCTAAAAACTGTAATAAAAATGTTTTCATTTTTTATTTTCTATAAATATATTAACTTCAAATTATATAAACTAAAAGTCAGCCTTATTATTTTGTAATTTAAATATTAAAAATCTCTATTTATACCTTCGTTATTTAATTTACATTAACGTCGTCTTTGTTTCAACTGGTGCTTTCAAACTATAATATTATTATAATAGCGTTTTTGTTATATTCACTTAGTTACCATAAAGAATTGCAGAACAACCCTATACCTGTTGAGCTTGAGAAGAACGTTCGCCCTCTGCATGTAAGTATCAACATAGTCTGTCTTCATACTGATGGCTTCTTGATAAAGTTGGAAATAAATATTATGTTAGTAATTCCGGAAGTAAATGTTTAATATTTTTGACATTTATAGCATTGTTAGATTATTAATATATATGTATGTATGTATATATATATATATATATATATATATATATATATATATATATATATATATATATATATTATTATTATTACCATGAAATCTCCAATTTGAAATAACTCAGCTAGCAAAGTAGCTTTGTTTCCTTTTCTATGGATACTTTTGCATGCGAAAGCGTCAAAAGAGTGCTCTTATATATTAGAGGCGTATGAGTCTAATATATAAGAGCACAAAGTGGATTCCAGTACACCTTAGAAAATATCACCCCAGTTGGAAATCGAATTTAAAAACTGTTGATACGAAAGTCAAATATCTAATCATTCAACTTTCATATTAGCTTTATTTAGATTTTTATAAGGAAAATAATCAGTATTGACTTAACCAAATTTAGGCCTAAGTCAAAAATTTCTTTGGGGACTCCATCTTCTTCACCATAAAATTTCTTTTCGATTTGGAAACGATTCTATTCCTATATAAACATATAAGTTTCCTTTTCGATCGTGCGGTTCTCTCTCATGCTGCTGAACTAGTATGCTTCCTCATAACAGCCCTGAATTGGATTCTACCAGTTAGATAGTGCTCTATCAGTTAGATGAAGCAGCCAAGTGGAGTCTTCGTAATTTAGAAGCAAAGGCAAAGCAGAATATTCTCAACATTTCGCCTGCCATCCCCAGAAGTATCATTTCACTTGGAGGACATTGCGACCTCGCTCAGTTTTAACGTGCGCCAGCCGCCATTAGTGTACAGGATTGATCTCTGGTTAAGTCTGGGTTCGTAATCACTACCTTCTAATAATGAGAACGACGTCCTTACCAACCAGACCACCGCGGTCTCCCCTCTGATGTGGAGGGCCCGGGGCAACAGCTTCGTATGTCTTTGCCTTAGTTAGGATCTGGTAGTGACATGCAAAATAAGCATTCTCGATTATCAGCGTTAAAAATTGTTGGCTCCAGTGCTTCTAGCGTTGGCAATTTCTTCCTATTGCCAAGCGTACCAACAACTCTAAAAGGTCGTGGAATAAAAAAACTTTGTCGTTGTGGCTATCAGTCATTGTTACTCTGTGTAGCTGGCTTTAGAAGGGGCATATATCCATATACAATTGTCACTGGCTTAAATGAAACTTTATTTGAATCAAAATATGGCATTAATTCTAGAAAACTGCTTTCACATAGTACAATAAAAAACACCTGAAGCTTCCTAGGACAAATAAATGCGCATGCACTGTACTAGTAATATATTTCTGAAGCAGTACGAGTGTAGAGCCACTATTTAGACTTGAGTGACAAATTTTTTCCAATTCTTTATAAAATACCATCACTAGAACTCCTCATTATGTTAAGAAGTGATTATTTATAGGTCTTATTTATTATTAACTATGTAATTAACAAAGGAAGAATTCATTGATTTAAGGGAATTGAACAAATTACAGCTTCATAGAAGGAAGAAGTGCTTATTACTTTTATGGAGTTTAAAGTAGGTGCATGTAGTACTTAAAAATTTAAAGTAGAATTAACTTTTTTTTACCAGCAATAAAACTGCAACAATATCATAAGTAATAATCACATTTTTAAAATAATCCAAATCACATTGGTAAAGATCAGTACTTTCATGTACAAAAGGTTATGAATTCGATACATTATCCTGTAAAAAAAATAAAACACGTTGAAAATATTTGTAACATCTCTCAATTAATGAATTATTGGTAGATTGGAGAAAAGAATGCTATTTCAAGAGTCAGTTCGGTCATATTTCAAAACCACGAAAAGGTTAATTGTGATTAATCTCTTAGATCAACAGAAAAAAATAAGTAAAAGCATAATATAATAATGTCATGTAAGGCATCAAAATTTCAAAAGGATGTTCGCTTTGATAGAGGATAACTGATGGCTGCTCTAAGTATCCACCGCTTAAATTGCGTTTCCAGAGAACTTTTCATAGATAGTGGGCCATATTTACTTTACGAGGTAGAAAAATTAGATAATTCCTATGCATACATCCTGAAAGACGTACATTCGGTAGACAGAAACTCAATGTCCATAATCTGTTGCTGCGGCTGGATTCTAACCTGGGACCATATGATCATAAGTATTACCACTAAATCAAGGTGAACTAAGGAATTTTGCTTGCAGAAATAGGAGAGAGCCTAGATGAAATAAAATAGAAAATGTTCCCTTACCAACCAGAAGGCTTTTTCTGTCATGCCCAAAATGTTGTACATCCGCCCCACATTAAGATGAGAGCCAAAGTCATCAGGCTGAGCCCTGGAAAGAAAAACTATGAGCGAAACATTTGCAAATTATAAAAAATTTAATATGATATAATTAAAATCTCGTATTATTTTTTTATTTCAGTAAATTATTTATATTAATATACCCTTTAATAATAAACATACATGTAAAAAAACTCTCTCCACTACATGAAGCTTCTTTTTTGAAATGATTCAACATGCTTTCTAGTAATATAAGAACGTCTTTTTAAATAACGAGATAGTTTAACATTTTAAGAAAAAGTGTCATATTATAATTTTATATGTTAAACAATTATTGTTGAACTCCAATTCTTTTCAAAAATTATTTTGCTAATTATGTTAAATTCTCTCGTTCCTTTGTCATTTTACAAATTTTCTTTCATTGTAAAAGATACATTATTTTGTTTAAAGTTATTTTTTGAGCATTTCCATTGTACAATATTAAATTTAAAAAAAAAGATTCATAAAATTTTTATGATAATTAAAAATAATCTTCTCTTCTATGATATCATAAAACTTAAACATAGAGTGTTAACACAAAACTGGTGTAGTAACATTAGAATTAAGTTCCATAATTTTTTTTTGCCATACTTGAAAAAAGTGGTTTTAAAAAAAGTTAAAAATAAATAAATAAATATAAATAAAAAATATCACATAAAAGGGGTATATCAAAGTCAAGCTAGAAGTGACGAAGCTTACTTCAGAACTTGACATATTTTTTATAAAGATTAATGTTGTTCATTTGGGAACAACAAAATTTAACTACAGATTACTGAATAATTTTATGTAAAAACTCTTATATTAAGTTTGGCACCAAAAGTGGATTCAGGAGAATAAATCAGCAATATTCAAAACAAAAAGGCTACTTAATATGTTCTTCAAGAAACAATTATTTTGTACCTTCATTTAGTGTAATTTCCACATGGATCAGCTGATTACATTCTTGCGTTTACAGCTGCTAATGATGAAATAGAAATGAGATCCAAAAAGCACTTTTTGAAAGTTTTCTGTTTGAACACATTTTTCACCATGAGGTAATTGCTTAAAGGTTAGGCCTCGATGTGAAATAATTACCCAATAGCAATCACTTGAAAAACACCTTCCCCACACGTGGAATGCCATCTGGGAAAGCAAACTATTTAAGCAGGTGTGGTTTACTATACTAAAGTCTTCACAAGAGAGACCCCGGTAGTTTTAATTAGCTTTAAAAGTTGAAATTGGCTATGAAAAATTTGAGTTTACATTGAGAATAAAATGCGACTTATTTTTATCTTTAAAATTAAAAAGCTTGAAAAAGAAATCTTGAATAGATTTTATGCATGCTGAAATGCAGAACTATGTATGTAGATCTAGAAGTTCTACAGAGATAGTTCTACACATGAATGTAGAAACACTTGATTTTATATTCTAAATTCTATTCATTTCAACGATTTGTAACATATTATTTTTTTATTTAATATGGTTGAATTTTTTACTTAATATGTACTGCAGGGGCTTAATTGCAACTGTAATTAATGATTAGAATTCTTTTCATAAAATTTCCTGACATGCTAGACATAATGCAAAAACATAGAATTCACTATTTCTCAATATAAATAAAGCATTTTTATTTTTGAAAAATAATAAAAAATTCTAAAAACAAGTGATAACAGAGAATTTTCCTTTAACTTTTCAACTACAACAATGTTATCAAGAAGTTAAAATTATATGTTAACATTTATATTACATACTGGTGTAGCGACGTCTGTGTTTCCTCTTCATCTTATTTTTAATTTGTGTTCTTTTTAGTTTTCTTAGTATGGCAACAGAAGTTTTTGTTTACAAAAGAAAAAGAATTATTTTTTTACATAGCAACAACAGATTAATATAAAAAAAATAATAAATAAAAAAATAAAAATAAATAAACGAGTTTTATGTGTGTATTCCTTTTTCAGTCTATTTTTTTCTAAGTTCTGTTCATTTAGAGTTAAAATTTTCTCGTGGATTAAAGATTTGTATTGAAGAAAACCACTTCATTGGTGACTACCGGATGTCATTTTCAAAAATCGAAAATGGAAAACAAAAGCCACTTTTCATCATCAATCTGTAGAGTTAGTGTTAAAATCCCTGAGGTTTTTAAACCGGAATCTAAGATATGGTTTCGCCAATTGGAAGCTCAATTTCGAAATGTTGCAATTACGACAGATGAAACAAAGTACGATTATATCGTGAGCTCCATATATGTTGAAATATTATCTCAAGTGTCGGCCAATCCCACAAGGGACAATAAATACGTGGCTATTAATGACTGACTAATTTCCATCTTCGCTGAAATCGAAACTCAAAAGACTAAAAAATAATTAATTGAAGTAGAATTGGGTGATAGAAAAACTTCACATTTGTTATAAGAAATGAAGAATTTTTAGCTTCAGATAAAGTAAATGAAACGTTTCTCAAAATTCTCTGGATTCAAAGATTGCTAACAGAAAGTTTTAGTATTTTATCTATCAGTAGCGACGATTTAATCAAATTGGCAACAATGGGCGATAAAATGTGGGAAATAAATTCCATGTCATATCAGAATGCTGCCATAACTTTCTTTCGTGATGATAACGTTTTAGTTAAATTGCAAGAACAGATAGCAAAGTAGTCTCTATAAGTCAACGAATTGAATGAAAGACATTCTAGACTTCAAGAATTCAGACCCCGCTCTAGAAGTAATTCTATTAATAGACATAGTAGCAAGGATAAAAATATATGTTATTATCACTCAAGGTTTGGTAATAAAGCCTACAAATGCAATTATCCTTCCAATTGGCTTGACACTAACTCGTAGGAAAACTAAATCTTCGACTCTCTCAGACGACAGGGGTCAAGGGGTAGACATGTGTCGTTTTTTCATTACAGATAAAGAAAGCGCCACTAAATTTTTAATCGATACAGGTGCAGAAATATCCGTGGTTCCACTATTATTGAAAGAAAAAAAGAATTGTTACAAAGCTAGAACTCTTCTCAGCAAACGGTACTAAAATTAAGACGTATGGGCGAAAGCTGCTAAAATTGGATTTAGGATTTTCCAAGAGTGTTTAATTTTCCTTTAATAATCGATTATGTTAATTTAGATAACTTTAAGTATTGACTTTTTGTTTCACTTTTACCTTTTGGTTGACAGCAGAAACTGCAGATTAATTGACGTTCTCACTTTTTTGTCATCTACTGGTAAACCCTTCTATGTTATCATTTCATCAAGGGTTTATACAGTACAGAATCAGTACGAAGTAATTCTTAAAAAATGTCCAGATATTCAGCGGCCAACAATCGCCAAGAAAAAAATCAAAAATCCCCAAATTGAACATTTTATTGAAACCAAGAAGGCTCCTGTTGCATCTAGGGTCAGAAGACTATCAATTGAAATATTAAAAGCAGAATTTGAGTTTATGTTGCAACAAATTCTTTGCTGACTTTGAAAAAGCTGTTGGATCAGCCCTCTACACCTTACCCAAAATAAGTCGGGTATTGGAGGCCATGTGGAGATTACAGGGCTCATAAAAATATCATTCTTCCGGACCGACATCCTCTGCCATTGCTCACCGACTGTGGACTATACAGAAAGAAGATTTTCTCATCAATTGACCTAGTTCGAGCTTACCAGCAAATTCCAGTACATGAAAGCGATATATTTAAAACAGCCATTATAAATCCTTTTGGGTTGTTCGAATTCCCATTCATGTCTTTGGCTTACGCAATACAGCACAGACATTTCAACGTATTACAAACATGGAGCTGTCTAGATTAGACTTTGTATTCTGTTATTTAGAAGACATACTAATCGCTTCTCCAAATGAGGAATGACACCGTAAGCACTTGCATGCAGTTTTTCAAAGGTTAACTGACTATGCTTTATGCATCAACGTTGCAAAATGTATTTTTGGAACTTATAAACTTAATTGGTTAGGATATGAAATCACATTAGAAGGGTTAAAACCACTTCCAACGAAAGTTGATGCCATACAAAACATACCCGAACCCACTTCATCCAGGTTTCTGGGGATGATAAATTTTTATCACCGCTTTATCCCAAATTGCGCTGAGTTTCAACAACCTCTAATCTCACTACTCAGTGGAAGATATAAAAATAATAAAATACAGCTAACATGGACTGAAGATTCTCGCAATGCATTGAAAAATCTTAAATATGCACTTTGTCATGCTATTATGCTGGTCCATCCCTCAACTGATGCTACTATATTTCTCACATGCGATGATTCGGATACAGCTATCGGAGCCATCATTCATCAAATTGAACAGGAGAGATGCGTCTATTAAGTTTCTTCTCACGCTCCTACACTGACACACAGAGAAAATGCAGCGCATATAATCGAGAGCTCTTGTCCATCTACACTGCAATAAAATATTTTAAGTATATATTAGAGGTAAAGTTTTTTAACATCCAGATTCCCATTCTAGACACTGACAAATCAATTTATTGTGATGTCTCCACCAACAGTAATCATCCATACATTCCCTCAAAATTTCACCAACAGATATTTTCTTCTATTCATAATCTAGGGATTAGAAGCACAAGAAAGTTAATCACTAAAAGATTCATGTAGCCAAATATTAATAAAGATTTTCAGTTATGGTGTAGAGAATGCATGGAATGCCAACGATCTAAAGTTCAAAGACATACCAAGTCAGCTTTTATGAACTTTAATGTTTCACCTGAATGTTTTCAACAAGTTCAGATTGATATTGTGGAACCCTTACCTTTATGTCAAGGTTTCAGATATTTACTTACGATGATTGATAGTTTTTCAAGATGGCTGAAGACCTTCCTGTGGTCACTTTCATTTGGTCACTCAGCAGAAATAGTTGCAAAGAGCATGATATCAATCTGGATTTCTCGTTTCAGAATGCTACAGCGTATTAAATCTGACCAAGGGCATCAATTTGAATGTCAACTCTTCTAATCTTTGAGCAAATCCTTTAGCTTTCAAAAATCTAGGACAACAACATACCATCCACTATCGAATAGATTGATTAAACAATACAGGATTATAAAGGAAAGCTTAAAATGTCATTTACAACAAAGCATGTTTTGGATAGACGCCTTACCTTTGGCTCTTCTTGGATTACGTTCTGCACTGAAAGAAGATATTGGATATTCTCCAGCCGAGCTTCTTTATGGAAGTCCCTCCTGTTTATCTGGAGAATTCATCACTACGATTCCTAATGTTACGCACTCAGAGTTCGTGCAATATCTACAAAGTATTATCCGTAACATAAAACCTGTTGTAACGACTACCCATGTAATACAAACGTATTCGTTTCAGAAATCTTTTTGAATTGCTCACATGTTTTCTTCTACAATAACGCAAGCACTTTATCTTTGTAGCCAGTTTATCTTGGGACTTATGTTGTCAAGAACCGAGCACCAAAGTACTTTGATATTAAAATTAATGGAACTCTTAAAAGAATTTAAATTGATGGACTGAAACCAAATTTCACCATAAAAGATAATGATAAAAAGACTCTTGAAACTCACAAAGACATGAATTATCCATATCCGTACAACCAGCACAAACCTCAGGAGAACAGTTCGTCACTCGTCAATCGCAATTATACCACACGCAATGGAAAGACTGTCAAGTTTCCACCGCATTTAATGAACTGTGTCTCAGAATCGTTTTCAACTAGGAAATAAGTATGTAGCGACCTCTATGTTTCCTCTTCATCTTATTTTTAATTTCTATACTTTTTAGTTTTCTTAATATGTTAACAGAAGTTTTTGGTAAACAAACGAAAAGATTTTCTGTGTTTTTAGATAGCAACACACAACAGATTGATATCAAGAAAATAATAAACGAGTTTTGTTCCTTTTTAAGTCTATTTCTTTCTATTCAAGTTCTATTTATTTGGAGTTAAAAAGATTTTCGTGAATTAAAGAAAACCACTTTACTGGTATATATTTTTTCTGATTTCCAATCAATATAAATTAATAAAGTGATAAAGAAAAAATTTTTTACAAACTGTTTATAGACGGAGCATAAGTTTTGTAGCTTTCATTTTTTTCATATTTTAAATTACGATATTTTCTTTTTCAGTTGAAAATACATTAAATCTTAATATTAAAGATTTCAAATCAAATCTTGTAAAACTTTTTTTTATAAGTTCTATTACATTATTAACGATTAAAATTATTAAAATGTTGTTATTATCTGTTCCTTTTTATAGCGATAATAAAATTATAGATTCTACTCATCATTATACATGGCATTTTAGATTACCCTTTGTGTATGAACAATATGATGATAAAATATAAATAAATAACTATAAAAGAACAATATGATGATAAATTATAAAAATAATGATTCGAAACAAAATATCACAATTTCTCTGTGATTTTTTGTTTGGAATCACATTTATATTTCGTTTGAAGTCTTTTTCATGATAAATAATTGTATTTTAAGGTATGTAAATAAAATTTAATTCCTCTTAATACTTTTTAGATATTAGTCAACATATACGAATGAGATCAACCAGTTCTATTGGATGGACATTGACAAGGTAATTTAGATTCTCATTTATGCATGTATTTATTACTAATCGGTTATAAAGATTTCACTTGAATGTCACTGAAGTCCTGGAGTCCAGTCCAGTCACATCATCTGAAGTTCCAGAATTTGTCACTAGTTTTTGTCACCAAAATTTTTCACAAATGTCCTGGTCGACGGGTTATAATTCCCAGTAGACATGAGTTCTAATTTCATTGCAATGTTTAGTATCCTAAAGATTGCTAAGTGGGAGGTTGCTTAGGTAATTCTGCTAGAATTCAATTCTGATAAGAATAGGCATTTGTATTTTGAAAATATAACGTTTCTAGTATAATATTTGTAAATATCTGTAAATAAAGCGAGTGCTTTTTTACATATTAAATCCACAGTAATTTTTGAAACTTTTAACTTTAACTACAAGTTTGAATCAACCAATACGTCATTTTGTCAATATTTCATGATCACCAAAAAGATTCAGAATTTGACATCCTATATTAAACGATATTTGTGCCCATCCCATAGGAGTATAAAACCCTATCAGATTTTGTGAACAGTATTTTTTAATGACCAATCTCATTCTTGTTCTGGAATTCTTGGTAGTAATTTGCAGATATTAAGATATTAAAGGAATCGTTTACTTGTGATTTTTCTTGATGCAATCCAGAATTACGATGTTGAGATCATCTACAAGGAAATTAAGTATTTGTGGTTCTTTAAGCTATATATTTCTGTGGTAGGATGCGAAAATTGAGGTGTGAAGCTTGTCATTTGGCAATGATTAAACACTAGAAAATTCCCGTGATGATTGGACTACATCCGTAATTAATTTGGTATATAGCAACACAAAATCATATGATTAAAAATCAGAAACATTACTGTACAGTGAGCTATTTATGGGATGAACATTGTTAATGTAATAATAATCAGTTTTACAAATATGATAAAGTTTATTCAGTCACTACCATTATGTTTTTGACATGAGTTTGATCATTATGTAACACATTTAAACAGCGAAGATGTTTAAAAACATTTATTGATATTTCAGTGTCTTTTCCACCTATATAAATGGTAATAATAACGATAATTATATAACACAGGACATAAGACAAAAATACATTAAAGTTTTTAATATTTTTGTGTTTGAAAAATTACAATATTTATAAAACTTCGCATCTTGATTAATACATAATTTTCATTAAAAATTATAAGAAGAAAATTTAATATAAAGTAATTAAAAAAATGTACATCGAAGTTTTGTTTTACATTGATAAGTTCTGAATAACAAACCCATTGTTTTCATAATGTGCTTATAACATTTCTATAAATTTTAAAAATTAATTTATGTTGAGAAGTAAACTTTCCATTATAGTTGAAAATATTTTTAATGATATTTACTATTTTTTATTGTTATAATTTAATACATTAAAAATGAATTTTAGTTATGTAAATCTTAAATTATAGAATATATAAAATACATTTTTTATTGTAAAGCAAAAGTGAAATTTTATTGTATTATTTTTAACTAGAAAAAGTCCGAGCTAAATTTTTAAATTTAAATCAGTACAGTTTAAATTTTTACTTAAGAATTATTTTATTAAATATGTGAATTTTTTTATCGATATTTGTCCTATTAACTTTTGAAAAATATTTTATCGAGCTATTTGAATATAAAATAGATATTTCTCATCAGAAGGAAAATAATGTTAAAATTTTTATTAAAGTACATTGTTATTACATTATTAAATAATTCTAAAACGTTTTCAAAGTGTTGAGGGATCAATCCATTGAAAAATTTCATAAATATCCCTGACAAGGAAAACCATTAAAATATGACTGTAACAAAAAAATCCTAATTTTAGTTGCTTTGTATATTATCTCTGTTGCATTTATTTTACTTTTTATTTATTTTTTCATTATTTTATTGCAGTAATTTTGAATTTAAATTTTCACAGTTTAAAACATGTTTAATTTATATATTTTTTAAAAAATAATCTTTGATTTATTTTACTCATTGAAATATAGATGGCAGCACCAGATTAACTTAGACACGTCTTTTGATATATTTTGGTTCCAACACGTTTTTGTTTAAAAAAATTAAATTTTAGGTTTATTATGAAAGTTAATATAAATTTAAATAATTTGGGGAACTAGTTCAGTATCTCCATATGTTGGCGAATGCGGCGATTTTTTTCGTCGCCAAGCTAAGCGCCCGTTTATTAACACGGGAAATTTCCCGAAGTTCGATCGAAAAATAAGCAATTTAGAAAATTTAAAAAGGGAAATAAATATAAAGGATGGACTTGATATGAAGTTCAGCTGATATGAAGATTGGTATGTTTATTTCGACATTTTGTTCGTTGTCACCAGTGTCACATTTCATTAATATATATATATATATATTTTTTTTTTTTCTAAATATATTCACTTTATAAAATTTAAAAAAAGCATGCGAAAATTATTTTTTCAAATATATACATTCTTTAAAATTAAAAAAAAAACATGAAAAAAGTAGCTTTTGAGACAGAATACTCTTCAATTATGTGTTCAGTTTTGAATCCCCTTAAAATTTCGTAAGTAATATATAACATTTCAAACAAATTTAATTTAGAATTTGAAAACCAAGAACCATGCCTATTTTTCAGTGTTGCAATGCTTTCCATCAATACTTTTATTACAAACAAAGAAAATTCATCGGAATAGCCTTTCTTTGTGGTAATCTTCATTTTTGATCTACATTTTCTACAATTCACGTATTTTAGAAAGCCTATTTCCGTTAGAAAATTAATTAATAATTGCGGATCTTGAGCCAATTAAACTAAAAGATTCTATTAACAATTCCGGGTTTTCCAACTGTAAGCCTAGAGCTTGAAAAATTAAAATACCCATCATTAATTTCTTTAATCTTAGCTAAAATAATATGTTGAAATTTCTCAACAACACTATGAGCATCAGACATTATGGAAATATAACAATAAATTAACAAAAATGTATAAGATAATAATAAATTAAATTAATAAGATAATAATAAATACATATAATAAATAAACCAAATAAAAAGAAATAATGTAAAAGAAATTGTAAAAAAGAAAAATTTACGATAATTGAACGCTGGCAACAACGAAACACAACTGAGGGAAAATCCCCTAATTGCACCAACAACAAACAAAAGACAAATGAGTTCCAATTCCAATAGAAATGTGGAAGAAAGAGCAAAGAATGTTCTAGAACAAAGAAAGTCGAAATAAAATTTACATAGCTGTAAAATTTATGTAAAACACGAGAAAAACGAAAAATGGCAAAAAAAAGAAAAGAAAAAAAAGAATAGTAATTAAAACTGAATTTGGCAACTCTACAATAAAAACAAAAGCTGAAATCGGCACCACTACGATGTAAACAAAGGGCGCCAGATTTGGCATGAAATCATATATGGGGATACTGAACTTATACCTAATTTGGTTTGAAACAAGAATACTTTAAATATTTTTTCTCATAAATTGATTGTTTAATGTAAATAACTTTTTCGTATTATCAGTACGAATAAGCTGTTTCCTTCTAGACCTGCGGGTTGCCTCACAGAGGTGAAGAGGTGTTCATGAAATGAATTGGTGAAGTGCATCAGGAGTTAACTATTGGCAGGGCTACCATAGGTGTGAAAGCCATTCCATTATACCCAGTTAAAACAGACAGGCACTCAGGGCTAAGTCAGACTTCTTTCTTTCATGTCTTAGGCATTCGTATAAACTGTAGCTACTCATTTTTGTAAACATGAATCAGATATTTTTGGATTGATGGGGATTGTCTAGCTCTGTTAGATAATCCCAAAATCATCAGCGATAACAGCAAATAGCTGATTAACATATTTATGGCTCTTTTAATAATATATTTCATACAGCTAATCAACTTACCGCTATAGTCAACAGATGGCAGCACTAGAAAAAGTAATTTTGTAAATACAGTTGTAATAATAATAATTTCATTTTTAAAATGACAAAATAATAACATTTCTTAAATGTAAATCACAAAAATTGATACTAATTCACCTACAATCGTTTAGTTTTGAATGGCAAAGCTGTTAAGATTAAAATAATGAGTTAAATTTAAAAAATATCTTTATTGAAATAATAATTAGATGCATATCTTAATAGTAAAATTATGTGCTATATTTAGAGGTGTGTGTGTGATTCTTTAAAATGTATATAAAAGGAAGCTGAATGTTACCAATACTTTGTACTTTTGAGAAAAATCTCATTTAATTGCAATGCTCTAGATCATAAGTTAGAAGGTATCATAAGTTATAATGGTTAATAATTAGGAAATGAATTTTCTGACTTTAGATACTAAAAACCATGACAAATTTTATTTGTAAAAGGTAAGCCTGTTTCATTAGTGGGAAACATACCCTGCAGAGTCACACTTGGTGCCTCGAACTTGGTTACGCGACCACAGGTGTCGCCACACCCAAAAAAGTTAGTGAGGTCAGGTTCTTAAAGGCTCCGATTTCCATTCCTCTACAGCCGATCGTCTTGATACTTGACTTGATTTCATAAATTGTTTATGAATAAGATTTAGTGCAGAATACTTTTATTTTAAGCTTATTATTTTTTCTCATATAATTATATTTTTTCATCAAATTAAAATACTATCTATTAAATTTTTACTAAAATAATCAAAATGATTTTAAATTATTTTTTTAGATTTCCATTTATAATTACTTTATTTCCAAAGATATACATATATTTTACTTATAAATGTTTTACATTTAACATACAAAAAGTAATCAAAAGAAGGAAGTTGATGATGTTATTAAAGATATTAACAAAAATTCCAGTAAAGTATATTCAGCAGAAAAGGAAAACCAAGGATGCATATTAATTATATCCTTGGTATGGTATAATATGGATTTTTATTTTTATTTTTATGGTTTTTATTTACAATCTAAAAACGGAATGAATTTAATTTTCGGAGAATATAATACTCACAAAAGTCAAATAATTCACGTGTGATACAGGTAAGTTATTTTTAAAATAAAATATGAATTCAATAAGGTGTTATTTTTAAGGATACATTTAAAAAAGGAAAGTTTTACTTTAATTAGTGCATTTATTGATACAATTTGCATGATTCTTGGAACTTGTAAATTTTTATAACTTAATTACGAATTTTAATAAATAACAAAAATTCTCTTTACTTGAAATATTGAAGTTATCTTTGTTTTATCCTTATAAAATGATTAAATTTATATAATTAACTTCGATTTTTTTAATTGGATTCCAAACATTTCGGAATTTTTTGTTTTTATTACCAAATAGGTATATTTATTCAATTCATAATTCCAATCATCTGCATATCACCTCTCCAATCATGCATTTTGTAAATTTCATGTTCCTTGCATGCTTCTTTCAGAGTGTTGCATTTACGTTGACCAGCAGTGTATACATCAATTTTTTAAATAAATCCTTCTAGCATTTGTATAATATCTCTTGAGCTATTATAATATAATACTTTTAACTGTATGTATAGTCTTTATAGTAATGAGAAATACTCGTTATTGTTATGAACTTAAAAGGGGGAATTGTATTCATTTTGGTGTGTGTGAATAGAAGAGCATTTTATTGAATTTAACGATTGATGTTTTCATAAAAATGAGAAATAATGCGTCCACTTACATTTTTAAAAGTAGTTTTCTCGTTCAATACATTCAATTCAAATCATTAGTGATTTCATGTTAAAGTCGAGATAAATATATCACAAATCTCTAGCTTGTGTGTGGTAATAAGTTTAACCAACGTGATTTGTTGTGTTTTAGCTAAACATGAATCATCAAGTGATTACTATGTAGAAGTTCTTATCGATAAAATGTGATAACATTCTTACCAGGTGTGTGTACTTATGACTGTGTACTATTCAATTAAATACACTAAAATTGGTTAAATTATAAATCAAAGATTCATTGGAAAATTTAATGCTTAAAAATAGAAATAATTTGTAAATTTTTTTTAAAGTTGAAGTGTATAAAGTTAAATTTACTATTAAAAAGGAGTTATTTTCAAAGATGAAAATATTTTATACCATACTTTCTAATCAGATTTTCATGATAAACATTTTAAAAAAAAAAAAAAAAAAAAAAAAAACCACTTAAATTTATTTATCGTAATAAATTATAAATAAGGCATTTATTTTTTCATTATTAAATTTTGTTCGTGTAGAAATTTTTGTTGGTAACAGTTAATCTCTAAAATATTTGTAGTTTATAGCCTGGGGAGGGGAAAATGAAAATTTAATTTGCAATTTTATTTATTTAAAGATTCTTTTCTTGACTTACTATCTAAATGTTTTCTATTAATAGTTTCATATAATTTACTATTAGAAAAGAAGCATATCGTATTTACATACTCACTGCTCAAATACCTTAGAATGTACCTCAAATATAAACAATCAGTATGCAATAAAAATATTTCCAAATATGCGAAATTAGTAAACTCATTTTGTTATTGAAAAGTATTTTGAAAAAAAAAAAAAAAAAAAAAAAAAAAAGATTTTAGAAGTTTATTAAAAATAATCTTTAGATTGTCAAAATAAGTATTAAGTTTTCTTCAAAATCTAAAATTCTTTACGGTTGAGTGCAGAACATTTAATCCTAAATTGTGAACTGAAAACTGTATACAAAACTTGAAATGATTACAATGAGGAATCTACTTTAGTTTCTTTTTAGTATAACAATTAAAAATGTCAGGTTATTTGGTGATAAATTCAATATAACGGAATAATTTAAAATAGTCATTAAAAAGTGAAGGATACTATCATATTTTTTTAAATTTAAATTAAATATTTAACTATTTCTTGTTAAAATTAAAATGATTATTCAGTGACTAATGAAATATAATTGATCTCATTAAAAATGAGATTACAAGTATAATTTCTAATAGAATCTGAATCAGAAATCAATTTGTTATATTGTACTGTCATAAGTACATAAGCTAAAAACCATTTTTGTATTTAACCAGAAATAAAAAAAAATTAACCAAAATATTTAAGCAGATTAAGAAATTTTGTTATCTAATTAAACTTTTTAATTTAGAATTTGTTGTCATTGCTATACATTTACCTAATATCACAGAAATAATATAAACGCTTAAATATGTTTGGATTCAAAATATAATAACTTTCATTTGTAAAAATCAAATATGTTATTAGATATTTTCTAAAACAAAAATTACGCTTTTAATTTATACTCGGAAAATTAAATTTCTTAAAAACACATTACATTTATTACTTAAAAGCTAGTTATCAATTAATTAAAACTAATATAGTTTAAAAATGCATGTCTAAGAAGCGACATAATAAAAATTCTGATTTGTTTGATACTTATCGGTCAATTTCGGTTCATGCGGTTTGATTAAAGTCGGTCGTAAAGTGGATTACGAACAATTATTAATCATGATATTATAATTGCTAAGACCTCCCTTATAATATAGATGACGCTCCTACTCACCCAAGTGAGGAAGCTGTTTACGTAATTTTTTAAGAGAGTAGCTGTAGCATTGGAAGGTGACAGACGTGCCTGCCGTCGGTCTTCCGCTATTCCTTTTTAATGTTTTGTTATGTTTGAATAAATGTTGTTTTATTAAAGAATACAGTCCACTTGAATTCATTAGTTAGTAGGACGGCTCCTACATTTTTGGTCCTAGCGACCCGGAGCTCATCAGCGCAAACAAGATGATAAAATTATGGCAAAGCAACAAATAACTGTTTTGAATCGGCAGCGAAGTGCCATCAAAACAAAAATCGTAAGGCTAGAAACCTTTACAAAGGACTATCAGGAAACAACTGAAATTCATATAGAACTTTTACAAAAGTTGGATAACGTTAAAGTTATAAATTGGACTATTGAGGGAATGAGAAGTGAATATTGTGCTTTAACTGAAGAAGTAAACATTGACGAACATTTGAACAACTTGGAGGAGCTTCAAGAAAGCTTGGATAAAATTGAGGTAAGGCTGAAATTCCTTACTTCTCAATTCAAAAGTACAAATGAATTTGATGAGAAACAAAATGAATGTCAAAATGTATCTAAGGTTAAACTCCCAGAAATACCTTACCCATATTTTTTGGTAATTATGAAGATTGGAATGTTTTTAAAAGTCAATTTTACTCTTTGATTGTTGAAAATAATGATTTAAATGAAACACAGAAACTTTATTATTTACAAGCATCCTTAAAAGGTGAAGTAAAATCCATTCAAATGACAGATGACACTTTTAACTCTCTGTTAAAAACTCTGGCAGAAAGGTATGAAAACAAGAAATTAATAGCGGACTCACATATAAATTCAATTTTATCTTTAGAGAAATTAACTCATGAATCATCTAAAGAATTGAGATAATTTACGGACAATATTTTAAAACACTTAAGAGCGCTAAAATTGTTAGATTTAGAATTGAATAAATTATCGGAATTAATGCTAATCAATATTATTTCCCAAAAACTAGATAAAGAAACGAGTAAACAATATGAAATGACTCAGGTCACAAACGAGCTTCCAAATTGGGAAGAATTTATTAAATTTTTGTTAAAGCGTAGTCAAATATTTGAAAATATACAACGAAAGCAACCTTCATACGTAAAGCCTAAAAGTGAAAACTATTTTAAAAGTAAAAGTTTGATGATAAAATCAAGTTCCAATTGTCCAATATGTTCAATTAATTCTCATCCCATTTATAAATGTAAAAAATTTCTTGAAATGTCTACTAGTGATCGCTATAACGAAATAAAAAGGAAACATCTTTGTTTCAACTGTTTCGAATCTCATAAGCTTTCGGAATGTAAAAATCAAAAGACTTGCCAAATATGTGAAAAGAAAAATTTACACCGGAAACACCACACCCTCATATGCAGAAACGGTGGCACCATAAAAGAAGACCCTTTG
This sequence comes from Latrodectus elegans, assembly GCA_030067965.1. Taxonomy (NCBI): domain Eukaryota; kingdom Metazoa; phylum Arthropoda; class Arachnida; order Araneae; family Theridiidae; genus Latrodectus; species Latrodectus elegans. Next base: position 126,670,975 of record CM057813.1, read on the forward strand.
GCCTTGAAGCAACGCGACACTCACTACCGAGGTTCCAAGTTCACTAACGATGACTAACCGCTGTCTCTCCCATTCTCTTGATTCCAAAGTACGTTATACTCTCAACAACCAAAATACAAATAAAAGGAAAAAGGAAACTTTATTTTCTTTTCGCTCCTTACTAGACTCTTGCTCGCAATCGTCTTTTTGTACGAATGAAGTTGCCGACGTGTTAGGAATAAAGAAAAAATAAGTTAACGCACTCATTCCAGAGATTAACGGATCTACTTTAACAGTTAAAAGAATGTTATCTACAACTATTTCTAATCCTAATAAAGATGTCGAAACAGACGTTGAATTTCTAATAGAGCCACAAATTACAGATTTCACTCCTTCAAAACAAATAGATATATCAAAATTAGATTTACCCAAAAATTTAATTCTGATCCTGAATTTAATAAGCCAAGAAAAATCGACTGTTTAATTGGAGGCGAACTTTTTTTTATCACGTGTTAAAATCAAATAAAATTATATATATAAATTAAAACATGAAAATATTATTTTACCCGAAACAGTATTCGGTTGGATAGTAGCAGGTTCAATAAACGAAACAGGAATTCCAAATAAATTGCAGTGCTGTTTGGCAATAAATGATCACGATTCTTTGAAAAGTGATTTAGAAAGGTTTTGGAATCTAGAATCCTTAGGTATAAGAAATGATCCAAAGCTAGATTCTCATGATGTTTTACAAATATTTAATGAAACAATAACTTATAAGGATAATCACTATACGAAGTGTGTTTACCATGGATCTCTAATTCATTTAATTTAAGTAATAATTATCCAGTTGCAGAAAAGAGATTTAATACTCTTTTAAAACGACTTCATAAAAACTCCACTTTACATGAACAGTATAATGAAATAATAGAAGACTATTTGAAAATACATGTCATAGAAAAAGTTTTACCCGAGAAATATTCTTTAGGTAATCACATATTTTATCTTCCTCATCCACCCGTTTGCAAAAACGATGAACTCACTACCAAAGTTCGCATTGTGTTTGGTGCGAGCTCTTATGATCATGGTCGGATATCTTTCAATGATTGTTTGTTACCCGGCTCAAATCTTAATGCAAATTTAATGGACCTTGTGAGGGCGCGCCAGTCAGGGAGACAAGCGGAAGCGTGGGCGAGGAGGAGAAGGAAGAGAGAATTGGTACGAGAAGGGGAGCGAGACCCCGAGACTCTCGGAGAATGAGGAATATATGCTTTGAAAAACATATATATGTATCTATAATTTATGTTTTAGTATTGAATATTTGTGTTTGTTAATATTAAATAAATGAGACATCAGAAATGTTGTTAATTTTCATGTTAACATCACCATAGAAGGTTGCAGCTCGGATACATGACTATGAATCACTCGGCGTCATGTTACAATGGTGGTAGAAGAGCCATGACACATAAAGGAAATACAAATGGCGAGTAAAACAGGATAAACTTCATCGATGTTTTTGAGGGATTTCCATCTTGCAAAGCAGGTGTGTGATGTTTGCCAAATATTTATTTTTATTGGGTGGTGTCCTCTATTAAGATTTGATAATAAGAAATATTTAAAAAAAATATGCTTAAGTTTTAAGTATGATTACTTATTTAAAAAGGTTCTTCTCTTGAATAGTGTGAATTTTGTGTATCACGTCAGTGATACGTACTAAAACTTTGCGTCAGCAAATGAGAATAAATTTCTGCATCAGCAGTACTCAATTGAATAGTATGATTGGGGTTGTATCCCGCCAGTGATAAATATTTAGAAGTATATAATTACTTGCGTTAGTGAACAGAATAAAATTTTTACGCCAGTAAAAAATAAAATAATTTTTTCTGCGTCAGCAACATTCAATTGAAATTCAAAGTTGATATAAATGGTTATATTATATTCCAAAGTGTATTGCTTGTTAAAATTATTTTTATGTCAGTGAAATAAATTTTATTCTATTGATCATTGTGTATTTTATGATTATTTTAATATGTTATCATTGTGCATTTACATGGGTAAAGTATTTCACTAGAAACTGTATGAATTCATTTGTTATTTTTTTTTCTCTCACTTGAAAAAAAAAGTTATTTATTTGAAGTAGAGTAATAACTAATTGTATCATACGTAGTATAAATTTGTTTTGATTTCGATTCTCATTTGGAGTCGAAAAGTCTGTGGGTGTGATAGAAAAGAACCACACGGGTAACGAAATCGTTACTCATCTTTTTGTTGCTTTTGATTTCTAAAAATAAGATAACGAATATTATTTGATGTTTTGAATCTTATTTTGTGCACTGTTATAAATATTTTTTATTATCTCGAACTTTGATTTAAAAAAGGGTATATTTGTAGAACATATTTTAAAAGTTTTGTTTATGTTAGTAATTATTACAGTTTAATATATTTGCATATTTTTGTGTTTTGATCAAAGATTTGAAAAGAAATTAATGTTTGAATTTTGAATGTATTGATATAAATTTAAATCGAAAGTCTGCTTATAAATATCATTTCGAAGTCATCCTTGTTTTTTCTTTAAATTAAGAAATAATTGGGTTTAATTCATTGTGTGCTTATTTTATAATTTTATTAAGTCATTTCCGCAGTAATTCAATTTATGATTTTCAGTTTGAAAATCTAATTTTGGTTGAAATAAAATCAAAACTTTTTCGGAATTTGTTATTTTTGAAATTTTAATTTAATAAATTCATTCAGGGGTGTTAAAATATTAAGCATTAAATATGACTTACTTAGTGAAAGGAAAAAAGTCAGAGCTTTTAGTTTTGGCTTCAGAATTAGGCATCGCGTTGGAACCTGATGTCACGTTACTGAAAATTCGAGAGCTCATTACTGGTAGTGGTTCATATGATGAAGAATTTACTAAATCTTTGTTAGAAACAATCATCGATATCCGAAAAGAGTTAGAAGCAAATGAATTCGTAAGGAAAGAAAGAGAAGTGGAAGCAGAGAAGTTACGATTGGAAAATGAGGCGAAAAAGCAGCAAATGGAATTTGAACTGGAGAAATTACGAATAGAAGCAGGTCTAAGTGTGCCGAAAACAGAAAGATTAGCGCCGAATAATATACAGATGGAACTTACCAAGTCGATGCCTCAGTTTGATGCAAAGGAATGCGATATTCTGTTATATCTTTCATTGTTTGAAAGACAGGTCAAAAGGATGAAGAAAACGATATGGTTTCATATCTGTTACCTCTGATGCCGCCAGACAGTGAAATTGATTGCCAGAATTCCAGAAGGAGAATTTGGAAATTATGAATACGTGAAAGAGGTGTTTTTAAAGAAATTCAAAATGAATGCAGAAGGATTTCGGCAAAAATTCGTTCAGCACCAACGAAGTCCCGATAAGACATGGCGAGATTTTGTTTACGAAGTGACAAACTATTTTCAGGGTTGGATCGACGGACTTGAAATAACTGATTTTGAAGGACTTAGGAGCCTTATAATTACCGACCAAGTCAAGAAAAGAGTTCCTATTGAAATAAGAGACCATTTCGTTGATGAATGGGAAAGATAGTCAAACCATCACTTCTGGCTGACAAGCTTGATGAATATGAAAGTGTACGCAAGTCATTTAAGAAGCAAACAAGTGCACTACCTAAATTTCCAACCCAAACTTATAACAAGTATCCATTACAAAGGGATAGCAGAAGATATGAGAATCATGGAACGCCTCGTACCGAAAACAAGTATGCGAGTTCAAAGTTCCAAGAAGAAATTTCTAAAACTCGTCCTAAGTATGTGTGCTATTTTTGTGATATGGACTGACATGTGAAGAAGTTTTGCCCAAAACTTTCAAAAAACAAAGCTGAACGAGATGTAAAGAAGAAGTTCAACGTAAATAGAGCTGCAGTGGAGATTTGTGAAGAAAAGGAGGAAGCAAAACCATCAGAAACGGCTGTAGTGGCCAAAGTAATGTCTTACAAACGAAACATAATTGGTGAAAGCTTGTGTAATTTAGAAAGAATCCAGATAAATGTTAATAGAAAACGAGAAACCGCCCTGGTAGATTCAGGAACAGAAATCACCGTGGTTAGAAGTAATATGGTAGATTTCTCTATAGAGAACAAGCCATCAATTTATATTAAAGGAATTTTTGGATCTGCAGAGAAATGCCCTTTAGTAAACATGCCAATGAGTTTATATATGAGAGGTACGGGTGACGTCGTGCATCAAGATGTCCTCTGTGCAGTTGCTCCTTCCCTCGTAGTAGACGTTCTCTTGCCGCCAGAAATAAAAAATGTGCTAACAGGAACTATTGTTTCTGAATCGAAAATATCTGTACTAGACAATTCCAAAGTTGAATGTGAAGAATTTGATGATATATGCAAAAAACAAGAAAAGGAAGATATCCTTACTGACGAATTTACAATGAATGAAGCTTGTGTTGCAGAAGTGGAAAAATCTCCAGTGAAACGTACGAAAACTGAGGAATTTCTCCAAGAACAGGAAGCTTGTACAGATCTAGAGGAAGTAGGAAAAATGCAAAGGAGGATTTTATTTCAAAGACAAATTTTTGTTCCATAAAGAAAAAGTTCTGGGAGAAACAACAAACCAATTAGTTTTACCAAAATGCCGAAGAAAGGAAGTTTTAAAACTGGCTCATTGCTCTGTATTTGGTGGTCACATGGGAGCAAAGAAGACTGCTATGAGAATAAGATATTCTTTTTATTGGACAGGTCTTTCAAAGGACGTTAAGAACTTTTGTGAAGCTTGCAAAGGCTGCCAATTAACAAGGAAAATTAAAGTTAAAGATTGAGCTCCTATAACACCTGTGGCGAGACCCGAATTGCCATTTCAATTGGTAAACGTTAATATGATAGGACCAATTGAGCCACCTAGCTCAAAAGGTCATAAATGTGTTGTGCCTGGTAGATCAGCACACAAGATGGGCTGAAGCTATTCCATTAACAAGCCTTACAGCCAAAGCAACATGTGAAGCTCTGTTGTCAATATTCATGAGAACTGGAGTGCCTAATATCATTGCATCAGACAATGGGACTAATTTCAACTCTGTGCTGACTAAAGAGTTTGAAATAAGAATGGGATCAAGTCCAAGATTTTCTACACCCTTATATCCTCAATCCAATGGACTAGTGGAGCGTTTTAACCAAACTTTAAAACGAATGCTGCATCATGTCATTCTCGATGAACCTCGAACATGGCATACCAAAATTCCTTTCATTCTTTGGGCTTACCGAGAAGTGCCAAATAGTACCACTGGTGTTGCCGCATTCCAGCTTCTGTATGGACGCAAACCGGAAGGTCCACTCTCAATTCTAAAGAATACATGGACTAAGGAGTTAGAAGGTCTTCAACATGACACAACTCCGATTTCAGTAAATATAGAATATCTCAAAAGGAAATTGGAAGATGCTGCTTTGAGAGCCAAAATAACCTCAGAAATCGAACAAGATAAGATGGCGCATTATTACAACTTGAGATCTTATTCAAAGACATTTAATCTGATTTCTTGGAAAAGAGATCTCCGAATTCTAATAATAGATTTCTTGCAGCATTCCTCTGTTTATCATCTAACTCTGCATTCTAAAGGAGATCATTAATTAGTTTGTCAGGAGGCTCGGATAGTGTGGCTTGACAATTTCTGTTAACCAACTCAGCGTCCGTGTCGTATCTGTTACATCGCAATAAACTGGTCGAAAAGCGGCTCATGACGGCAGTGATACGTCGAAATTTTCCTGCTTGAAAGCGGCCTGCGACGGCAGAGATACGTCGCAGAGTTTTCACCGAAAGCGGCCGCGACGTATATTCTCGCATAGTAGAAACCTCTTATTTTTGCTTTCCCCCTAATCGGTGGTTTGATTGATCGGTCTTAATCACTCAAACCACACTCCTTGGAGACTTTCCTTTGAAAACTGTAAATCAGACTGAGTCTTACGCCAAATATCTAAAATACTGATTATTTTTTCGCCAAGATTCAAGTTTAAAATTTAATAATCTATAAATTTGTTGCTTTAGAAATAAAATGCAAGTGTAAACATTATTATTTTTAATTTTAGTTCCTAAGCTAATTGAATTAGGCGATTTTATTACACAAAAATTTTAAATCCATATGTACTTTTAAATAACTTAGAGCTTGTTTTCTTTTCTAAGTTAAATTTTAATAATTTTCCTGCTTATGCTAATTACTTCTTACATCTGAGTTAATTTAATTCAGTTTTTATTGTTTTTGACGGCATTTTTATGGACTAGTTATGACTTAAATAAACAAATAAATTTCGTAAATGGAAATTTTTAATTTCCAGTGAGAGAGCTCATGGCTGTTATAGTAAAATCAATGTGTCGTCCATAATAAATAACATTTACCTTAACGACTAAAATTCATTTAATTTGCGTTTTTATTTTTGTGCATTAGGAAAAAATTTACTAATAAGTTTACTCTCTGCATATTGCTTTTTATTTCGTTATTACTTTAATTTCTTTTTACATACACTTCAAATGTTGATAATAAAACAGAAGTATCATCTTAAGGCAATAGTATAACATGATTATCTTATAAGTGTGTAGCCAAGAATATAATGCATGTGTTATTTCTTTTTAATGAAACATAATATTGAAAAATATAGCTACACTATTTACTGTTGCACCATATAAAGTCTCTCTCACACACACACATTATTTTAATATATAAATATTAAAAAGATACAATTTCTTAAAAATATTCTATTATATTAGAAATTTTCTCGATTAAAAAATAAACTACAATATTTCTGATATTAGCTTTGTTCTGCTGTGAAAATCATTTTATTCTATATATTTTTTTATTTGCATACATGTAATAATTTTTCTATAGAGGACGTAACGATAATATTTAATAAAATAAAATTCCTTACTAGAAATTTATTGCAGATTTAAAACAAAATAGATTTATGAGGAATATATGATCAAATTTTTAAACAGTAAACAGTTCAGAAACAAAATAATGGAATTTTATAATTAAAGATGAGCTAAACTTTTTAATTCAGAAAATATTTTTAGCTCTTTTATTTTAGAAGGTGAATGAAATGGAATGATCCTATCGAAATAGTGTATTAGTGAATGGAAATCATATTAATGCTACAATATAAGCAAATAAATTTTTAACCTACAGAAAATAATTATTTTATTACCAAATTTATTTTTAAAATAAGCAAATTATTAATACATTAGTTTTACAAATAATTATCTTTTAACGCATTCCATATTAGGTATAATTTTTTTAAATATATTAACCTTAACCAGAGAATTTCTTGTTGTAAAATGTAGTTTTATATTTACTTTACTCTTCTTATTTGAATTATAAAAATTAATATTTCTGGTTTATCTTTGAAACATAAAATGGTATATTCCATATACGATTGATTGTGTTATTTAAATTTAAAAATATAATAAACGCATTATATATTTCAAATAAACTTCTTTTTTAAAAAATTAAAGTTTTGAAAACAAAGAACATTCACTTTCAAAAATCTGAATGAAATAGTATGCTAAAGTTATATGACTATAGAAATCATAGAATGTTTAAATTTAGTTGTGTTGTCACAATCTGAAATAACGATAACAAGATATATATGACATAAGTATGATTCATTATATTAAAATGACAAAATTGATTACAGAAATAAGATGAAGTTCAAAATGAGATATTGGCTTAGAAATAAATTAATTAGCTATTCAAATTATGAAAAAAATTATTTATTTTCTTAAAATTCATATGAATTTGAGTTCGCAAAATAATCATTGTTTATTATAAAATATAATATTAATACAGTATTTAAATTGCTAGCTAATCTTTTTTATAGGAATATGGTGTTATTTATTTGAGTAAAAAAAAAAAAAAAATAAGCCATATTAAAGAAAGTTAACAAATTCAGGGCAAACTTATAGTACATTAGTTATAGGATGATCTAAAAATATAATTATAAAAAAAGATTCATTATTGAATATTTATTAACGTTCATAAAACTGATCAATTTAGAATTAAAGGCGTGCTCTGAATTTATAAAATAAATAAATAAATAAAAAAGTAATCTTTCGATACCAAACATAACTTTTTCGCCTTAAGTAAATTTGTGATAATCTAAATCATTAATGTTTTTCTTAACTAGTAATAGATAAATATTAAGAATAGAAAAATAAATGCTTATAAAAATTTTTGCTGTTGAGCTTTTCAAGTCTTAAGAATATATCTTCTGTCAATTTAAATAATGATTACTTTTTCAATTTTGATAATATTTTTCGATTTTTATTCTTGATATATAACTTTGTGATATTCATTATATTGAAAGCATAATACTGTTTTAGCACATTTTATATAAATTTTTTTGTACGCTGGCTTCTATTTCAACGACCTTACAATATAGAAAAAAATACTTGCATTTTTTTATACGTAAAAATTCATTTGAATTTCGGAAACATTTAAGATGATTTATAAAAAAGGAACTATATGATTAAATTTAAATTTTCAGACTTGACTTCGGATTTAGGTATATATCTGTTAAGTCATTAAATCATCTAAAGCATTTTATTAACACAATTTTTGAAATTACCTATTTTCAGAATTTTTAAAATTTAAAATAAATTGTTGTTTGGAAATTTTCTATCCAAAATTCTACTTTACTTGTATAAAAAAAGAGAATATTTATACAGTTGAAAATTTTTATAGGATTCCTGTAATCTTTTATGATTTGATAAGGAAAATTTGTTTTGTATCAATTTGTTTCTGTCATATTGATATTACTATAATTTTGTTATGCAGCAGTAGTTATAAATAGCTTCTATAGTATTCAAATATTTTTCACCTAATTATTTCCTTTTCTTAAAACCTTGCGAAGTTTTTTATCACATATATCTGAATAGGATGAGGCATTAAATTTATTTTCTCTACAATTTTTACTTCCCATATAGCCCATGTATATACGTTAAGACTTCGTTTCAATGAAGATAATTCATGGCACATGTGGCTTCCTGTGTGATTAAAGATGTTTCCATTTAGTTACAGATGGAATGAAAGGGGATTTTATCGATTACTCTAGTTGAAGTAGACATATGAGAAACTGCTTTTTCTCACATTGTTTCATTCCTACCCTCTCTTTCAAAACTACGTTATTCCTAGCAAAGGTTCGTCATCGTGAATGATTTTTAGATCTATGGAGAATATATTTTGATATTCTCTATAGATAAGGTATAGATAAGAGACTATAGATAAGAGTCTACCGACCTTTTCGCACATCCTCCTTGGTATAATCCACACATGATTGTGCTAAGTCCCTTTGGAAAAAATAAAAAATCAGACATAAATACTGCTATTCTTCAACAGTTTTATTCATTCCATAGCTCTCAGTATACTATGTACACTCCAGTATTCACGGATGGATCCAAATGTCCAGGATCAGTTGGTTATTGAGTTTATCTTGATGATACCTTCTACAGTTATAGCCTTCACAAATTCTGCTCCATCGTCACTGCTGAGGCTACGGCTATATACCGAGCACTTCAGTTGGTAACAACTAAAAATGAACGTAAATTCTGTGTGTACACTGACAGTATGAGTGTATCAGAAGCTTTGAGGAATAACAACTATAATTGCCATCCAGTTGTGTCTAAGATATTCAAATTAATTGATTCTGTTACTAACAAGGGATTTGAGATACTGTTTTGTTGGATTCCAAGCCACATAGGAATAGATGGCAATGAGAAAGCTGATGCTGCAGATAAATCTGCAGCTACTTCCATTTTGCCTTCAATACCATCAACAGACATGAGAAAAGGATTCAAACATTTTATATATTCTCTTTGGCAGGAATCCTGGAACCTGCAAGTTAACAACAAACTCCATTTCATCTTTTCATACATCATTCCATTATCTGTTTTATCTCCACGAAGCGCAGACGTCAGACTGACTCGCCTTCGAATTGGTCACACGCGTTTCACCCACAAGCATTTGATTTTAAGTGATCTCCAACCATGGTGTGAAAAGTGTGATGAGCCATTCACAGTATATCATATTTTAATTGTGTGCCCAGATTTTAACCATCAGCGTTTTAGATATTTTAACAGTAACATTTTAACATTAGAAGATCTGCTTGGGGAACCAACCTATCGCAATCTATTTGCGTTTTTAAAAGACATAGGTTTTATGAATTTTATCTGATTTATTAATATTTTTATTCAAAATTACAGTTTTTAATTTTATACATGTGTATATTGTATGTTTACATACTTTTATTATATATTTTAACTATATTTCTATTTTATACTTTTAATTTACATTTTAACTATATTTCCATTTTGTATTTTTAATGGGTGAAAAACGGAACTGGTGAATAATATCTCGTGATTGGTGCAGCTTGTCCTTATCTGGACCTTGCGCTATAAAAACCAACCAACCAACCAACTCCAGTATGGAGACGTGCACAGAGGGATTTAAAAAAATCCCACAGAAACCACACTCGGGGAAGTTGGGCAGAAATTCCACCCGGCAGAGTGGGCACTTGGTGAGTTCTGACCCGTAACACTGCAGGTCGCAGTCGTGATGGAAAACGTGCCCGCCGGCCAAACGGCAAGATGCCTTGATGTCTGTCGTTCTATTACCGGGCGAGGCGGCCAACTCCGAGGCAAATGGCACACTCGGTGCAATCATATGTACTGTTGGCCAAGAAAGCTACATATTGTGAAAAATTCATGATTGCTACAAAAAATTAATGAGCAAAAAATCGCAAAGGAAAATGGGTATAGGTTCTCTAAAAGCAGAGTGATCGACTGGTTATGAGGGCTGGAAGGTCTGCAGTCTGCTTATATACTGTGAAAGTACGTCATCTTCACGTCTTTCTATCCCAGTTAATAAGTAGCAGAGTTTTAAGTTGGGAGGGAAGGACGTCACAGGCCATTGGCTCAACCAGACACTACGTTTACATGTGACGTCGTGAAAGAGTAGGTGAAGGGCTGGGTGGGTATGCTGATTTTATGAAGAACCAACGTTGGTGACCTGAAACATTGGCTGTGCATCTCGTTAGGCAGAGTCTTCCAAAGATGGGCCCTCTGTTTGACGTGATTTATATGAAATGGAGCATCTACCAAGCCATCCATGGGTTGGTGTAACCACTCATGATGATTCTATGACTTGATGATTTACAAGAAACATTGGAGAGCATATGATCTAACACTATGACCCAAGTCGAAAGAATCACAATGTTGGTGCTATCACAAGAAATTGCTGGCATACATGACCAACCAACTTGAAACCATGGTTGTGGTGGAAACATCAAACAACACTAGAGGATGTCCCTATTAACAAGGCCAATATTGCTTCAGTGTAATGATGAAGGCTTAAAGTCACCTACTATTCTCATCTAATTAGAGGGACTGAAACTTGAGATTTTGACAGTGATGCCTTGATTGGGAGACTATGAATGCATGCACAGAGTTGTTCAGAGAGACATGGTAACCAAAGAAGGACTGGTGTGACCAACATGATGGTTGTGATGAAACTGACAAACTTTATGATTATCCCTTAACTTGAAGACTGAGCATGTATAGACTTTTCTGAAGGACTGATGAGGATGACTGTAGACACACACAGTATTAAAAAATTGTTTTAATACTATGTATGTTTACATTATTGTGTCCTAGGACAGTCCCAGGTATTACAATCCTTTACATTCCAATCCTTGTCATACATCTCAAGCTTCTCGTTGATGCGATCAAGTTCTTTCTCCAAGTCTTCCTTTCTGGAACGCAGTAGCTCTACATCCTTGATATCTTGAACCATCTAGCTTCTCAACAACTTGACTTTTTGCATGCAGCAACGAATACGATTCTCACCAGGCTTGTAGCTTGCATCGTGCCAGCCGCAAGTGGCATCTTCTTGCCCTCCGTGGCTCTTCTTTAGCTCCCAGATGTGACGACAGCCATAGTCGTCCAAGTTGATGGAAGGAACGTCCAGTCGATTCAAAAACCTTTTCTCCTCGCATCCACCTTTGTAGGCCACCAGAGGTTTGTCTCTGTGGGAAAATCTCTCGTACAGCCGCAGCACCAAGTCTTGCAGCTGGTCGTACGCAACCAACGGCCATTCGTTAAACCAGGGTTTCACAGGCAGGCCGTTAACGTGTTCCAGCAAATGTTGCCGCTTCGTAGGATCATAAATTTTGCACACTCCTCTCAGGTCTACAGTGTAGTACCTCGTGTCTGGATCAGTCACAGCTGCATAGCCGACTTCTCTAACGTAGAAACGTCCGCCCTCGTAGAACCCTTGAAAGCTGAGTATCATGCAAACCTTTTCCATGTCGTGTGGACAGCAGTGCAAAGACTTGTGATTTGTCTGAGGGACCTCTCATGACGTGAGGCTTTATATATACTGAGTTGAAGCTATCAGGGTCCATGGCTGCGAGAAGTTGATTGTAAAGCATACATGGGTTTTGTTCAACCAGACAGACTGAAAGTATCATTGGATTGATGGAAAAATTCAGTTACTACCAATGTTGTGTAAAAAAATTATTGACCTCCAGCGAGAACACACAACCTGATCCATTGCCTTGCCATACTCGGTGGCACTTGGATAATCAGGCTGTGTGCTCTCGCTGGAGGCCAAGTCCCAGTGTGATTACATTCCAATTTTGGTGCTCAGAGTGACCAAAAAATAACTCCAGCGAGTCTTCCTCGGCGCTGTTAAATCTGCAGCGTTCGAGGAAGCCACTCTGGGGTTATTTGCATCAACTCTTTGGTACACACATACAGGAAAGACACAAAAAGTAAGTAAAAAATATTTATTATGTCTAAAAAATATGTACAGATATAAAATGATATAACATAAAAATTTTTTTACATATATATACAAACACGGTAAAGTCCATGTCCGCGCTGGAACATTTCTTTAGTTTGTCACAGCGAAGCAGCTGAAAAGGAAAGCATATCATTTGTCTCAAAATATTCCAAGTTAGTTGATTTCGACGCCGCAGGCGGACAGCCTACTCGCGAAGCGAGTGTAAGGCTGTTAGTGTCCGCTGCGTAGCAGAACCCATCACGGAGAGGCAACAAGCCCCCCCGTCGGACCTGGAAAAGAGAGCCGCTCCAGTAGCCGAGTTGAACAGACGGGTCATTGCTCTGCCTGACCGATGTTCTGGTCTGTCTTCTAAAGTCACTTGGCTCGATTCCGGAACAAACCAGACAAGCCCATCCACCAACCCAACGTGTATCCACCAGTCCACGTTTATTAATATTCACAACACAAAGCCTGAACGCGAGGTGAGGCCCACGCAGTGGACGTCACCTTTACATTTGCAGGCTGGGGTATGTGTGCCCTCATGGGGGTCTTTGTGGGGAGATGGACCGTATTTACGCTAGTCTAGAGGGAAACCATGAAAACCTCTAGAATCCATCCCGAGCTGGCTTGCAACTCTGCTGCGTTACAGGGAGAGCTGCAGCACGCTCTGTTGACGTTGGTCATTTTACAAAATTGTGTGGAGTTGGCCTCTGGAATTAAAGTTCAAATCAGGGGCTTCTCCCTTGGTATTGTTGGGTTGGGGTCGCGGTTGAATTCGTCCTGCAGCGTGATAGTAAAGTTCGTATCTACGTTGACAGGTTTCGTTCTCGCCGACCTTGTGTGCCAGCGAGTGATGCCACTATCCTCTGGATCAAAAGTTTATCACAGGAGGTGGCGCATCCTCACTAGCTAAATTTGTCGCTTGTCCATTGACCGTCTGAGAAACCACTATTGTGGCCGGTCAATGTCCATGTTATAGTTGGTGTTCAACGTCTCTGGGAACTCACAATCACTTTGGCATCACCACACTAGAGTTTGTGTTGACGTTACCGCAGTAACTGCTTGCCTCCAGGCGTTTTCTTAGTCACGCCCACTCCTTAGAGTGATTGGTGTTCGTCTTTGGTGTCCACTGCTTGGTGGATATGCTCCTCAGTAAGGTGAGGTACGCCTTTTCGTGTTTTTTGTTTGTGTTGTCTCTGTAATCCTCATTAAGGTGAGGCCTGCCTTGTTGTTTGTATTGTGTTTGTGTTTGTGAAGCACAGGGAATCTCAGTCATTTACGTTGTCTACCGCCACCGGTTTGATTATTTCTAGTTTCTTAATAATTGCTATTAGTTTATTTTGCGCTGTTTTGTTGTTTAAAATTATAGCGCTCCACGCTGGTATGTTAGCGTCTGTTGGCCTATTTAAATGTAGTGTTGAAGTTAGCGGGCAATCAAATGCGTAGTGTTGTGGGTTTCCTTCTTCCCCACAAATAGTCTCCTGTTGTGGCCTTTCCCAGCCTGTGAACAAAGGTTGGGAATTGGCCATGTCCTGTGAAAAATTGGGCTAGTTGTTGCTGGCCCACTAGTCGCTTTGTGTTCACTTTCGGGAAGAAGGTATGCGTATACCTGCCTGTGTCTGCTATGTCCCACTCTTCTTGCCATCGATCCAGGATTTCTTTTAACACTGTTTTCTTTAGGTGCGACTGTGGTAGCTTGATATGATTCTCCTGTGGCATTTGTGTTGCCCTTTTTGCTGCTTTATCGGCCTCCTCATTTCCAATAATTCCTGTATGCGCAGGTACCCAGTATAATTTAACTTCGTGTTGTTTTGCTAAATCGATAAGTAGTTTTTGTGTCTTTTGAATGAATTTGTTTCTTTGTTTGTGTTTTGCTAGTGCATACAGACTAGACAGACTGTCTGTATGTATGTGTGTACTAACTGGGCTTTTTTCTTTAATCCATGTTAATGCTTTATTAATTGCATATATTTCTGCTTGGAAGACCGAGTTGTTTCTATTCATGGGCATATGAGTGGTATTTATTAAGTATGTTTGATTATATACGCATATTGCCGCGCCAACGCCATCTTCGGTTTTTGAGCCGTCCGTGTATATGTTAATTTGTGGCGATAGTGTGTGTTGTTTTGGCGGTAGATTTATGTATTTCTCCATTGTTTTATCAGCTGGGTGTAGTGGATTTATGGCAGCTTTAGTCTGGTAATCATCTGTTCTTAGTGTTTGTATTCCTATCTGTACATCCTCATTGTATCTGAGCACGTTTGCCACGGTCGCTTCCCTAAGTACCTGGAGATGAAGTGGTATCACACCCGCTAGGACATTTAGCGCTGCTGTGGATGTTGTTTTGTAGGCTCTCGTAATTCTCAATAGAAATGGCCTCTGTATCGTCTGTAGTTTTTGTATGGCTTGTTTGCCTAATTGTGTTCCCCATACTGATGAGGCGTATGTGAAAATGCGTTCTGCTACTGTGTGATACCAGGTTTTGAGAAGGTTAGACTTTATTCCCCAGGCGCGCGGTGCCAGTCTGATTAGATGTCCGTGTGCTGTTATGGCCTTTTGTCTTAGTGTGTTAATGTGTGCGAGCCAATTTAAGTTCTGGTCTAACGTCACACCTAAGTATTTGATTGTTGTGACCGCCTTTAGTGATATTCCTCCTATCCTAATGATAGGTTCCCTTTGTAGTTTGTGTGGTTTGGCAAACGTGATTATATTACACTTGTGTACTGATATTTGCAAATTATGTTCAGTACACCATGTCTCAAAGAATGTAACTGCCCTCTGTCCTATTGTTTCTATTGTTTTTCTTGTTTTTCCCTTAACGCTTATCAGAAAGTCATCAGCAAAGGCTGTAATATTGACTTCTGGTGGTGTTGTTTTGTTTAGGTAGTCATTTGCTATGACTGTCCAAAGTATTTGTCCCAGGCATGATCCTTGTGGACATCCTTTGTATATGTTTTGTGTTGCTTTGCCAGTACCCCAGTCATATTGGACTGTCCTGTTTGTCAAGTATGAGCTTATTATTTCAATTATAGTTTTTGGGCAGTTTAAGTCTATCAATTTTGTGTTGATGTCCTGCCAGTGGACCGAATCAAATGCGCCCTTAATGTCAACTGAGATTAGGAGTGTGTATAATTTGTTATCCCAGTTGTGTCTTATCTCCTTTGTAATTTCCTTGAGTGCCATTTCACATGACTTACCTTGTCTAAATCCAAATTGTTTGTTGTTTAATTTGTTTTCTTTCTCAAGGAAGTGTATTAGTCTTTGACAAATTATTTTTTCTAGTATCTTGCCGAGTGTCGGGAGTAGGCATATCGGTCTGTACGACTCCGGGAGTGTTGGGTCCTTTCCTGGTTTTGCAAAGTAGATAACTTTTGCTGTTCTTAGTGGTGTTGAAAAATGGTGTAGTTTTAAGCATTGTATTGCCCATTGTGTTATTACTTGTGGTGTCGCGTCTATGACTCGTCTCCAGATGAGATAATCCAGGTCGTCTGGTCCCGGAGCCTTATTTGTGTTGAATGAGTAGATTGCATTCCGTACCTCCTCCCTTGTTGGCATTATTTGTTCCTCTGTGTTGTCCACTGGTGTTCTAGGCTGGAAGGGCACTGGTATATTTGGAAAGTGATGTGCTGTAATCTTTTCCATTGCTGCTCTTTTATTGGGGGCTACGTTTCCATCCCAGCTGATTTTGTATTCTGTTGGTTTAAATGTTTTATTATGTGCCATTTTAAAGGCCATTCCATATGTTTCTGATTGTTTTGTGCAGAATGTTTTCCATGCCTTTGCTTTTGCTTTTAATATTGCTTTGTTATACTTGGATCGTTCTTTGCAGAACAAAGTTCTCCAATTTATCGTTTCCTCTTCATCGCAGTTCCTAAATCTGCGGTTTAGTGCCTTGACCTTGTTTCTTTGGGTTGCTAGTTCTTTTGTGAACCATTTGAATTGTGTGTTTATGTTATTGTTTTTTAGTTTGTAATTTTGTTTCGCTGTCGTGTGTACTGTTTCTATTAGTTTTTTTGTTAAGTTGTCTAGTTGGTCGGTGTTGATGTTATTCCTTAATTCTTTTACTAGTTTCCACGTTTTGGCTTTTATTTGTTTTTTGAATCTTTCGTGGTTGCCGAATTTTGTTTTAAAACGCGTGTTTTTTAGTGTTGGTTTAAAGTTAGTTGATTGCAAAAAATCTCGCAAGGACTGAGCATACTTACCAGCCTACCACTGAAGGATGCCGTCCAACTTTATCTCCAGTTCTTTAAGTCGCTCTTCAATGTTTTGCTTTTCAGCCACCAATTTTTTTATTTCTCTCAAACACTCGTCCTCTTCATTGTCCTTCTCTTCTAATTGGTCCACCAACCAATTCCTCAGCAGCTTCATTTTACCCATGGCACAAGGCACCCGGTCGAGGGTTGGCGTGAATCTCTCTCCCGCAACTTGAATCTTCCGCTCCGTACTTTTGCTGAAGAGCTTTGACGCCAGGACCTCCAAATTTTTCCAAATTCACTTATGGAATCCCCAACTGACCGAGAAGGACTTTTTCATTTATGCCTCCCTTGATCGCCACGACGTCTTTACCGTGCCTGCTGTGAGCCTTATAGAGTCGAGCTACATGCTGGTAAATTGTTTTTCTTGGCAAGGCTCGCTCACCCTTTCTGGGCAGATGGGACAGTCCATGCAGTCACTGCCGGCACTAGGAATTGGTCGAGTTGGTAAGCTCCGATGGGGACAAATCTCCAGTCAAATCAAAGTTTATAAATCCAACGTCCGGCAGCGTCGGGGAAGCATATCCCAACAACCTGGCAACAAAGTCTCCATCACCGTTCCGGAACCCTTGCAAGTTGATAATCATCAAACTATATCCATGGCAAAGACTGGTAGAAAAGACTGACTGAAGGATCGACAACTTGAAGAGAGAGCAGCAAGAGCAACTGACAGACGAGAAGGAATTATCGTGAATGTCTGAAGCGGTCTGATGAGCAGCTTATATATCCCGCTGAAACCAGGAAGTGGTTGCCCACTCAAGCAAGACATTTCATCACCGCGATAACGCGAGACTCGACGCAATAGCTTTATCACTTCCTCATTCCTTTCTTTAGTGATTCGTCGCCGAGCTGGTAGCCGAATGGTTAGCGCTCTTGCCCTCGGTTCAACAGTTCGTGGGTTCGAATCCCACCTTGGGCATGGATGTTTGTAGTGGTTCGGAATCCACTTTAAGCCGTAGGTCCCGATCTAATTAGCCCTCGTGTGCAAAAAATGACCGTTGAGCGACAAACAAACAAACTCACGTGATTCGTCTGATGCTTTGAACCATTGTTGGGTACTGTCAAGGAAGCAGATGCAAGGTTTCATGTTTTGCCTCACCAAACATGTTGACTTGTGTCGCTACATGTAAGAAACACAACTTTTACTTTACCAACGATAGTTCTGCATCACATCATCGCAAGCTGTAACTATGAGCTGATTGAATCTTTGGCTGCTCAGCTACCTGGATAGCAG
Organism: Latrodectus elegans; assembly: GCA_030067965.1. NCBI lineage: Eukaryota > Metazoa > Arthropoda > Arachnida > Araneae > Theridiidae > Latrodectus > Latrodectus elegans. The sequence continues at coordinate 126,689,253 of CM057813.1, forward strand.
TATGGATGCAAATGAATCATGGACAGCTAACCTCAGTTACAACCAATGTTGGACATGCTTTGAAAAAAAAATTATTGGGCCTCCACCGAGAGCACACAACCATGTTCATTGCCTTGTCACCAAGTATAGCAAGGCAATAAATCAGGCTGTGTGTGCTCTCGCTGGAGGCCAAGTCCCAGTGTGATTACATTCCAATATTGGTGCTCAGAGTGAGCAAAAAATAACCCCAGCTATTCTTCCTCGGCGCTGGCAAATCTGCAGCATTCGAGGAAGCCTCGCTGGGGATATTTGCATCAACTCATGGGTACACACATACAGGAAAGACACAAAAATTAAGCAAAAAATATTTATCAAATCTAAAAAATATGTACACAGATATAAAATAATAACATATAAATTTTTAAATAATCACAAAAACACCATAATCCATGGCTGCATGAAACATTGTTTCAATTTGTCAAAGCAAGCAGCTGAAAAGGAAATCATATCATTCGTATCAAAAGATTCCAAGTTAGTTGATTGCAAAGAATCTTAGAAAGATTGAGCATACTCACCAGTCTACCAGGATGTGACAGACTTCATCTTTGCCTCAATACTTTGAAGTTCCCTTTCCAGTTCTTCTTGCGCTTCTTGAGAAGATTGTCTTTTTCGTCTATCCATCAGCTCCTCAATAGCTTCACCTTTTCCATGGCACAGGCCACCTGGCTTCTGTGAGGAACGAATTTCCCATCATGGTAACCACAACATCCATCTTCTTTTCCGCCGTACATTTGCCGGAACCTTTCAATGCCGGGGAAACCAAACATTTCAATATTTACGGACTGGATTTGAAGATTCACGAAGAAGAATGTTTCATGGATTCCGCCCATGTATCCCACGACATTTGTATCCTCCGTTTTAACAGAGTTGTAGAGCTGCATAAACTGATAGTCCAACTTTTTCTGGGGAAGAGCACTCTCCCTAGTCCTGGGATACAGCGTCAATCCCTGTAGCTTTTGCCGGCAATACTGGATGCTGCTCTCCTCCTCACCATTTGGTCACCGGATCACTTCTCCCAAGTCTATCGTGAGGAATCCTACCATTGGACCGGCCGCGTATGCCATCTCCCTCGGAAAAAATATCCCATTGAGCTCGAATCCCTGGAAATTGATAACCATACATACTCGATCCATGGCAAAGACTGAGAGAAAGACGGGCGGAAGAATCGACGACTTGAAGAGAGCAGCAGAAGCAACAGGCAGACAAGGAGGAATTATCGTGAATGTCTGAAGAGGTCTGACGAGCAGCTTATATACCTCGCTGAAACCAGGAAGTATTCGCCCACTCAGACAAGACGTTTCATCACCGCGATAACGCGAGATGCGACACAATAACCTTATCACTTCCTCATTCCTATGTTCACGTGATCCATCTGAAGCGTCGAACCATCGTTGGACAATCTCAAGGACGAAAATGAAAGGCTTCATGTGTTGCTTCACCAACCATGATGACTCGTCATGTTACGTGTAAGAAACACAACTTTTACTCTTCCAACGATGCTGCTGCTACACTCTTGTCCAAGATGTGCCTCTGAAATGCTTGAATCTTTAGCTGCTCATCTCACATGGGATCGATGAAGGTGAATCTTGGACAGATACTGCTGGAAGCCGGTGGACAATACAACCGAACCAACGATGAATCTATGTGGAACATTTCACGCCTGGCGGGCTGATGCCAAGGATGGATCGTCCAAATGGTTGGCCCTTCCTCGATGGATCGCACAGCGTTTCAACGTTGGAGAGTCTATCCAATGATGGTAACATCAACCAAGTAGACTTGTTTGGCCACACACAACGTGGTAGCAGTTTACAGCCATCCATGCAAAGATTTTAACGGCTATCACTGCCATCTGGGCAGGGATAATCATACTTGTATACATTATAAACATAAAAGTTAAACACATCATTCATAGTTATATAAAAAATTTCACTTATATATTGTTTTATAAATTTATATATTTAGTCTTAAGTTGGGGTTAACATAGCTCTTCGAAGTATGTGTACTGTATAAATATTTTTTATTTTTTTATTTTTTAATATGTATCTTTATGAGACGAGGCTGAGCTCAACGTCGTGTTCTTTGAAGCTCAGCCTAGACCTCATCCTCATGAATGGAGTCACGTGACCTCATAGGCCTTTCCTATTGATATAAGTTCCAAGATGGTCTATCAACCAAGATGGTTGGCTAAACTGGAATGGTTTCATGTCTTCCACCCCACCAATCCATTCATTTGTAACCCGGGAGGATCCCTTCGTCGAGTTGCACATGTTGGTGAGCACGTTGGTTGCTCAGGACGTTTGAAGTAAGGCTCTACGCTGGAAGGGTTTGTCGGTTGGAAGTATTTATCCTACTCTGGCATATATAAGTCGTGATACCCAACCAGGATCCAGTTGAACCTGAGCCTTCCCCTGAATCAGTCGAGGAGAAAGATTACTGCATCGACATGGCCAACGTTGCGGATGGAAGAGATGCGCTTAAACAACCTCAGGATCAAGCGCTAGAATGCAGCATCTGTCTCGTCAGTTTTGCAGCCAAACAAGCCAAACGTTTAAAATGCAGTCATCGGTTCCACAACGCATGCATCGATCAATGGCTAAAGACGAACCCCACCTGTCCCATGTGTCGCAAAGTGGTGGTGGATGAGTCAACCTTACCACGGATGCTTCAAAAAATTCTTGTGCATTGTTGTTGGCTCTGGTCGATGGACAACATCCTTCCAATAGACACGGAAGCCTTCCACAGGTTCGTCGAGGAGAATCAGAGCATGATTGAGGATGGTGAGTGCACACTCGAGGAAGCTATGATGAAGGATGTTGAGTGGCTGATGACACATCCAAGATTGCTGAGAATGCTATCATCATAGAGTTGTAGTCTTGCTAGAAAATATCATCATGATGGAGTGTAGTCTTGCAAGAGACTCACATGTACTAACACAATCACTCATCTCATCGGATGATCCAGCCAAGCCGAGACAACTCATCAAATAGTTCCCAATATATATATATATATTTACATATTATTGTTGATTCATTTTTCTAAGCGTTCTAGAGAGGTCAAAGAGTCAACAGCATTGCTGATTGCTTGCGCAGGTAGGGTTTCATTGTGCCCAACTGATTGCAGACAGTCTAAAATTTACTTGAGTAGATCCATGTTCTCATGTCTCTCTTCCAAGACTGCAATCTGTTTTTCCTTTTTTCGAGACAAGTGCTTGCTTTCTCATTCAGTGATTGATCAAGCTTGACTTGTAGGCTTCTGAGCTGCTCCTTCAAGTGAATGTTTCTGTTCTTGAAGGTGTTTCTTTCTGTCAAGACGGCAGCATATTTCTCCCTATTTCGACTCAAGTTTCGACTCAACTGATTTGGAGGCTGCTGAGCTACTTCTTCAATTGTATGACTTCAGACTTGAAGTTATCCCTCTCTTTTAATGCATCACTTAGCTGATTCTTCAAGGGTATGACTTCAGTCTTGAAGGTGTATACTCTCTTTCAATGCAGTACTCATCATTTGCTGAGTCTCTTGCATATCTTGTCTCATCTGATACTTTTGCTTGATGAGTCCCAAAACCTGCCGCCGTGGACGAAAGTATTCGTCACCTATAAAAGTCCATTAGACATGATCCTAATGCTGGAGAACGACTCCAACCCTTGTTGTCACCGTTTGGAGGATTCACTACCCTTCTTGATGCTCCATTGCATAGGAACACCACCATGAATGGTTCAGCTGTACCCCTTCCCTCCAGAAACTCGCGGTAATGAAAGACACCAGTTCGCCTCACATGGCTCGCACGGTATATTGATGGAACTTTCTCCAGGACCATTTCACCTGCAAAGGGCATAACCAACCCTTTCAGCGATGCATAGGACTCTGTAGCATCTAGGAGGTATGTCTCGTCGTTGTTCTCATCATATTTACGGATAAAGTCGTTACATGCCTTATTACCCGAAGCTGCATGTACCCTAAGAAACTCATCCAATGCGCCAGGGAGTCTTAGACTGCATAGGCGAGCGCTGAAACGACAGGCTACAAACTCGAAGAAGAAATGGTGACCACCTTCATAGACGACATTCTTGTTGAATTGTGAAACCTCCTGTGTTTTATACTCTTCTTCCTCGTCGTCATGTAGATCCTCCTCCTTAACGTCTTCAGCCCTAAGGAGGCATTGAGATTTTGGGCTAGAGACGTACTGCAAGGCATTTAGGAAATGGCTCATGCTAGTCAGGGGTATCTTACGCTTCCACCTGTTGTAGAGCATTTCTGAACAGCGTGTCCGCCTCGCTTCTTTCCAGGTGCGTTGAAAGTCTACATCATAACGAGTAAACGCGATTGCATGCCGATGGTGTACGATCGTATCGTCCTCGTCAGTCACAGACTTGCCATTGCTCATGCAGGAGCAGGGTAGAAAATGCGCAGGACAGCCGAACCTCTGTAGATCATGTAAAGCTATCTGGAACTCTTTGTATACTGCCAACCTCACCATTACATGATAAAACTTGGTATCCGGACACTCTGCCGTAGTCTCGTAGAGAAAGAACTTGGCCCACATGAGGAAAGAGTTAAGGTTAGTTCTCTCGTCAAACTATAAAGAATTCCAGCATGCTAGAGCAGTCTCCAGAGGTATATCGTGATACGGTTCAGCTTCTTCTGGCCATTTAGGTATTCCATCTTTGTCGGCGAGTGCGCTATCCAGGTAATACTTAAACTCCTCAGGCGTAGGCATTGGAGGGTATCCTCGCCACACGTTTGGATCATCCTGGAAGTTGTATGCAGCAGGATCCACACCTCTCCGAAGTTTACTGCGACCACTCATACAGTGAGTTGACGGAGGGTCCTCCATAAAGTTGAACAACTTGATGCTGTAGCGGCTATATGGATGCATCTCATAGCCGGGACGTGGTGATGGTGTCCACATGTTGGGATTTATGACAATCCTCTCTGTTGGCACCATGCAGGGTGCACTTAAAACATTTTCAACCTTTGGTGCCAGTTTACTCCTGGACTGGACTGGTTCTTCCTCGGATCGTGTAGCATAGAGCGTCAGGAACTTTTATAAGCATTTCTTTAAATGCGGACCAGGGCTGACTGTATCACCATAACTCTATTTCACTACCCTGCACCAGTGACAGCTGGATTTGGCCAAACTTTGCTTGCATGTGTTAATAAGATGCCGCTTGTTATGCTTCAGCAAGAGGGACGTTCCGCAGAATGGACAGGATATGGGATACTTGCATGTCTTCAGCATATTCTTGTAGGAATTATAAGCTGAGACATCTGCAGGATTCTTTGGGTAGGGTTTGGTACGAGCAGCTCTAGCAACAGACATCTTTCCAGGACACTGACGAGACGTAGAATGTTTAGTAAAGTCGGTCGGTCTATTGACTATATACAGTATAACAAGCATTAAAAATTTTTTTTTAATATTAGTTCTCATCATTCTCACTAGATGCTGGACTGCAGATGATGATGAAGATTATCCACGCCTTCAGTCCTCTTTCATTTCCGTCTTTATCTCAAAATTCCCATCATTTGCAGCAGCATGGTCCACTTGACAGTTTGTAGACTTTACGTACCACACTCGTTCCTCTACATTCCATAGATTGACGACTTCCAAGTATTCTGGAACGTATTGAAGATAAGTTAGATCTTGAGATGGTATATCTGTACTAGTTTGAGGTGCCGCTCGAACACCGTAGATTGCACTCTTTCTTGTTTTGCTATCATCAGGCAAAGTGTCTTGTTGCATTGGTACAATGTTCTCGTTGTTTGGTTGAGGGTTGGCTGGACTTGTCATCTCAGGCTCTACTCGATTCCCTTACATCTGCCGCATAAATGGCTTAAAGTCTTGCGGGGATGATGGTTGCTGTAAGGTATCCGGTTGTTGCTGTTCAAGCTCACTTGGTTGGACCTCCGGCTGTTGCTGTTCAGGCTCACTTGGTTGGACCTCCGGCTGTTGCTGTTCAGGCTCACTTGGTTGGACCTCCGGCTGTTGCTGTTCAGGCTCACTTGGTTGGACCTCCGGCTGTTGCTGTTCAGGCTCACTTGGTTGGACCTCCGGCTGTTGCTGTTCAGTCTCACTTGGTTGGACTTCCGGCTGTTGCTGTAAGGCATCCGGCTTGTACTGGATCTCCATCAGTCTTTCACATTTAATCTCCTCATAGAATCCCAATGTGGCAGTGACGAGGAGAGGCAAATATTCGGATAGAAGCCAGTGGGCATCGAAATTATCCCGAACTGCCAGGACGAATCTGGGCATCTTTGCTGGATTTGATGACATGTATGGAGTCTTCAGTATTTCCTCAAACTTTTCGGGTTGAACAAGATTCACTTTCGTATTCACCAGCATGTCTTTGAACCAGAGATAAAGTTGCATATCCCATCGCTCCATGATTCTATACATGGTAGATACATCGATTACATAGTAATTCTGGTACTTGAATCGAAAGTTTGTTCCTTTCGGCAGGATGTCTCTGAGTTAAAGCATTGGAGTGGCGCATTTATCCAACGCAGACCTGCAAAACTTCTCCGGTTTGCGTTGAGCCAGCAGATTCCTGACATCCCGGTACAAGAAGACTGACCATCTATGCCAATGACGGCTGTCAAGAACTGGGTCGTGTTGGGGTTTAATTGCTACCTGTAGTACATGTCGAAGCTTGTAGCAGGAGCAAAGGAAGTAAGGAAAACACTAACCAACTGCTGAAGAAAGCTCTATAATCGAGAATGACTGATGAGATGGCTTATATACGACAAGAATTGCTCAAAGACTGTTAAGTAAAATATATATATATATATATATATATATATATATATTTGGAACTATTTGATGAGTTGTCTCGGCTTGGCTGGATCATCCGATGAGATGAGTGTGTGTGTTAGTGCATGTGAGTCTCTTGCAAGACTCACATGCATCATGATGATATTCTCTTGCAAGACTACAACTCTATGATGATGGCATTCTCAGCAATCTTGGATGCGTCATCAGCCACTCAATCTCCTTCATCATAGCTTCCTCGTGTGTGCACTCACCATACTCAATCATGCTCTGATTCGCCTCGACGAACCTGTGGAAGGCTTCCGTGTCTACTGGAAGGATGTTGTCCATCGACCAGAGCCAACAACGATGCACAAGGATTTTTTGAAGCATCCGTGGTAAGGTTGACTCATCCACCACCACTTTGCGACACATGGGACAGGTGGGGTACGTCTTTAGCCATTGATCGATGCAAGCGTTGTGGAACCGATGACTGCATTTTAAACGTTTGGCTTTTTTGGCTGCAACACTGACGAGACAGATGCTGCATTCTAGCGCTTGATCCTGAGGTTGTTCAAGCGCATCTCTTCCATCCGCAACGTTGGCCATGTCGATGCAGTAATCTTTCTCCTCGACTGATTCAGGGGAAGGCTCAGGTCCAACTGGATCCTGGTTGAGTATCCGACTTATATATGCCAGGGTAGGATGGCTCCAACCGACAAAACCTTCCAGCGTAGAGCCTTGCTTCAAACGTCCTGAGCGACCAACGTGCTCACTAACATGAGCAACTCGACGAAGGGATCCTCCCGGGTTACAAATGAATGGATTGGTGGGGTGGAAGACTTGAAAACATTCCAGTTTAGCCAACCATTTTGGTTGATAGACCATCTTGGAAACTATATCAATAGGAAAGGCCTATGAGGTCACGTGACTCCATTCATGATGATGAGGTCTAGGCTGAGCTTCAAAGAACACGACGTTGAGCTCAGCCTCGTCTCATAAAGATACATATTAAAAAATAAAAAAATAAAAAATATTTATACAGTACACATACTTCGAAGAGCTATGTTAACCCCAACTTAAGACTAAATATATAAATTTATAAAACAATATATAAGTGAAATTTTTTATATAACTATGAATGATGTGTTTAACTTTTATGTTTATAATGTATACAAGTATGATTATCCCTGCCCAGATGGCAGTGATAGCCGTTAAAATCTTTGCATGGATGGCTGTAAACTGCTACCACGTTGTGTGTGGCCAAACAAGTCTACTTGGTTGATGTTACCATCATTGGATAGACTCTCCAACGTTGAAACGCTGTGCGATCCATCGAGGAAGGGCCAACCATTTGGACGATCCATCCTTGGCATCAGCCCGCCAGGCGTGAAATGTTCCACATAGATTCATCGTTGGTTCGGTTGTATTGTCCACCGGCTTCCAGCAGTATCTGTCCAAGATTCACCTTCATCGATCCCATGTGAGATGAGCAGCTAAAGATTCAAGCATTTCAGAGGCACATCTTGGACAAGAGTGTAGCAGCAGCATCGTTGGAAGAGTAAAAGTTGTGTTTCTTACACGTAACATGACGAGTCATCATGGTTGGTGAAGCAACACATGAAGCCTTTCATTTTCGTCCTTGAGATTGTCCAACGATGGTTCGACGCTTCAGATGGATCACGTGAACATAGGAATGAGGAAGTGATAAGGTTATTGTGTCGCATCTCGCGTTATCGCGGTGATGAAACGTCTTGTCTGAGTGGGCGAATACTTCCTGGTTTCAGCGAGGTATATAAGCTGCTCGTCAGACCTCTTCAGACATTCACGATAATTCTTCCTTGTCTGCCTGTTGCTTCTGCTGCTCTCTTCAAGTCGTCGATTCTTCCGCCCGTCTTTCTCTCAGTCTTTGCCATGGATCGAGTATGTATGGTTATCAATTTCCAGGGATTCGAGCTCAATGGGATATTTTTTCCGAGGGAGATGGCATACGCGGCCGGTCCAATGGTAGGATTCCTCACGATAGACTTGGGAGAAGTGATCCGGTGACCAAATGGTGAGGAGGAGAGCAGCATCCAGTATTGCCGGCAAAAGCTACAGGGATTGACGCTGTATCCCAGGACTAGGGAGAGTGCTCTTCCCCAGAAAAAGTTGGACTATCAGTTTATGCAGCTCTACAACTCTGTTAAAACGGAGGATACAAATGTCGTGGGATACATGGGCGGAATCCATGAAACATTCTTCTTCGTGAATCTTCAAATCCAGTCCGTAAATATTGAAATGTTTGGTTTCCCCGGCATTGAAAGGTTCCGGCAAATGTACGGCGGAAAAGAAGATGGATGTTGTGGTTACCATGATGTGAAATTCGTTCCTCACAGAAGCCAGGTGGCCTGTGCCATGGAAAAGGTGAAGCTATTGAGGAGCTGATGGATAGACGAAAAAGACAATCTTCTCAAGAAGCGCAAGAAGAACTGGAAAGGGAACTTCAAAGTATTGAGGCAAAGATGAAGTCTGTCACATCCTGGTAGACTGGTGAGTATGCTCAATCTTTCTAAGATTCTTTGCAATCAACTAACTTGGAATCTTTTGATACGAATGATATGATTTCCTTTTCAGCTGCTTCGCTTTGACAAATTGAAACAATGTTTCATGCAGCCATGGATTATGGTGTTTTTGTAATTATTTAAAAAAATTTATATGTTATTATTTTATATCTGTGTACATATTTTTTAGATTTGATAAATATTTTTTGCTTAATTTTTGTGTCTTTCCTGTATGTGTGTACCCATGAGTTGATGCAAATATCCCCAGCGAGGCTTCCTCGAATGCTGCAGATTTGCCAGCGCCGAGGAAGACTCGCTGGGGTTATTTTTTGGTCACTCTGGGCACCAATATTGGAATGTAATCACACTGGGACTTGGCCTCCAGCGAGAGCACACACAGCCTGATTTATTGCCTTGCTATACTTGGTGACAAGGCAATGAACATGGTTGTGTGCTCTCGCTATAGGCCAATAATTTTTTTCACAGCATATCCAACATTGGTGGTAACTGAGCTTAGCTGTCCATGATTCATTTGCATCCATACTGCTATCCAGGTAGCTGAGCAGCCAAAGATTCAATCAGCTCATAGTTACAGCTTGCGATGATGTAATGCAGAACTATCGTTAAAAAAGTAAAAGTTGTGTTTCTTACATGTAGCGACACAAGTCAACATGTTTGGTGAGGCAAAACATGAAACCTTGCATCTGCTTCCTTGACAGTACCCAACAATGGTTCAAAGCATCAGACGAATCACGTGAGTTTGTTTGTTTGTCGCTCAACGGTCATTTTTTGCACACGAGGGCTAATTAGATCGGGACCTACGGCTTAAAGTGGATCCCGAACCACTACAAACATCCATGCCCAAGGTGGGATTCGAACCTACGAACTGTTGAACCGAGGGCAAGAGCGCTAACCATTCGGCTACCAGCTCGGCGACGAATCACTAAAGAAAGGAATGAGGAAGTGATAAAGCTATTGCGTCGAGTCTCGCGTTATCGCGGTGATGAAATGTCTTGCTTGAGTGGGCGACCACTTCCTGGTTTCAGCGGGGTATATAAGCTGCTCGCCTGCCGCTTCAGACATTCACGATAATTCCTTCTCGTCTGTCAGTTGCTCCTGCTGCTCTCTCTTCAAGTCGTCGATCCTTCAGCCAGTCTTTTGCCATGGATACAGTTTGCAAGATTATCAACTTGCAAGGGTTCCGGAACGGTGCTGGAGACTTTGTTGCCAGGGAGTTGGGATATGCTTCCACGACTCTGCCGGACGTGGGATTTATAACCTTTGATTTGATTGGAGATCTTTCACCATCGGAACTTATCAACTCGACCAATTCCTACTGTCGGCAGCGACTGCATGGACTGTCCGCTCTGCCCAGAAAGGGTGAGCGAGCCTTGCCAAGAAAAACAATTTACCAGCATGTAGCCCGACTCTATGCGGCTCAGAGCAGGCACGGACAGGTAAAGACGTCGTGGCGTTCAAAGGAGGCGTAAATGAAAAAGTCCTGCTGGGGCAGTTGGGGATTCCATATGTGAATTTGGAACAATTTGGATGTTCTGGCGTCAAATCTCTTCAGCAAAAGTACGGAGCGGAAGATGTAAGTTGCGGGTACCACGATGAGAGATTCACGCCAACCCTCGACCGGGTGCCTTGTGCCATGGGTTAAATGAAGCTGCTGAGGAATTGGTTGGTGGACCAATTGGAAAAGAAGGACAGTGAAGAGGACGAGTGTTTGAGAGAAATAAAAAAATTGGTGGCTGAAAAGCAAAACATTGAAGAGCGACTTAAAGAACTTGAGATAAAGTTGCACGACATCCTTCAGTGGTAGGCTTGTAAGTATGCTCAATCCTTGTGAGATTCTTTGCAATCAACTAACTTGGAATATTTTGATACGAATGATATATTTTCCTTTTCAGTTGCTTCACTTTGACAAACTGAAGCAATGTTCCATGTGGGCAATGGACTTTACCGTGTTTATGTAAATATCTAAAAAAAATGATGATATATCATTTTATATATATATACTTTTAAGATATTTAATATATATTTTTGCTTACTTTTTGTGTCATTGTTGCATGTGTATACCAATGAGTTAATGCATATATATATATATATATATATATATATATATATATATATATATATATATATGTTACACACAAACATATAAGTAGTAGTAGCCCTCCCTTGGGGAACACAATAGAAGGGGGCGTGTCACCTGTCAATCAAAGGGGGTGTGTTCGGTGAAACGGCAGGAGGATGTGTGACGTGACAAGATGGCGATGTGATTGTACCGCGTGGTTTTTGTTTAGAGTTGAGTTGAGTAGTAGGGTTTCTTCTGTTTTTAAAAATTATTTAGACTTTGTTCGGTAAAACGGCAAGAGGAGTGTGACGTCACAAGATGGCGATGTGGTTGTACCGCGTGGTTTAGGATTCGAGTTGAGTTGAGTTGTAGGGTATCTTCTGTTTTTAAAAATTTTTTAGATTTTGTGTTAATGAATTTAAGTTGAGTCATAGACATGTTTTTAAAAATGATTTCTTTCGAGAGAATCAAGAAACTACCGAGTGGCAACGGCATTTTTTATTGAAAAAATGTGGTGCCATCTACTGAGTGAATCAAAAAATTCTTTTTTTGGAAATATTATTTGTGATTTATTACAAATAATAATAATATATTATTATTATTTGTGCCGAATCGCAAATTATAAATTTACTGTAATTAAAAATATTATTAGGCATTTAATTAATCTATACATCAGCAATAAAGGAAACACAACATTTTTATAAAAAATACATATATATATAAGAATTTTAAAATTTTCTTTCTGAGGATTCGAACTCACAACGCTAAAACTGGAATAATGAGATAGTAGTTAGGTGTTTAAACCACTATCCCATTATTCCATGCTCAGGCTACGATACATAGCATTGAATAGATAAAATAATGACAGAGGAATGGAGTACATGTGTTTAAGATTTCCCACGATGGGTATAAGAGTTGTGTGGTGAGGGATGGCAACAGTAAGAAGATTGATAAGTCGTGATGAATCGAGGAGGGGACAGTAACAATACTGGGGGGTTTGGCAAGCGAGGGTGTGAAGAAACAGGGTGAAGCGTGTTTTGGGGCAGGTTAATCACTGGCCACGGAGTTGAGAAGTACTGCAACTGAAACGAGTTTTATGATTTGGTATTGATTTTTTGTAGGCGTGGAATGGCAATTGGTAAGGTACTATGTATAAAAGGCGTAATTTTTTCTAGACATCTTTACTTGTCTTAGAAGTTGGAGATATTTTATTCTGTCCGTTTATTTAGCGTATTTGCCTGCCTTTGCCCTATTGATATTGGATATGGATTCTGCGAACCCTATATCAAACCAAGTAAGTCATTCATTTTTTTCTTATTTTATCTTATATATATTTAATTTATATTCTATAGTGTGAATTTTATAAGAACATGTTTAATGTGGTAACGTTTTCTTTTTCCCAATTTACCAAATGTTTTTTTCACTTAAGAGTATTAATTTATGTTTAAAATTGGACCCACGTGTATTTTTTTTGGGATTATCATTTCAATATGCCATTTACTTACTTTATTATGTATCGATTTTTTTAGAAACACATTAAATGTTAAAAATAATGTCTTTTATTTAAAATAAATGAATATTTTTTATGAAGTGTATGCATATATATTTTAAAATACGACCCACGTGAGTTGAAGAGAATGCATATGATTCAAATCTTTTATTATTATTTTTACTTATTGTATGATTATTATTCTTTTTTTAATAGGATTCGAATCGTGATGTAATTGATATAAATTCTTTCAGTGACTTTTCTAATGATGATGACATTGAAGTAAGACTATTTTTTTATTAAATTTTTTCCCTCCAATTTATTATGTAATGATCTAAAAAGCTGAATTTCATTCTTTTTTTAAGGTTCTTAGTGAAACGTCTCAAATTTTTTTGGAGAATCCGATCTCAAATGATGAAATTGCTTCTTTAAATGAAGTTGAAGAAAATGTATGCCTTATTTATTTAAATATATACAGAATTCTAAACATAAATTTATTTGTTTGTAAATTATTATTTCTTGAAATTAATTATTTTACAGGCCAATACTTCTATATTTCCGGAAGATTACTGGACTCCAGCTAATACTGAGATATCAGATGTAAATATTAATTAAGTTAATGTTATATATTTTATTATTTATCACATGTGTCTAGAACAAAGACATTTTTTCTTTTCAGATTCTTAGCGAATCGTCTCAAATTTTTTTGGAAAATCCTCTTTCAAATAGTATTCAAATTCAGACTGGAAATGGAGTAAGCAATGATAATATTTCCTGTTAAAAATAGTTCAATTTCTATTTTTGCCGATGAGATAACTTTTATTTCTTTTTAGAGGACTAATGGAATGAACTCGTCCACTGATTATTGGAGCACACTAGAATCTGGTGTAAATAATAATGATTATAACGACGTAAGTTTTGCTTAATTAACGCATTGTTTTAAAAAGTAAAAATATATGCTGAGATATATGTCTATTAAAAGAGTTTTCATTTTTAGCTTGACTCAGCTGTTGTTCTAGTCGAAAGATGTCATAAGAGAAACAAAAAATATCAGTGTGAAGAAATAACTTTGCAAGCACTTATAGATCCTGATAGGCTGCCCCTGGAAGCTAGAAATTCCACTTTAGGTAATGCTGTCTCACTGGTTCAAAATCTTTTTCATACTATTATTCAACGAACAACTGCGGACTTAGTACAAACGGATCTCATACGTTTTCTCATTATTTCGGATCATCTTGATCGACCCATTTCAACAGAATTGATGCCTGTATCGGATGTAAGTGTTGAAAAAATAATGTCAAGGGTGATGAAAGTCTTGCAATCAAAAGATGAGATTCGTTTGGATGCAGGTTTCACTATTGATACCGTAATCATTCGTCGACCAAGAGGAGGTGGAGGGAAAAGGCACTGTAAAGTTTTAAACGTTGCGATCGATCGATTGAAAAAAAAATCTATTTTTTCAATAACTGCTGATGAGGATGGTGTTTGTTGTGCTAAAGCAATTTTACTTGCCATAGCGCTTAAAGAAAACCATCCAGATATCAGAGCCTTAAAACAAAAAAGAAATAACATCCTTACCAGAAGGGCAATGAAACTGCATGCTGATACAGGGATTCCCCCAGGGCCTTGCGGTTATGAAGAAATTTCCATATTTGAACGATATCTAAATGTACAAGTAATTGTTATTTCTACGCAAGAAATGAATATGGTAATTATTTGTTTTCGTAATTTCTAATAATATTTAAAAAATTAATACGTATTTAAGGTTATGTTCAGTTAGTATTTTAATGAGTATGTACAATTTATTTTTTGCAGGTAAGTTATAAAGGACCAAAACGTGATCGTCGTATATATATTTGGCTTCATGACGAACATTATGATGTAATTACATCTCCAAGTGGATTTTATGGATCGAAAAAATTTTGTGAAGAATGCTTGAGGCCATTCGACCACTTAGAAATGCATAATTGCAGCGGTGTATGTGACATTTGTCGGCAGTCGGGATGTGAAGATGGCATTCCTCAAAGATGCAATGATTGTCTTCGAAACACGCGATCGTTCGCATGCTTTGAAGAACACAAGAAAAAAGGAATTTGTGATAAAGTGTGCATCATTTTTTGTGATATGCATATTTTCTATGTGTTTCATTTCTTAAAAAAAGCTTTTTTAAACTTTTCTCTTTTTTTTTTAGATTTTCCAGTGCCCTAAATGCTGCAAAGTCATTTTGAAAAGAAAGTGTCGCATAGAGGACCATCGTTGTGGTGACATCTGGTGCCCAGGCTGCAAAAAATTTTCCAACTCAAACCATAAATGTTTCCTGAAAAGAATTACTGCAAAATCTCCAAATGATTGCTTATTGTTTTTTGATTTTGAAACGGATCAATCATCTGGAGAACATGTTGTAAATTTCGTTGTTGCTCAGTACTTAAACGGAACTGAGCAAGTTTTTAGTGGTTATAACAGCCTGAATGAGTTTTGTACCTTTTTGTTTTCTGCAAAACATAAAGGGTACATTACGATAGCCCATAACATGAAAAGGGTTTGATGGGCAATTTTACTACGGTGGCTATTGGAGCAAGGTCTCTGCCCAAATGTTATCCCATGCGGGTCCAAAATAATGAGCATTGAAGTACCCGCATTACAACTAAGAATCATTGATTCTTTTAATTTTTTGCCAATGCCATTGTCAAAGCTGCCTAAAACCTTTGGCTTAGACGAGTTAGCCAAAGGTTATTTTCCACATCTTTTCAACACGAGTGAGAATCAGAATTATATTGGTAAATTACCAGAGGCCAAATTTTTTTCTCCAGATTCAATGTCTCCTTCAGAACGAAGGAAATTTTTTGATTGGTACATCAGTAGGAAAAATGAAATTTTTATATTCCGGGAAGAAATGTTGAAGTATTGTAGGTAAGTAATTATTTTTAAGGGTATTTTTTATTTCATTTATTATGTTCTATGAATTAAAATATGCTTCATGTATTTCTATAGATCAGATGTTGATATTTTGAGAAGATGTTGTGGAGAATTCCGAGAACAGTTCTTTGAAGTATCTGGTGTTGACCCCTTCACCTACATAACAATTGCATCTGCATGTATGGCAGTTTATCGGTCGCTGCACATACTACCTGATACCATAGCAATGGTTCCTGTCGGTGGTTACATAAATGGCACAACCTACAGTAGAGACAGTATTCGCTGGTTGGAATATGTTTCTTCCACCGAAAATGTAACTATATTACATGCATTAAACGGAAATGGGGAGCAAAAAATTGGTGGCTATTCTGTGGATGGATATTGCCCAACAACGAATACAATTTACCAGTACCAGGTATATTGAAAAAAATTTTGAATATTTTGTAATAGTTATAAAAGTTATTTAAAAGTTATAAAAGATATTTAAAATGTTTTATTTTTCATTTTCATTTTAGGGATGTTTTTATCACGGTTGCGCCCTTTGTTATTCCGATGATACTATTAATCCAATTACTGGTACCACCATGCTAAAACTGAGAGAAAAAACGGTAGAAATTATCTGCAATTTAAGACGAAAAGGATATCGTGTTGTAGAAATGTGGGAACACAATTTCAAAAAATTAATCGATGAAAATAAACAAATGTTTCCTGTCAATGAAATTGTTGACAGATTAAACCCTCGAGATGCTTTCTTCGGGGGGCGCACTAATGCGATAAAGTTATTCTTTGAGGGTCAAGCAAAATATATAGATTTTACTAGCTTGTACCCTTGGGTAAATAAGTACTGCAACTACCCCATCGGTCATCCTGAAATAATTGTCGAAAATTTTCAGGATATTAATAATTACTTTGGCATCGTTAAATGCAAAGTAATTCCACCACGTCGCCTTTACTTACCAGTTTTGCCATACAGATGTCAGGGAAAGTTGATGTTTCCTTTGTGTAGCAAATGTGCAGAATCATGTCAACAGTCAACTTGCCAACACAATGATGAAGAACGAGCTCTTGTTGGAACGTGGGTGACTGAAGAAGTAAAAAAAGCCATAGAAAAAGGTTAAACAAAAGCAAAGGTAATTGCAGAAATATTTATACATCTATCTCATAACATTATTTCATGTTATTTCGATATTTTAATTAATTCCGTTTATTTTATTTAGATGTATGAGGTATATCATTTTTCATCATCATCTACAGAACTTTTCAAGTCGTATATAAACTTGTTTTTAAAAATAAAACAAGAAGCTTCAGGGTGGCCTCAAAATTGTGTATCCAATCAGGATAGAAAAGACTATATACAATCTTATTTAGAAAAAGAAAATATTGGGCTGGATGAATTATCTATTTCGGTAAATCCTGGAAGACGAAGTGTGGCGAAATTAGCTTTAAACAGTTTCTGGGGGAGGTATGTTGTTTTTCTTTCTTCAGAAATGAAATACTTTAAAAGAAAAAAATCTTATTTTGTTTTCGCTTTTAGATGGGGAATGAATCTTAACAAAACTCAACTAACATTTGTTTCATCCATACCACATTTTAATAAAATGCTTACAGATGACACGAAAAAGGTAATATTACATTTTAAATATTTGACATTGTTCATGAAAAAAATTATTTAAATGTGAATAATTATGCTTTATTCAATATACGCAGATCAAAGATATATTCTTACCAACTCCGGAAATTGCCGCCTTTCAGTGGTGTAAAGATGCCAATTTTGTGGAACAGGATACCACCACAAATATATTCATAGCAGCTTTTACGACATGTTATGCTCGCCTGAAACTTTATGGTGAGTTAGAAAAACTTGGAGAAGCTGTGTTATATTTTGACACAGATTCCATTATTTATAAATCCAATGGATCCAACGACCCAAAACTAGGCAACTTTTTAGGGGAGTTTACTGATGAACTGAATGGGAAAATAATAACATCATTTGTTTCTGGTAAGAAAAAAATTATTTAAATGAAGTTTCGATTTGTATGTCTTTTGCATTTTTAAAGTTGTAAAAATTTTGCTTATGTATTTTTTATTTATTTATTTTTTATTTTTAAGGAGGCCCTAAGAATTATGCTTATAAACTGAATGATGGTTCTACTGTATGCAAAATAAGAGGATTTACCTTAAATTATCGAAATTCACTTGTTCTAAATTATGATACAGTAGAAGAACTAATTAAAAATTTCGATTTTGAAAGTACCGTTCCAATTACAAATCCCACAAAAATTACAAGAGATGCGAAAAGAAGAAGAGTTCTGAATAAAGAAGAAAAAAAATGTTATAGAATTGTTTATGACAAGCGGGTAATTCTTGATGATATGTCGACTCTACCATACGGTTACTAATTATTTAAAAAATGTTTATTTTTATTTAATTATTTTAACACTAATTTTTGCTTTGAAAATTTTTTCTGTTGTGTGTTTACTTGAAATAAAAATATTTTTGTTTCTTAAATTTGTGTGTGTGTGTGTGTAATGTTATTTGCTTTTAAAATGATTAAGTTAAACTCATTCAATTTTATAATTAAATTTTATTTATCTTGGAAATAATAGACTTTAATGTATATTAAATATTAAATAAAATTATTAAGAAATGTTTTTTTTTTTTTCAGTAAACTAACATAAAAATTCATACTCAATTGAATATTGATTCATAAATTTAATCACATTAGTTTCTTTTAAGGTACTAAAAATTTTTTTATACTTATTAACTTTATTTGATCAGTAAAGTATATTTCATAAAATATTAATTTTAAATTAAATGTATTCAATTTTTTAAGCATTTGAAAAAAAATTTCTTTGAATTACAATTAAAATTACAATATATATATGTATATGTAAAATTAAAATAATATATACAAGTATATATACATGTAAATTATCTGTTTCTCGTCATTCACGATGGAGACTTTGAAGATGAAGCATCCTTTTACTATGTTAGTTGCAGGACCAACGGGTAGTGGTAAAACATATTTTGTGAAAGGTTTATTACAAAATAAAATGATTCTCCCCTTTCCAAAAACTATATTATGGTGCTATGGAGCGTACCAAAAACTCTATGAAAAGATGACTAATGTTAAATTTCATGAGGGAATACCTTCTAATATAAATCAAATTTCAGATGCTGTTATTATTATTGATGATTTAATGAGTGAATTAGGAAATGATTCCAAACTCACAAAACTATTCACAAAAGGTTCTCATCATCGAAACATTAGTGTTGTATTTATCATGCAAAATATTTTTCATAAAGGTAAGGAAATAAGAGAAATTTCTTTAAATTCGCATTACATAGTATTATTTAAAAATCCTCGTGACCGCTTGCAAGTAATGCATTTAGGAAGACAACTTTATCCGTCAAAAGTGAAATTTTTTCAGGAAAGTTATGAAGATGCTACTTCTAAGCCTCACAGTTATTTACTAGTTGACCTTAAGAGTGATACAGACGATTCAATGCGTATACGTACTGGTATGTTTCCTGGAGATACATATTGGGTTTATCAACCACGTTAATTATTTTTCTTTTTGTCGCAGCGTAAGAGGAATAGAGTATATTGTCTTGACGAAACTGTTAAAATCTGGATAGGTTTGGCAGTCCTGAAGCGGAATATTTCAGTCCAGGTGGCTATAAATACCCCCATTCACTCAAAGGAGTTTTCTTATTGTGCGCTTTCTAAAGTGATAGCATTTAATAATTTTTTACATTTACACGTATATATGTGTATATATAATAAGAATTAACATAGTAAGTCTCATTCGACTTTAAGATGTCAGTATGCACTGATCAAACATTAAAACTCCTTAAATCTCTTTCTAAAAGTAAGAACCCGAGACCAATTCTTAAAAAGTGCTCGAATAGTGTCATCAAAACTTTGTGTGAGTGTGCAATCAATGTTTTACGTGGAAATATACCTTTGACAAAGAATAAAATAGCTCGTTTGTCTTTTCACAAGAAGAGTTTGCGAAAGCTTTCAGACAGGAAAACTCCACTTTATAAGAAGAGACAGTTGTTAATTCAGCGTGGTAACGGTTTTCTTTCTGTCTTATTACCTGCAGCCATTTCAGTTATTAGTAGTCTCATTCATGGAATACAGTAAGAAATTTATGCTGGTACCCGAGGACCAGTTTCATGTTTTAGATCAAATATCAGAACTTGATGAAAAAATGAAAAACATTCTCCAGCAACAGAATTTATCAGACAGTGAGAAAGCAACTTTATATTTGCAAATCTTACAGAAATACACCAATTTGACTGCTGAGAAATCTTTACCCCCAGAAACAAAGACTGCTTCAGAAGAAAATTCTCCCACTGAATCAAATGATTTAGATGAAGAGAAATTATTTGGAAAAGAAATAGTGCCTAATATAAAGACTGAGAATGTTAGTTTAGAAGAAAAAACAATTTCTATAGCGCCACTTCGGTATAAAGGAATTGTGAAGGAAATGTTTCGTTTTCTTGAAGAACAGAACTCATTAAAATGGACTCCTGAGGGAACAATCATCTACAAAGACAATCTAATTCCTAATAGTAATATAGTAACTCTTATCAACGATTTTTTGAGGAATAAGAAGAATGCACCTGTGGGCAGAAATATATTATTAAATGTGTTAAAAGAAGAAAATATTCCTAAGCATTTGGATGTAAACAAAAAATTGTATAAAAACTATCGTAAAATTGTAACACCTGTTATGTATGCACGTAGAAATCGTTGGATTAAACTATGAAAATATATGGTAATTTTGTTTGTCATTTTCTTGTTTGTTTCTTACAGGTTTCATTATATTAAATAATTATGTAGAGAAAAATGGTTTTAACAGATACTATTTACCAATTGGTTAATGAAAAAATAAAAATGTATTGAAAATAAACATATGTATAAAAGATTTTTTTCGTAAGTTTGAGTAAAAAAAAAAAAAGAAAGAAATTTAAAATAATACAATTTCAAAATGAAAAATAACAAAAAAAGAAAAAAAAGAGATAAAATTTAAAAGCAAAGAATGAAACACGTTTTAAAATTCATATTCAGTAAGTGCAGATAATTTTAATTTAAAACAATAATTAATTTTAAGAACTGAGAGCTTAAAGAAATTAAAATGTTTTAAAATTTTATTTTTGAATTTTAACTATAATTATTTTGGTTTAAAATAAAAATAATGACAGTAATTCAACACAATAAAATAAATTCAAACTCTGTTTATTTCTTAAAGGCATTTTTACACCATATTTTTCTTCACAAACTGAAACATACGAAAATCATTGTTTTTATTTTCACATAACATTTGAACTATGAAATACATTGAATTTCCTTGACAACGTTTGAATATAAAATAAATACAATAGGCTCCACATACATTTGAAGTAATGCTTTGGAAGGTCACTGAATTCCAAGATACGTATGAATACTGAGATACATAATCACGGAAATATGTTCCATAAAAATAAGGTGATTGTCCATATGAATCAAAAAACTCCAAATTCTTATTTTCATCCACGTAGAAAGCTAGCCAATGTGATCCAGGCTCTGATGAATCATCTTTATTTACAATGACAGCCGATCGTTCAAAAAGATAAGGAATCGCATTTGATGAGAATACACCTTGAAATGCTGATGCTGTCATTTTATCACGAGATAAAACTGATGTTATCTGACTACCATCCATTATTTAAATATTGAAGTCGAATAAAATATTTCTGGATTTGTTGATTTCAATCAAATTTTCGAATTCAGCAAATATGATAACACATACAGTATGCTCTACAGATTGTTTAAATTTTATTTCCAAACGTAAATTACTATGTTTAATAAGATTTAGATGCTCTCCATCGCACAAATCGGGTGATAAGTCAAACGCAAAGAGTGTGTTCCTTAGCATATTCTTCCCTTGATATATATATCCCTTGATCTTGCCCCATTTTTCCTGCACCTGAAAACAGACTCTGATAGGCCCGAATAAAATTATTCTGTGTAAAATCAACTTCTATTGGATTATGAGGCATAGGTTGACCATCCACGTAAACTCCTATGTAATTCAGATTAAAATGCTGAAAATCATAGGGGGATTTCTTTAAAGTCCCGTGAAACGCTTCATTATCAATACATCCTATGATAATTTTTTTCGGCATTTGTCCTGTAAACACATTATCTTGAACAAAAGACATGTTTCCTTTTGGTATAGAGTATACCTTATTCAATACTCTGTTAATGGGGTATTTTGCCAATTTTGATTCTAAAGCTTTGCTGTGTCCTAATATGACTCCGGGACTCACGCGAACTTTCCGTATAAATAAAGAAACGTAATCCAAAACAATTTTAAATCCATCAGTACCCATTAAGCAAAATTCAGGTTTACTTCGAATGAGTTTAATTTTTAAATCCACTAGATTTAGTAAAAGTCTTTCTTGATGAAATATGTCACTGTGAATGCCGCCAATCATGTCCACAGATGCACTGTCTTTAAAGTAAGCAGATCTTTTATTGAATCCATCTTCCGAGTCTTTATAAAACAATTCCGCTGTAAGTTGAGAAGTTTTGCTGTCAAATCCATGATTTAATAATGTTTCGATATAAGATCGATAAGGATAAGTATTGCTAGAATCCGAAACAATTCGATCATTCAATGCAACATCTACTTGAGAAAACAGAGAGTGTAGAAACAAATTTACAGGTCCGATGTTATCATCCTTTCCTATGGGTGTGTTATCTTTTTTTAATATTTTAGCTTTGACATAAAGTTGAGTTTGACTGAGATCTATGTATTCTTCTCCTGAACCGCTGATATAGAATTCGACAGGACCTCCATCAAAAACATTAGATAACGGATGAAATTCTACCCATTGTCCACTTTGTATAGTTGTTTGAGTACCAGGTAAGTGAAAAAGTTCTAATTCAGACTTAACACATTCGGGAGAATTCCTTTAAAAGAAACGCCATCATGGATCAAAAATATCACGTCTTTGCACTTTCCTTACCTTTGATGAAGTGATTTGTTTTTGCTTCTTACGTTTTCTTTTATAGCTTCCTCCTCCTATCATCGATTGTACTTTATCAAGTGCTTTCTGAGCTAATTTTTTCCCACTTTGCTTGGTTCTAGTTTTAACGGCTTCTTTGAAATTTTGACCTGATAATACATCAGAGGCAACACGGGAACTGGTAAGCAGTGCTTCTTTTCCAATCGCTTTTCCACTTTTACTAAAAAGGAAAAGCTGTTCTAAACAATCGGCGAAATATACCCCCTAGACCATAACCTTTTGGAAAGATGTTCCTTGATAATGTGGTAAACCAGAACCTGCCTGACCCGCATAATGGTCTTCAAATTTTTAAACAACAAACATAGGGTATGCTCATCTTGACGTCCAATGATGAAATGTCACATAACTTGATGCGTGGCTGTATTTATAGAATTTGTCTGATTCTAAAATGCAATACAATTATTACTTTCCCACGTTCAAATGGTACAAGATCTCCTGAATTCAATCTAAGTTCCACATTGATAGTCTGAAATGATTGACGCAACAAAGGTAAGTAATGAGGTCTATCAAAATGCTGACTAATTATTTCTCCATCTTTTCCTTCTACTTTAACAATTCTTAAAAGTGGTGCCTGGATGTCACCAACGATCTGTGGCGTTACAATATCAGTATAAACGTAAAAAAATGGGAATGAAACATGGGGGTCTGCTACAAATGGACTGTGTACAGTTCCCATAATAGTTCTGTTATCAAATCCTAGTAGTTGTCTCAACCCATCGTTAAAAGTGATCGAGAATCCGTCTTTTACTGTGATTTTAACTTTTTTTGTTGACTTGTTAAATCCTAAATATACTTTATCTTGAAACAAAATATCATTCATTGCTTTTAAAATATCAGTAATGTTTTCATAACTTCCGGGTGGTATAGTTTTCTTTACATTCCGAGTAACGTTTCCCTCTCGTATGCCAAATATGAACGAATTTCTCTTCTCATTTACATTAAACCATGAATGAGGATATATAATTTCCGCTAAGCCTACCTCCCATTCTCCATTCAAATTTATTGGTGTTGGTAATTGTGTTATAAAATTAGAAACTTTATTATCAGGAAAGTAACGCAGGGAGCTATCAGAGGGTAGTGTTACGTAGAATGACATGATTCAAACTGGAAAAGGGCTTGATGAGATAGTCTATTTATACCATTTTCACATCTTTTACCCAAGCGTTAAATTTTTCAGGATATCCTAAAAATTTCACGAAATATTCTGTGACACCAGCATTTTTTCTCTTTTTGATTACCTTTTCTACTGGGTAATAACCAGAATCTGTTACCTTTTGCATTTCTTCAGCATAAAATGTGCCTTTAATATCATCTTTATTTAAATCTTTAATCTTATACACATTGGGATTTCGGGAAATAATTTCATCTACTACAAAAAGTTCACGTGTCCAGTTATTTTCATATCCTTTTTCAAAGTGAAGTTTAGATTTGATGATGCGTACAACATCTCCCTTTTTGAAGGAATATGTCTGATTCTTAGTTGAGGGTATATTACCATATAAATTATTCCATACTTGTGATTGATTATCAACGTTTACAGATGAAGGCTCCATTTTGATACTGCGATGTCTGGTATGGTTGTAACTGTGTATTAATTTATCGATCACGTCAATATATTTACGAGTATTGAATTCGGTAAAATATTTCCACATTTTCGTTTTCAAACTTCTATTAAATCTCTCAACCACACTAGCTTTTGTTTGATTATGTGTAGTAAAGAAATGAATATTTAGTTTTTTGAAATAATTTTGTACTAATTTATTTGTAAATTCAGAGCCAGCATCACATTGAATAGAATCTGGACGCCGAAGCTTAAATATTTTTTTAAAAGCTTTAAGAATGCTTGCACTTTTCTTTTGCTTAAGTGGAATTGCCCATGCAAATTTAGAAAAAACATCAATGCATGTCAATAAAAATTTGTATCCTCTATTAAACTTTGCTAATGACTGTAAATCAACAAGATCCGCTTGAAATTGTTCATCTATACCACCAACAAT
Organism: Latrodectus elegans; assembly: GCA_030067965.1. NCBI lineage: Eukaryota > Metazoa > Arthropoda > Arachnida > Araneae > Theridiidae > Latrodectus > Latrodectus elegans. The sequence continues at coordinate 126,714,144 of CM057813.1, forward strand.
CACTCGATTTCGTTTAAATTTATGTTTAACAGGTTTGTGTAAAGTATAAGAATCTTTAGTTTGTAACCATTTTTTAATATCTGACTTTTTCACTTTTCTTTTTAAAGAATGATAAATTGCATCTAGTCCACCGAAACTACCAGGGTGATCAGGATTTTTATATGTTAAAGATAATAGATTTTCCATTAGTAAATGAAAAGAAAAATAACATTTCAAGTACATCAAAATAATTACATTTGAGTTAGTATTAAATTCAGCATTGTAAAAGTCGACTTGTCTATGCAATATTCAGAATAAGAATGACAAAATTATATGGAGTCAAAAGTATTTATTACTTAATTTATTTACATATTTAGATTACAAAATTCATTTTTAGCAAACAATATTAATTTATCTAATTTTACACTGTTTAAAAAATGTTCATTCATAAAATCAATCAATAGTAATTGATGAGGAGGTACTTTTTTATCTTTCAACTCTTTCTCAAAATCGAGGATAATACTTACCATGTTTAAATTCATACAAGCCTTGTTAAAATCCTCAATATATATGGCATCTTCCAATTCTGGTTCTTCGTCTCGGGGCAAAGGCAAAGATAGGTTTTTCTTCTGAATAATGTGTCTGTGCAATACGTCCCGTAGAATGGAATTCATGTCTCTCTCAGCAGATTTGTATTCTTCTTGTTTGGGCCTCTCTTTTTGAATAGTACATTGGCTCACAAGTTTAAAAACTTGCTTAAAGTTCACAGCTCGGTAATTCAGAGTGATGAAACTGGTAAAAACAGATTCTTTAACTTCTTTCATTTTTTCCCATTGAGCAGAATTTAGGTCTACCGTAGACTTGTAAATTCGCCCACTTCTACATGTATAATTGTGAGTGATAGTGAAATCGTTCACTTCATTCATTATACAATATAAATCGGATTCTTTCAAAGGATACAGTCCTTCCAATTGTAAGTTTAAAGATACTATTTCAAACACGCTATTTGGCACATCTGAAGAGCACAAAACACGAAATTGTTCAGGATGCAATGTAATACCGTCCGTTGAAGAATAGTATGTCTGGCCATATTTTCTGTATTTCCTTATGTGAATAGTCACTTTTTTTCTAAATACACTCAAGGTAACAAACACATTGTCTCCCAAAGGATATATATGTTCAGGAATAGTGTCCTCATGGAAAGAACCAGTACTCTTCTGACTCTGAAAAAAATATAAAAAAATTAAGCGAACATAATATTTAAAATGTAAATAAAATACTACAATTTATATTATTAGATTATTATAAGATTCAAAAAAAATTCTACTTACATTGAATTCGTCAAATTTTCTCTTCAAATTCATGTCTCCGGTAGAAAGCTGTGCCATCTTTTCAAAAATATTAGCTTTTTAAATATTCAGTAATATAGTCTAAAATATTTAGAATGCAAAGAAATAAAGTACAAAGATTTGATTTAGAGCAATGTTTAATATCTCATAAAAGTGGCCTCTTATTTCAATGTTAGCGATCTGTGAACCAATTCAGTAAATCAAGAATTCTTCCAACAATGTGAAATGAAAGAAAGTAAATATGTTTTTAGTGATTTCTGTTGCCAATTTTGGTATCATAAAGTGCATGGACCAATCATAAAACTCGTTTTAGTTGTAGTACTTCTCAACACCATAGTCAGTGACCAACCTGGCCCAAAACATGCTACACCCTGTTTCTTCACACCCTCGCTTGCCAAACCCCCCAGTATTGTTACTGTCCCCTCCTCGATTCATCACGACTTATCAATCTTCTTACTGTTGCCATCCCTCCCCACACAACTCTTATACCCATCGTGGGAAATCTTAAAGACATGTACTCCATTCCTCTGTCATTATTTTATCTATTCAATGCTATGTATCGTAGCCTGAGCATGGAATAATGGGATAGTGGTTTAAACACCTAACTACTATCTCATTATTCCAGTTTTAGCGTTGTGAGTTCGAATCCTCAGAAAGAAAATTTTAAAATTCTTATATATATATGTATTTTTTATAAAAATGTTGTGTTTCCTTTATTGCTGATGTATAGATTAATTAAATGCCTAATAATATTTTTAATTACAGTAAATTTATAATTTGCGATTCGGCACAAATAATAATAATATATTATTATTATTTGTAATAAATCACAAATAATATTTCCAAAAAAAGAATTTTTTGATTCACTCAGTAGATGGCACCACATTTTTTCAAGAAAAAAATGCCGTTGCCACTCGGTAGTTTCTTGATTCTCTCGAAAGAAATCATTTTTAAAAACATGTCTATGACTCAACTTAAATTCATTAACACAAAATCTAAAAAATTTTTAAAAACAGAAGAAACCCTACAACTCAACTCAACTCGAATCCTAAACCACGCGGTACAACCACATCGCCATCTTGTGACGTCACACTCCTCTTGCCGTTTTACCGAACAAAGTCTAAATAATTTTTAAAAACAGAAGAAACCCTACTACTCAACTCAACTCTAAACAAAAACCACGCGGTACAATCACATCGCCATCTTGTCACGTCACACATCCTCCTGCCGTTTCACCGAACACACCCCCTTTGATTGACAGGTGACACGCCCCCTTCTATTGTGTTCCCCAAGGGAGGGCTACTACTACTCATATATACTGGGTGAGATAAAAGTTCGCTACAATTTTAAAAATTCATGAAAAGGAAGAAAGTAAGATAAAGAAGTGCGGTTTGCAAGAAAGGGCTAACAAGGTAGTCAGATTTTTTTTTGCAGCAAAAAAAGTTTTAGTTAAAAAAAAAGTCGTCTATAGATGGCTCTGACTGTCCGAAAAACAATGAAAAGGACAACAGTACGCTCTATTCATTTATTCTGATAATAACAGTTGTTCAATATGACCTCCAGTACATTGTGCGACACAACTAAGGCGACTCGCAATGCCCGTTACAGCTGAATGCAATATGTCGGAATGAATTGCAGAAACCTTACGACAGATGGAATCTTTGAGTTCGGCCAATGTTGAAGGAGATGAACGGTACACACGTGATTTAAATAGCCCCACAACCAGAAGTCGACCATAGTAAGTTCGGGTGATCGTGGAGGCCATGCGATTTTGAAACTTTAACTGATCAGTCTCTCTTCACCAAAGGTACTCAAAAGGAATCGTTTTACGGGATTGGCATAATGTGGTGGTGCTCCATCCTGCATAAAGTTTATTACAGATAACACACCTCTTTGATTTAATGCGGGCACGACTTGCCCGCATTAAATCAAAGAGGTGTGTTATGATATGTCTTTTTTTATGAATTTTTAAAATTGTAACGAACTTTTGGCTCACCCGGTATATATATGTGTGTGTGTGTAACACCCACAACCACCCACCCACCCACCTACACACACATACACACACACACACACATATATATATATATATATTTTAATGTTAATAAAATTGTTTTACTACTTTCATCAATCTATCTATCCATATATATACAGATATATATGTTTCGAACGATGGCTGAGTGGAGTGTTTAGCGTTTCTGACTCTTTGCTGTGGGTCTCGTGTTTGTATCCTGGTTCGGGCAAGGATATTACTTTCTGTCTCTGTTCATTCTTCTGTGTGGATGTATGAATGTGGCGCACCATATATGGCGCAGCAAAAGAGTGAGGTAACGCTTACGCAAAAGAGTGAGGTCACGCAAAAGAGTGAGGGGTAACGCTTAGCGGTTACTGTGCACGTTTTCCAGCCCAATCTGGGACACGATTCTTCAAAGAAGAAAGGTCCGACAATGAAAGATGAGGTGAAGCCACACCAGACTGTCAACTTTGCTGGATGCAGAGATTTCGTCGTGTATTCACGAGGATTAGATGTTGCCCATATACGAGTGTTATGGGTGTTGACATCCCCGTGTAGTGTGAAGTGCGCCCCATCCGTCCAAAAACGTTGAACAACCACTAAGGGTCGTTTTCGATTCTTACCATAGCCCACTCGGCAAATGATTCCCGCATAGCTGTGTCTCCCGGTTGTAACTCATGCAGTGACTGCAGTTTATAGGGATAGAGATGCAATATCCCGTGGAGGATACGTCGAATCGATGATTGAGGCACATCCAATATTCTTCCAGCTTCGCAAGCACTGCTACTCCCAATGGACGATTCCGCCGCTAAATCATTCATTGTGGTTTCCACCGCAGTAATTCGGCTCTCCGCCAACGAGGGTCTTCCACTGCCCGGTCGATCCTCCAAAGAGCCAGTTTCCTCGAACCTCTTGACAAGCTTGACTATTCCAGGACACGATATGGGGTTTTTCTTCGTCTTCCATCCTTTCGTCGTGCGAAATTTTCGCAACGCAATAGTTGCTGACTCTCCATTCAAATAGAACAACTTCAACAACGCTCGATCGGGTAATGATAACATTCTGAAAGCGAATGAGAAACTCTCGAGTATCACGGCCTTTTATCGCAAGATTAATTTGCACAATTCTGCTGAATATCTCGATGGCAGCGCCATCTATAGGTGACTTTTTTGCTGCTAAAAAAAATCCGACTATCTGGTGAGCCTTTTCTTGCAAACCGCATTTCTTTATCTTACTTTCTTCTTTTTTTATGAATTTTTAAAATTGTAACGAACTTTTGGCTCACCCGGTATATATGTGCGTGTGTGTGTAAAACCCACAACCTACACATACACACACACACACACACACACATATATATATATATTTTAATGCTAATAGAATTGTTTTACTACTTTCATCAATCTATCCATATATATACAGATATATATGTTTCGAACGATGGCTGAGTGGAGTGTTTAGCGTTTCTGACTCTTTGCTGTGGGTCTCGTGTTTGTATCCTGGTTCGGGCAAGGATATCACTTTCTTTCTCTGTTCATTCTTCTGTGTGGATGTATGAATGTGGCGCACCATATATGGCGCAGGCAATGCTACTCGCCTCCATGACTTAGTTCACATGTGCCCGCTGGGTAACTACAAATGAATAGCAGTTTCTGATCATCTTATGGAATATGGTTCGTCACCCAATGGCGAATATATATATATATATATATATATATATATATATATTACATATATATATATATATATATATATATATATATATATATATACATATATATATATATTATATACACACACACACACACACACACACACACATATATATATATATATATATATATATATACACTACAGGACATTAAAATTGCTACACCAGGAAGAAATGCAGATAACAAAATGATATTTATTGGAAAAATATATTATACTAGAAATATAACAAGTGATTAAATTTTCAAGAAATTTGGATGGATAGATCCTGAGAAATCAGTACCCAGAACAACCACCTCTGGCAGTAATAACAGCAGTTATACACCTGGGTATTGAATCAAACAGAGATTGGATTGCATGTACAGGTACAGATTCCCATGCAGCTTCAACACGATGCCGCAGTTCATCAACCGTAGTGACTGGTGTTTGGTGACGAGCCAGTCGCTTGGCAACCATTGACCAGACATTTTCTATTGGTGAAAGATCTGGAGAACGTGCTAGCCAGAGCAACAGCCGAACATGTTCCGTATCAAGGAAGATCCATACAATACCGGCAACATGCGGTCGAGCATTATCCTGCTGAAACGTAGGGTTTCGCAGGGCTCGAATAAAGGTCAGAGCCATGGGTCGTAACACACCAGAAATGTAACGTGCACTGTTCAAAGCACCGTCAATGCGAACAAGAGATGACCGAGACGTGTATCCTATGGCACCCCATACCATCACGCCAGGTGATGGGCCAGTATGACGATGACGAATACACGCTGCCAGTGTGCGTTCACCACGATGCCGCTAAACACGGATGCGACCATCATGATGCTGTACACAGAACCTGGATTCATCTGAAAAGATGACGTCTCGCCATTCGTGCGCCCAGGCTCGTCGTTGATCACACCATTGAAGGCGCTCTTGCCTATGACGCAGCGTCAAGGGAAGCCGCAGCGATGGTCTCCGAGCTGAGAGTCCATGCTGCTGGAAACGTCGTCGAACTGTTCGTGCAGACACTTGTTGTCTTCCAAACGACCTCGTTTCTTGACTCACGGCTCGTGATGTGGTTGCACGATCCATTACGGCCATGCGGATAATATGCCTGTCTTCTCGGCTGCTAGTGATAGGTGGCCGTTGAGATCCCGCATGGCGTTCCGTATTACCGTCCTGAACCCATTGATTCCATATTCTGCTAACAGTCATTGGATCTCGACCGACGCGAACAGCAATACTGCGATAAGATAAACCGCAATCCCGGTACGCTACAATTCGACCTTTATCAAAGTTAGAAACGTGCTGGTACGCATTTCTCCTTCTTACACGAGACATCACAACAACTTTTCACCAGGCAACAACGTTCAAATGCAATTTGTGTATGAGGAACCGGCTGAACAATTTCCTCATTTAAACACAATGCAGGTGTCGCTACTGGCGCCTTCTTTGTGTGAATGCGCTGAAAAGCTAATCATTTGCATATCACAGCGCTTTCTTCTTTTCGTATAAATTTCACGTCTGTAGCATGTCGCATTCTTGGTGTAGCAATTTTAATGGCCAGTAGTGTATATACATATATATACGTATATATATATATATACATACATATATATATATAAATATATATATATATATATATATATATATATATATATGTGTGTGTGTAGTGGGTGGGTGGGTGGGTGTGTGGATGAAAGTAATTTTTTATTTTTTTAGCAATCTGAAAAAATGCAGAATGTCAATGGTATGTATCATTAAAGTAAATTGTAAAAAAATGCATCGAATCCTTTTATAAGTTAAATTAATGTTTCAATCACTAGAACATACGACTAAAATGAAGCTCAAAATTATGAAAATTAAGATTTTGTTTAATTTTAAAGTTGCACTTTGCAAATAAAAATAGTAGAAATTAACTGATGATTATCAAACGTTGTCAAGTTTTTCCAAGTTTGATAAATTTTACGTAACTTCGCAAACTGTAAAAACACAAATTAAAAATTCTAATCTAAATATAAACTGAAGCATTTGATTTCTCATGTACTTAGAGAATTTTCTCATGAAACGAGAGAAATATTTTGTTTTTCCTGAAGGTATAGTTCTATTTATTGGTAAATATAAAATTAAATTTGATTCTGGCGGTAAATTTGTGGAATCGTTTCAAAGCTCAAAGAAAATTACTTCTCAAAATATGTGTAGAAACTTATTTTTCTTAAATGTCAAGTCATATAAAATGTTAAGTATTACTGCTTCAATTGTTTTATTGCTTAATGTGCTCATTTAATTTAAAGTGCTAAATTTTTTTCTATTAGTTATTAAAGTGGTCATTTGCTATTAATTAAGTAATTAACAGTGTTGTTAAAGTGCTTATTTTTAAGTAATATTATTTTAAAGGCAGAAGGTTTTGCAAAAAAAATTGGCATTTAATTAGAACTGAAAATATAAAACTGTTAAGCATTATTCAAAACTTCACCATGTTCGATTTTCAAAATGCAATTTATGCGCCTTCTTTTAGCGTTGTGCCATGATGTATGGTGTATGTGAGTGAAAATAGTAAAATCTTAAGTCCGCCGGGGAATTCAACAAATTATTTTATTCGGCTTTGTTACGATGCTTGAAATTACATTTTTACTACAATTTAAAATTATTTTAGGAATGGATTAATCCTTTCTAATTTATTCCATAGCATCATTTTTTGCTAAGAAAACAAATATAATGCTTTAAAGCAAACAATATACACTGATTATAAAATGTCATGATAATTAACAATTAATGTGTATTGACAAAATATTTTGATAAATTATTTTCCTTTACCTTGACCTGCCTCTTTCACTTTGCTTTATCTATTTTATACAAATATTGAGCAATCAGTTCATTAATTGTCATGGAATTTTAATTTAGGTTTTAATTTATTACCATTTGCAGAAGATACAATAAGTATTTTTTATAGTATTTCTTTCATTTGGTCTTAAGAGGCATGTTAAATTTAAAGTCTCAAAATTTCATGGATTTTAAATGATTGTATTCCAAAATTCACTACAACTTTATCATTCTTGTATTTATTTATAAAGTAACAGTTAGAAGAGAAAGTAAAAAAAAAGAAAAAAACACACTTTGATTAAGAAAATTTTTACAAACAATGTCTGTAAATTCCGTCAGTAAGAAGACAAAATTTCTAACTTAATCGTTCTCAAAACTGCAAAAATTTTATTTTTTTTTATAAATTTCATACTTTTCTGATAATGTTTCAAAAAATTTCGGCTGTTTTTTATCATTTATACTTTTACACTAGTGTGAATAAAAAACTTTCATCCCGCAAAATTTCTCTTATAAACTGGGAATTTAAATTGCACTTTCATTTATTTTACTCTTAATGTGAATATCAGGAGACGAATAATTCACAAAACAAATCTCAAAAATAAACTGATGTGATATTCGTTTTTTAACTATCTGAAGAAATGGTTAATTTGCTTTGAGAGACAGAAATTAAGAAATATAAAATGATATCATGAATTTGAATACAAATGTTATACAGATCTTTATTATAAGCCAGTGAGTTTAAAATGATGTGCTCAATAATGTACACATTCACATGTATGCCGTTTTTTTTTAAATTCACACAAGTCCATGATATAAATTTCTATCTAATATTTATATATATTTCCAACAAAATGAGTAAAATATAGAATATTTTAATTGTTTAGCGCAGCTTTTGTTTATGATTATGATTGAATGTGTTTCTTCATGTTATTTTTGATCATTTATTTAATTCATCTGCATACTTCGATACATTTATTGTCTAAGAGTTGCTTTCTGTACCTTGTTGCAAAAGCCATTAAAATTCGCTCTCAATTTTTGATATACGAATTGAGGTATTAAGGAATTAAAACTTTAGCTCAGATTTTCTATTCAACTTTAAAAGAAAATATTTTCCAGGAGTTGCAGGATTTTTGACAGGATTTTACTTGAAGACCAATTTAAGAAAGTTCATAACACACGCACACATCGCGATGATTCAGAGACAAAAACGTATACATTTACTGAAAGTATATTGGGCAAACATGTGATACAACCTGAAATGAGTATGCCTTAATTAAAAAGTGATAGACATAAAAGAGGGAACATTTAATAAATAAATATTTTTAAATATATCAAGGTTTTTTAGGTATGTTTTGGTATGCTTTTTAGGTATGTAAAAACTATAAATTTTTAAAACTGTCCCTGTAAAAGCTATGTTGGTAACATCAAAAAATAAATCTTTTACTTAATATTCCGAAATAATAATATTAATGAAAAGGTGTTAATAAAATGATGTGCAGAGATTAAAAGTCTATAGAAGTCAAACTTCAAAGAAGTTCTTCCCTGAAAGCTTGTTTCCATGCAGTAGATCAAAGAATATCAAAACAAAATTGGTAAGATTTGTTTTGGACTTGCAATGTAAACTATACCTCCTTCCAATACAGAAAACACTCCATTTCAAAATATTCAACAGGTAGGTAAACAAAGAAAATTGTATGAATTAATATTTTGAAATTTTAATCCTCAAAGAACTTCAAAATATCTCGATGTTGTATTGCAAACACTGAAACCATCAACAAACATTTTCAGTTTTACCCGCTTTCCTTACTTTATAGATATCATTTAGCTTACATCAAAGGTTCTTTGAAAACTTTGATCATGATCAAAGAAATCGATTTCCAGATGTATCTCTAATAAATGCTTCACTTATTTTCTCATCCATAGATGGGGAGTTAATAGGAATTATATGAAAACCACATTACATACGTTAAAATAGCATTGATTTTCAAAGCCTTACTTAATACCTCTATATTTAAATTCAAAGGTTAAAAAACATGAGTACTTGAACATTTATTAATAAATTTGAAATCACAAATAAAAGTTTGAAGTCATAGTTAATAATACAAATGTTTTATTTCACTTTGATTCATACGAAGACACTGACAAAGATTGTATATGATTTGAAGTGTGTGTTTTTATTTTTTAAAAAAAAAAAAACGAATTGAGCTAAAATATCTCAAAAGAAAACACGAAATTTGTTTACAATAATCTGAGAAATGACGTGTAAAAACTATTTCTTGCATATAAAGGAAATATTTCGTGATACGGTATATCTGAAAATTGAACATAAAAAACATCTTGAAGGAATGGATGATCTTAATCTTTTGAATAAGAAGTTCATGGTAAAGTGATTCATTTTATGTATTTCACCATTTAAATTACTTAAAAATTAAATTACACGAGAAAAAATCTTTTACACAGTAATGGTGCTTTAGTGGATAATTTCATAATACTCGTGATATCACATTTTTTATTAAAATAAATAAGAGAGATTTTTAAATTTTAGTTTAAATTTTAAGTTTATTTTTATTAATTATTAATTTTAAGTTTATTATTAGTTAAGTTAAATTTTAGGTTTTACTAAAAATGGGAAAAGTTATAATTTTTCTAATAATTTTTTTATTTTACAAAGAATTATTAATTTGCAACTTTTTTATCTCTTAGTATAGCAGATGTGTAAAAGCGATTTCTGTTCCAAAGCATATTCTATATTTTTATTCACTGCTACTGGTTGTAGAGTTTAATAATGTTATCAGAGTTTCATAATTTTATAAGTAATTATTGTGAAACTTTAGATTTTTATAAATCAATTTAATATATTTTATTCAATCCTCATATCTACGCAATCACGTAAAATTATTCAAATAAATTTTTTTATATTTATAAACTAAAAATGATTTCGTCAGACAGGATTTTTTTTAAACAATTCAGATTTAAAGATTTTCCTTCTTACAGATCTCTTTCCTCTTGTTAATAATGCCTTTTGAAGAACCGCATAGAAATACACTGTTGTCTGAAAAGCGAGAGAGTCTTATTTTTAAGTCTTATTTTTCAAAATATAATATGTATTTCCATCTCAACGTTCCGAGTAAATTGTTTTTCGAAGTATAATACTTAATTAAGACAACAAAACTAACATTACATTTATAGTAAGAATCAATTACTAATAAAAATATTTCGAATTCTTCTAAGGAAGATTTGAGTTTGTTTTAGGCTCGCAATTTTTCTGTAAAATGAATTAATTATTTACTTTTAGCATAAAATGGCTACATTTTAACTTATCCATAATTGTCATAAATGTGAGATATACCCACATAATTCTAATCAAAAATACTAATTACTATAAAAAATTTGGATTTTTTTAAAAATTATTACGCTTTAATGTCTTTCTAATATTACATCGATTTCCTTGAGCTCATAATTATTTTGCGGTAAATAAATTATTTGAAATTCTAACAACAATCCTATTAATTAAATAGTCTAACGTCTATGTCTTTAGTCTAACGTCTACAGTTTCTCAACTGTAGACGTTACACTAAAAGACTTATTTAAAGACTTATTAAGCTAATATTTTTAATATTTGTGTAGGACATATCTAATTATCAAGTAAAATGCAATTCAATTATATTTGGAAATCATAATATGTTTGTTGTACTTTCAATTAAGGATTTTTATAATTTTTTTCTCTCAGATAATCTTGCCAACTAGGCAGCAGTTATCTTAATTTAAATTTAGCACATTTTCTTATAGTTAAAATTCATTTCAATTTCCGTAAATGTATGCATTACTGCAGGACTACTTCTTCCATTATGCTCACTGAAAAAGTGAAAGAAATCGTTATAAAAATTTATAGGCTTTTGATAGAGGGTTTATAATAATATGTGTTTAAAATTTTCAGAGTGGAACAATATAAACATTATCATTAGAGTACTAAATATTATAAAAAAACATTTTTAATACAATATATTGTAATTATATTAAAAGTATCATATTATATATATATATATATATACATATATATATGTGTGTGTGTGTACACTCTTGTCCATAAATTAAGGATAATTTCGAATCATACAGAAATGGAACTGTAAAAAAAATTCCACATGTAGAATTATCACACGCATTTTGAAGAATAATATGCAAATTACAAGAAACCACTAGATGGCACCGATAGTACTTAAAAATGACGAGATTATAAAAGAGGGGTACATAAGGAATGGTTGCCAAGAAGTAAAATTGTTCAGAAGCGCTTTAAAAGCCTTGCAATGCAATAGCCGCATACTTATTGCACAAAGGAAGCATTTGGATGATGTTTTACGTGGTAGAATTTTCGGCCGTCTAGAATGTGTACGTACCCTGCTGGAAGTATACGAGGAACTTGGAATCGCTTAGTGTGTCATCTCCAGACTTTGACAAGTGTTCGAAGATAATGGTACTGTGAGTAGACGTTACAGCATAGGTTACCCCTGAGTTACAATGCCGAATGAGGACTGGTATTCGGCACATCTGAAGCTATGTACGAAATCACGTCAGACCTGTCTCGTCAGCTCTCTTCGGCTTCTGGTACGACAGTTTCAAGGCAAACCGCGTTCAAACGCCGAGGCCACATTGATCTAAATGCTCATAGGACTATCAGATGTGTTCCACTTACCGCAACTCACTCTCGCCTATGGTTTGGTTGGAGTAAAGAGCATGCATCATGGACACCACAACAGTGGTCTTCTGTGATGTTTCCCGGCGAGTCTAGGTTTAGCTTTCAGTCGGATTCTCGCTGGACTTTCATATGGAGAGTGTCAAATACCCGTTAGCACAAAGAGATCACCATTAAGCGACAGTGTTACGGTGGCGCAGGATTGCGCCACCAAAAGACCATTAAGCATCACCATTAACACTGTCGCTTAATGGTCTTTTGGTAAGGAATTATTCTAGTTTTTAGAATTAACCTGCATATACTCAGAATGTACCCATGACAGGCCACATCTATCGGGATGTCATTCTGGAACAACATGTACGTTTGTTTTGGGGCGCCATGGGTGCAGACTTTCTGTTTATGGATGACAATGCCCGTCAATCATTGTAGATGAACGCTTTCAATCGGAGGATATCATCCGCATGGAGTGGCCAACTTACTTACCGGAATTGAATCCAATGTGTGGGAAATGCTTGGCCGACGAACTCTAGCCCATCAACTCCCTCCCACATGTCTACCGGAATGTCAGAGAGCATTACATTGTTTGAGTGATGTAATATTCCCCAACATCAGATCAATAAATTGATACTCAGCATGCCTAAGCGTTGTATTGCATCGTCTGGTGGCCATACTAAGTATTAATCATCATACCAACTATGTTATATTTACTTTTGCAAATAAGTCCTCTTTTTTAAAATTTGCTGCAGGAAGTAAAAATCACAATTTTTATTAATGATGTCAAACATATAATATCTTTTTTGCTCTTTACCTTTTGTTTAATAAATAGACTTTATAAATAAGTCTTTTTTTTGCTGTCGTCCAATTTTTCAAGTGTACCTCTCAGTGTAAGCTGTCAATGAAAATTCCTCAGTGAAAGTTATCCTTTTTCGATCGACGAAACTTCCCAAAGTGAGCTATTCAAATGAAATTAAACCTGCTGCTGTCCAACAGAGAGCGATCTTTTAACGGCTCCCTTCCTTTTTTTTCCATTATCACACATGGAAACGAGTCATGTGTAACGTAACCACTCTTCACCCCAATCACATTCTGTTCTGTCTTTCTTCCTCTATTGTTCGCAGAATGTCTGCAGTGCTTTCATATTCCCTTTGCTGTTTGCGAAACAATAAAATATTTGGATGTTTTAGAGAAAATCAAATAAAATATTTCGAAAAGTTGTTACTTAAAAATGCGTAAAAACGAAAATTGTTTCAAAGTAAAGCAAATTCGCATAAAACAGATTTTTCAAAATTGTACCTCATAATTGGAAGTTATCATGGTATCTGTAGACAGTATTAGGACTATATGCACTAACTCGTAAAATCAAGAATATTTGTAAAAATGAGCGAATATTCTTATTTTACTGAATATTATATTTACTGAAAAGTTGCTCAATGTCATTTTTAAGGAATGCTAACATAAAAAAGGTATTTGAATATTTTATTTGAAAAAATATACGTGACTTTTATTAAATCCGAAATTTCTTTATTTATTGTCATATGTAATGGATATATTATACTTCATAATTTGATTCTTTTAAAAGAGTAGAAAACTAAATTATGTTCAAAAAATGATATATAGTTTCTCAAATGGCCTTAGCTTTGGAACTTCAGTTTTTGCTTTCCTGCAGACAAAGAATAACTCCAATGGACTTAAACTTGGATTTTTCTCATAGAAAAGAGCATTCAGCTTATAACAGACAAGAAATGGCGTGATACATGAAAGTATAATTAATATTGAAGAGCAGTTTATTCCGAGAAATGCAAGGAATTCTGTATTTCTTCTGCCATCTGATTGGTCGATTATTGACTCAGAAATTTTCTGTTTTTGTCAAGGCTCGTGTGAGTTCTCAGAAAATTTTCTTCGGGAAAGAGAAATATGTTGGATGATATGTGTAAATAACATGTCAGCTAAATGATATATGTGCGCCCACTCTTAATTCTCATTTGTCGTCGCAGTTTTTATATTTGGAAAAAATAATTGAGTTTTTGTTGCACTTTCAAATCATATGTGTAAGGTGAAGTTTCAAAGGGTTACTCATTCGAAACTCTTGCGTGTGTGAAGAACACAATAACATTAAGAAATACCTTAACAATCTTAAAATCTGAGACATTTCTGCTCACAGTGCTGATTGGTAACATGCTTTGTAATTTTTAACTTCAGGTCTACTAAAAACATTATTAATATTTCTAGTTTGAATATCCAAACGATGAGTATCATCCAACAAAGCGTAGAACATGTGCTCATATAATGGAGATTTCAGAAGATTGAGAAAAAATTTCCACAGTAACCGAGATTAATACCGAAGTAATCGTCATGGATTTTGGGTAAAGCGGTGACAATTCGGATGATGTATAGGCGTAGCTTTATTCACACAACTTTGTAACGGCGTAAAATCGAGCGTGAAATAAATGCTAAGGAATATTATCTTTTCACAATGAAGGATAAAGAGATAAAACAACCTATTTTCTACTAATTGGTTACCATTTATTTTGTATACGATCCTTATATTGTAGGAAGTTGCAATTTCTAATGGAATTCATTTTATGAAGCATTCCGGAGGAGACGATCAAGCTATCAAATTAGATTTGAGATTCAAAATTTTTCTTCCTTATAAGATTGTTTCCTTTTCAAGAGGAAGCTTCACCAGTCTATAGTTTATTTTCATTCTATAAAATGATTTCATGAAGTTAAAAATTCTGCATCTAGTAGACTTTTGAATAATTTATCCTCAGGAAGCATTTTATGATATTTTTAAATTACAATGAGAGAAACTGATTTAATATTTTAAAGAGAAAATAATTAAAAAAACTTTGGATTTTTATGAAAAATTAAAATGGTATTCATAAATTAATAGTTAGAGTTTCAATGGTAATTCTTAAATAAAGTAATATAATAATGTTATAGGATTTCTCAAATAAATACAGGAACTGAAATATTGCAATTAGCTTCAGAAGTGTGCTCAGATGTTCTGGAAATAATGGGCGATGTTCTGAAGTCACTGAATGCTTACTGAACCCTTCAAATCCGATGAACAAGTAGCTGAGCCAACAATAAGAACTTTTCCATCCTTCGCGGTGTACTATTGCCTCCTGGGAAAGGGCGGCGGCGTGTCACAATCAGTAGTATCTTTAACTGACAGTTTTGGCTAATAAGTATGGAAAAAGCTTAGTACACTTAAGCCATCAGCCTGAATTCAACAGGGAATTGTTTCTGGCTTGAAGCTCTATTTCAGGGAGCGCTCTTCCATCCTAAAAGAACCAGCGAGTTCTTTTGTGCATTGTCTTAAGCGTACACTCTTAAAACAATGATAAACTCGATGAGCGATTGATATTTTGTACTCCATAAAGATAGAAATTAATCATATTCTACTTAATTGGGTAGAGAACATCTCCTTCAAACACTCCAATCCCGATTCAAAGTTTTTTTCACTCTTTTTTTTGACGTGTTTTTTTGACATATATAATTTTATATAAGCAAATGTGATGTGCACTGATTGGTTTAAATCATCACGTGGTTCTATGCTTTTGGTTTTGTTTCGCTAAAAGTGGAGAAATTTAGTACTCTATTTTCTAAAATCTATCCATTAGAATATTCAAAATATATAATTGGACAAAAAGAAGTGCAGAAACATTACGGTAAATCTTTATTTATTATAATTAATTGAATGACTAAATCAAATCTTCATATTTGTGATTTTTCACAATCATATAAAGTTTGGTATTCGAAAGTGTTAATGAATGAATTCTATTGAATTCATATTCATGTAATATTTATAATATTTGAAATTTCTGATTAATTGATAATATTTAATAATATAACAATGTGTTTGGAAATTTTATTTTTATTTCAAATACTATTTTCGGCCAAAATTTAATTCATTATAAATTAATAGTAAATTATAATGAATGCATTTTTAAATTCATTTATTTTTGAAACAGCATGAATATGACTATTATTTTTTTCGTTGATTTAAATATCCACCATGTATATTATAGAAATATTATTTAATATAGTGTATTGTATTGGATTAAAAGTGCAATTAAAATCAAATACAACATTTTACCAATGAATAAGAATAAATTTTTTTCATAAATAAAATTAGAAGTTTTTTAATTTAAATGATAATACAATATAAAGCAAATATTAATCTGCAGAATATTACTTGACAGTATGTATTTTATTTATTGAAATTTTACAATGTCTTTTTTTTATTAAAATTTTATTGACAACATGTCTTTTATTTAGTAAAATTTCACTGAAAATTTATGATTCGATTGTTACTAAGTACAAGCATTTGTAAATAAATTGAAAAGAAATTGTATGTATAAAAATCTATTAATTTGTATATTTTAGAAGTTACAGCTAAACATTTTGTCGATGGAAATATAATTTATATTCGTATTTTATGGTTGGCACTGTGATCATCGAAAAAAAAAATAGAAAAAAAAATTATCAAAAGCAAATATGAAACATGGAGTTATTTTGAAGATGATGAAATGTAATATAAGGAAGAAATCACTGATCTATATTCTGTATAATATGTAATCAGAATAAGTTTTATAAAGACTGAGAAAATGTTAACTATTCTTATTACTAAAAACTATTAATTTCATTGTGCCTGTAAAATTTATTTAAAAGTTTGAAGTAATGTTCTATGTTTATGTAAGAACGCGGTAGCTTAATAATGTTTTTAAATCTATTTTGAAGTAAAAATTTTTAAATTTTCAATTTGAATTTAATAGTTTCAAAAAACAAATGTCCAGTATTTATAATTCACTTAAACATAGTTTTTACATGTATGATGTAATTCTGTAAATGACATGAAAATTCTAATCAGTATTTTCAGTTAAAATCTTTAATTAAAATCTTTTGGTTTTAAAGTTGATTTTTAAATAATGAATGGTAATTATTAATTAAATTATATGTTATATTATTATTACTTGGTAATGAGCTTAAGAAATTTTACTAATGTTTTTTAAATCTATTTTGAAGTAAAATTTTGTTTTTACTGCTAAAACTGAATCCTTATTAACTTTATGATAAATTTATAATTCATTTAAAATTTTCTAAATTTTCAATTTGAATTTAATGAAATTTTTAATTTGAGTTTAAAAAATAAGTATCCGTTATTTATTCACTTGACCATAAATAGTTTTTACATGTATGGTATTATTGAGTAAACACATATGTGCATATGTATGCATTTTTCCTTTCAGATGAAATGATTAGAATTTGAAATTCCTAATGAAATTCATTGAGAAAAAATATTTTAACTTATGGAGAAAATGTTAAAATTAAATAATATTTTGTGATTACAGAATTCATTTCTCTAAGTATCCAAAGTAGGCCACTTTCAACGAAGCATTGGTAATATAAAATCTGTATTTTTTGCATATTTGAGGATGAATTTTAAAATATTCATGAAAGTTTTAAACTTTTTTATCAACATTATTTTCTAAAAATGCCACAATGATTTAAGCACACCAAAATTTACTATTCCTTACATAATTTGTATACCTGGATTTTTGATGGTACAATATGAAAAATGCTGTGCATGTATTTCCAAGTGTTTTGATTGCATGTGAATAATATGTTTCAAATTACTTTAATGCCAAAAAATTTAGTTGAAATTTTATAGAGAAAGGGTTTTTTTTAAATGAAAGTCGAAGAATGATTTTATTGTTATTTTGATATTTGTATAATGATTCCATGATTAAAAAGAAAGTAATAAAAATCTATATTTTAGAAAATAAACAGTATTATTTTTGTCTTTTATTATATTGTAGTTTTCAATCTTGTATTCTAAAAAATCATTTTATTTGTAATGTATTTGAATTTTAGTGTATGTGTGTGATACAAAATTATATAGTTAAAGTTTTTTTGTTGTAATTTGTAAAAAAATTATTCATTTATTAAAAAAATTATCTGTTTTTCAGTTAAATTTGATTGATTCAAAACTTTAGAAATAAATTTATGTATGCATGTATATATTTTTATTTAATGCTTTATAATCCATTTTGAAAATTATGATAGGGGCTATATCTATTTCATAACAAAGAAAAAATCCAAAATTATTTTGTATTTGTTTCATTGTATATCAATAATTTATCATTTTTGCCACATTCTTATAAAAAATTTTCAAAAACTGCGAGATAATTATTAATTTACTTCTTCTTGAGAGTGCTACACTCACGTAAAACTAAATATGTATAAGTAATGAAATAAATTGCTGAACAAATTGCTTAATATTGTATGTAATTTAAAAACCACAACAATTATCCAAATCAATTAAAATGTCATATTCAACTGTACTAAAATATTATTTTCTAATGAAATCAAATCTTTATATTGTAATTGTAAAAAAAATATATAATAATAAATCCTTAAAATAAATAATTGAAAACCTAATTTCTGCACTGAATTGTCAATATAAAAAATCAGCAATACTTCTATAATAGATTGAAATTCACTCTTTTTTCCATCTCATTTTCCTCTTTAGACGATATGTTGTTACTCCTTTTAAAAGGACTGGTTTACCCACATCCTTCAAAAGAGTGAATTTCTATCTTAAAGACTGGCTGACTTTTGTGAAAATGAAAGAGTGAAATTTCACTCCTTCTGAGTGAAATCCACTCGATTATTTTAAGAGTGATATGTCATCGCATGCATTCACGTAAGCATCAGTCAGGGTAACACTTTGAAAGGACTCTCAGCTTTCAGCTTCATTTCCACATCAAGATGTTCGGGGAAGGGCCCAGAGGGGCTCAGTTGGAGAAATAAACTTTTCCTACCAGAGCTCAAGGGAAGAACTTCCAGAC
The DNA here is from genome assembly GCA_030067965.1 of Latrodectus elegans. Lineage (NCBI taxonomy): Eukaryota > Metazoa > Arthropoda > Arachnida > Araneae > Theridiidae > Latrodectus > Latrodectus elegans. The sequence goes on from CM057813.1 coordinate 126,733,542, forward strand.
TTGCTTTTCAACAAATCTTTCAAAAGCCTCGTTACGTAGGCGTGATTTTCGAGTAGCAAGAATTTTCTTACTAAATGATAAAAAATAGAAATCATAATTAGTATCTTGTTGGATTAAAGAATAGTTAAAACAATCAAAAGTTATCTTCAGGCACATTTCTCAGGGTGGGTGCTTGTAAATTTTTACGGGTTTTCTACCTGGTGATACGTTAATTGCTTTATCAACGAAAAGCCCTCCTGGAAGACAACGAACGTGTTGGGCGTGAAAGTCTTCCAACCATTCAGTGAGCAGTGCCATAGCAGCGACGTTCAAAGGATTTCAAACGAGTGAAAATCATTTCCCAATAAGAAGGGCGCCACTGTGCATTCTTCAGGTGGCGATCAAGATTTCCTGATGGAACAGTACCTGCAATAATTGTTCATGGTAAATGCTTTGCTGTCACAGCAATCAAGCTTCGTAAAACATTAAAGTCAAATGGTAAAAAGAACATTCATCATTTTAAGTATACTTGATTAAAAACTCTGCAAGATCATATATATATATATATATATATATATATATATATATATATATATATATATATATATATATATATAAAACTAAAAAAAATGTTTTCCTACATTGAACACGTGTTTTTAAACTGAAGAAACATTTTTTGCAGAAAGAACTTGAGTTGACAGATTAATTAAAAATGATTTTATGTCGTCTATATTAAATATATGATAATCATTTTCATTTTGAATAAAAAATTCTTACTCAATGATTTATATAAGTTGACTTATTTATAGAGATTCGATTTCTCTATTAAAAATTTAATTCATTTTGAAACTAAGCAATAAGATTACAATGCTTTGGGTATTTTACACTTTAGCTCAGCAAAATGTTCTGATCAAGATAATAACTAACTCAAATAACTGATGAAATAAAATTGTCCCGTTAAGGAGGAAAAACACACCGTCTTTTGGTATTGAGAACCTCTTATTGGGATCTAGAAATTTGTTCTCTTATTAATTTTGTGTTATGGAACTTTTATGAACTTCAGAAGTTCTGTAATAAGGAGATGTGCTACAGCCTATTTTTCTTACAATTTCTAAATAATTATTGTTTAAACTAATATTAAAAAGTGATTTTCCAATGATAGAATTTTTGTCATCCCTCCACATAAAACCTTTTGTCTGTTTGATTTGTTCAGAGAAATAATTCCATTCAAACATGAGTTAATTCAAATATTTTTAAGTATGTTTTTTTTAAAAGTATATATAAATTTTTAATTTGTGTTTATTTGTTCTCATTGTTTGCTATTACGAATGGATTTATTTTGTATACTTATATTACGCATTCAATTTCTTTTTCTTTTAATATTTTAAAACTTAAGTCACAAGCTTTGAAATAATTTAGGGAATTTTTTATATTATTTTCTCATTTGGTGTTAAATTATATATATATATATACTGTTGATATTAGAAAAATATCAAATCTAACAACTTCAATAATTAATAGTCATAATGCGTTATAAATTTAACAACCTGTTTTTGTTTTAACCTATAAAGGTAATTTTAAGTCAATCATTTTAAAGGGGTTTTAAAATTTTTCAGGAATGTCTAATTCAGAATAACACTAAATATTATTTTAAAGATGTAGTTGCAAAAAATGAATTATATACTAAATGGATAAATTAAATAAATAAACAATGAATTATATCAAGTAAAATTTTTCGTTTTCATTTATTTAGAATAAAATCTATACATTTCTGATCTTACAATGACTGTGATAATGTATAATATCTCGATCACTGGTGTTCATTTCCAAAGATTAATGGTGCTTACAGTGTTCAATAAAATTTTTGGTGGTGGTGTGTCAGATTTTGGTGAAGCGTGCAATGCTAATTTAATTTCAACAGAACCCTAATCAACAAATTGGAGAGAAATAGCTTTTGAGGAATGAAACCTAAGGCGAAATCACACATTCTTAGTAATGAAAATCTTTATTTTCCCTATCGAATAACCTGTAAAAATGAATCGTTTTGCAAAAAAAAAAAAAAAAAAAAAAAAAAAAATTAATTAATATATTCCTCACAATAAAGTCACAATGTATTTACAATGAGATAGATTTTTTCCGGAATTTGATAAGTTTTTCTTATATATTTCTTCAACTACATTGCATTAATTTATGTTTGAGGTATTATCGAATTCTTCAATGTATTTAGAATATTTAGGGTAAAGATAATGTTTCGGAAAGAAATATTTTAGAAATATAATTACAAATTAGCTTTGTAATAATAAAATTAAACTACGCAAAAAAGTGTAATAATTAATTTATAGATGAATGCAAATATTGCTAAAGTGCATTTGGTTATTGCATTCAGTGTTATGTGTTTTTACGAAAAATCGATTATCATTTCTAATCACATATCATATTTATCATATTATCATAATCAGTAGAGTTAAACAATTTTAACTTGATTCCATATCGAGTGAGAATTGTCTTCAACAGGCTTCTGAAGTGTGGGGTACAGCTTAAAATTCTTGAGGCAATCACATGCAATACAAATGTATTATAAATGCATCATCAAATTCAATGGCATTGTTGAAATTTAAACAAATTAAAACAATAATATATTTATATAGTTAATATAATATTTCATAAATTAATACTATATGAAGAATGATCATTGAAAATACTAAATGGAAAACTACACAAATTAAAAATATTTGGAAAATTTAAATAAAATATTAAAAATATATAAAATGGAACGAAGTACCAACATGGCCAGCTTCGTCAAGGGGTGTTAACCACATTGGCACAAAGTATGGCTTTTCTGCACTAGCCCAAAACATAGTCTTAATGGAGCCAGTACACCCTAAATCCACACTAAAAGTTCAAACCAAAATCTCAAACTAGAATACAAGAAGTAAAATTCAATCTAAAATATATAAGATAAAATCCAATGTTGCCAAAATACATTTAATCCACATCCAAATACATGTTCAGATCTGCAAGAACAGCACCAAACACTATATTGAAGCCAAATAAATACATAAGTTAATGACTAAGTGTAAACACTATTAGCATTTCAAGCTTCTTATAAGACCACCAAGGCTTGGGTGACCCTTCTCTAGTATAAAACTACGCCTCGTTTTGTTTTGTTTGTCGCTCAACAGTCATTTTTTGCACACAAGGGCTAATTAGACCGGGACCTACCACTTAAAAAGGATTCCGAACCACTACATACGTCCATGCCCAAGGTGGGATTCGAACCCACGAACAGTTGAACCGAAGGCAAGAGCGCTAACCATTCGGCTGCCAGCTCGGCAAACTACGCCTTACTTCACCCTTATAAGTAATGCTCTATACTCGCCAAATAGTTTAATAAATTTAGTTGGAATGCCATTATGAGTTAGAATATTTTGTAATCTATTTATCTGTTTATATTAATGTGTGTGTGTGTTGTTTAAATTATTACATATATTCTATTAAGTTGATTAAAAATAAGATTTTTATAAATTTTAATTGAAATGTTTGAATTCCAGAAAATTAGTTTATTTACTTTAAAATTAAAATTATTAGTTTTATCATATATGTCAGTAAATGCGTGGTTATTTCTTATCGTAATTGAAATATCTAGAAATTCAGTTTTTAGGTTATCAGTATTAGTTTTAATTAATTGTAATTCCTCGGGATATATATTATAGTAAATTCTATCAAATTCTAGGCAATTAAAAATTATAAAATCGTCAATGTATCTGTAAGCAAAAGGCATTTGTATTATAAATGATTTTTCATAGTAATTTAAAAATAAATTTGCTAATATACTTGAAAATTTGGAACTCTGGGGAATGCCGTTAACTTGTAAATAAATATTTTCTCCATAAGAAATATAATTATTATAAATATAAAATAAACTAAGGTCTTTCCAATAATTTATATCGATATTCAATATTGAATTAAAATCATAAAAATAAAACATAATAATATCAAAGTTTTTCAAGTGGAATACTGGTGAACAAATCTTTGAAATCTTAAGTGGAAACAACATTAATTTTATTGGCAGAAATAAATTCAATGATAGGTTTATTCTTCTTAATTATCCATGTATTATTTGAATTAGTAATTTTAATTAAAATTATATTTTAATAATACAAAAATAAATTATCAAATTTGTCTGCATAAGTGCTGCACATCCACATGTAATAAGCCGAAATTTAACAGGGTTTTTATGGAATTTCGGATACACTGTAATGTATGGAATTTTAAAATTAAAAATTTTAATTTTGAGTTTTTTAGCAAATGCAAAAATATTTTAAATATTGTTGTTTTGTTTGAATTACTAATTTTGCAAGTAGTTGAATTAGATATTTCTTCATTTAGTAACTGGTAGTGAAATATTTTACATATAAAAGAATAATTATTTGATGCTTTATCTACAGGAGTAATAAT